>JAMJFZ010001463.1:0-322035 GCA_026225945.1 Cricetomys ansorgei
TGAAATGCACACCTTACTTGTGATGACATGAGGTCGATGATGTAAATATAAGGCACCATAATAAAAATGAATAAAGCGTGGTTGGACAGAAGAGACAACATAATTTGGATGATGTGAACAAAGTTAATACAGAAAAGTTCATCATAATTGGAACAAATTTTCTGATCATTGTAAGACTGATATCATAATGTGGATTTCGTGACATCATGAATATAAACATTTGTCATCACAATTAAGATGACATCACAATTTGATGCGACTTCAACACACTGGTAAAGAAAGGAAATCAAAATAAGACATATTTCTGCAAAAATGAAGGAAATTACACCATCAACCATCACCTTGAGGATGTGACATATTTTCATAATTGGAAGGAAATGATGTGATAATTGCAAAGAAATGACTTCTTAATGTGGATTCTGTGACATCAGCATTGTAATAAGATAAGTATGGCATTACACCATATGCCATATACCATATATGACAGGGAAGAAACTGCCATCATATCATGAGTGGAGTCAGATCAACAGTGTAGTATATGCTATCATAGTCAGAACTGCTGTTGTCCAGCGTTGGTGAGGGCAGAGCTTAAAGTGGATGGATAAAGAGTGGTGGAGGGAAGAATCAGATGCACGACACCATTCAGTTTAGTTTCATAAGAGACTGACAGAAAGGAAGCAGATCTCGGTATGGCTTGACCATTTCTGACAAATTGTGAATCTCAAAAACTTTATTAATGCACAAAATCATTTTCTTTAAGACTTTGATCATTGATCACATACCTTCTGGAAGTCATCTTTGTAAAGTCTTCCTTGATTACAAAAATATATTAAAATCAACAAAGCAGGCTAATAGCAAATTTTGTCAAAACTAAAAGCTAACATTATGATAAAATCATTTTCTTTTAACTCAACATCTTTGTCCTTAAAATTGTTGTCATGAAGCCTTATGGTTAAAGAAATGCTAGAGAGGATGATGCTATTTGAGTTTGACTCTGTTTAAGTTTGAACATAGAGTTAATGATTTTATTGCCTGTTACATTAAACATATTTTTTCAGAAAAAGTCACTTTGATCCTTTTTTATTCTTCATTCCTTTCTCTGCTCTGTTTAATGTAAGACCACCATCCTTTCCTTTTATTCTTATGAAGCAAAAGCAGTCTACTTTTTGTCTTTCCATACTATCAGAAAAGTCCTGATTAGACATGTTTGCTCAGGTGAACAAGCAGTTCATTCAACTAAAAATGTCCTTTTCTGTGACTCTGTCATAAGCTCTTGTTTCAATACAATCCCTATCTTTATTGCAATTCTGTAAAGTTTATAAAGGACATAAGGATTTCTAGAACTCCTTACTTTGTTTTAGGAACATACCAAGGCTTATCATTAAGTACATGATCTCTGTCTCTTCCCTGACTCTGGACATGAAAACCTGATGATCCAGTACAGCTTGTCAGCTTCTAGAATTTCTCTAGTTTGTTTCTTCTTCAATAATTCTTCTCCCACCTTCTGTCTTATGTTACTAATATCATTTGTTAATAATCTAAATGTATGTCTCAACCTAGACTCTATTTAAGACTCAAATTTCTGCATATTTGTATTTCCCAAGGTCCTGCCATTAATTTCATTTTTATTAACACCAGCATTTGTTATATATATTCCACCTCTATCTTTGGTGACAGCCATTTTGGCAGTAAAGAAATATAAGTGAAGGTGTTAGTGAATTTCTGTCAAGGGCAGTGAAGAGTCAGTGAAGGTCATTCTTGCATGGGAGCTTTGTGAAAACAGAGCCCTCACTACATTTGGCATCACCACAGAAGGTTACAACAGCATAATTAAATGGAACTGACATCATGAGTGGGATGCTGTGATACCATCAATGTCAGGATTTGTCATCGTAATTGGAATGATATCACCTGATGATTGGAAGTATATAACATCATAATGTGTATTATGTAATATCATCATTAATGTAAATATATGTCATCATAATTAGACAAATGACATCATAATTGTGATGATGTGACATCAACAATGTAAATAAATGATATCCTAACAAGAAAAGTTATCACAGCATGAATGGATGGAACTGACATCATAATAGAGGTGATTTGTAACCATAAAACCTTAGGATGTGACATCATAATTGAAAGGAAATATAATTGGAAGGATTGTGACTTAATTTGGATTATGTACCTTTGGCAATGTTAATCATAATCATAAGAAACTGACCTCATAAATAATATTGTGTCATAAACAATGTAAATATATGACATCATATTTGAAAATAACTGACATCAAAATTAGGATTATGGGAGATTATAACTGTCAATAAATGACATCATAATTTGAAGAAACTGACATCAGAAATTGATGTGTTAATAATGTAAATATATGATATCATAATAAGCATATGACAAAAGAATTGGATGAAAGTGACATAATAATTTAGATGGCATAACACCATCAATATAAGTATGCAACATCACAATTGCAAGAAAAGTACATGATCATAAAGAAGGATTTCATGTCATATGTGAATTATGTGGCATCAATGTAAATGTACGACATCACAAGAAGGATATGTTATATTTGTAAAATATTGACAAAATTAAGGTGATTTGATATCATCAGTGTAAATACACATCATTATAATTCAAAGAAGCAGACATAATTGTGATGGTGTGACATCAAAATTGTAAATAAATGACATACATATTAAGGCTATGGAATGAACTGACATTATAATTGAGATGATGTGCCAAGGTCAATGTAAGGATGTGAGAGCATAATCGGGTAATATGACACTATTAAATTATGTATTTGATATCATAGTTAGGAAGAAATATTGTGATAATTGGAGAGGCATTGCCAACATAATTGGTATCATGTGACACCATCATAATATGGTGTGCAATAAATATCATAATTATATCACAACATAATAAGAATTATATGACATATTTGGATGGAACTGACAGCTTAATTGGTATATTATATCAATTATATTGGTATATTATACCAATATAGTGACATCATAATTGGAAACTAGTCACCTTATAATTGGAAGGATATGGAATCATAATGTGGATTATGTAACATCATCAAAGTAAATATATCTCATCATAAATGAAAGGAACTGACATAATTGCAAATTTGTAATGTCAACATGTTAAATATAAAATAATAATAAAAAGGATATCACAGCATATGTGCAAGGAACTTATTCCATAATTGATATGATATTCCACCATGAATGTAATGATGTTACATCATAATTAGAAGAAAGTGGCAAAAATATGACATAAATATATATATATATATATATATATATATATATGACTGAACATAAAAATGTCATTGAATTTTGAAGATTATGTCATAATTGGAAATATGTGGAATTATCAGTGTCAATAGATGATCTCATAGTTTGAAGAAACTGTCATCACAATCATGATGATGTGACATCAACTACGTAAATATATCTAATCAAAAATTAAGGCATGGCATAATAAGAAGGACTCACATCATAATTATGATGATGTGACATCAATGATATAAATAGATGACATCAAAATAGGAAATGAAAGCATAATTGGAAGTATAAATATGTTGTGGGATATTTTACTCCTGTGTGCTGTTTTGTTTTGCGAAAGGGCTTTGATCCCTTGTAGCTGGGAAGCCAGATGCCTTGCAGCACATGCAGGCCTTGCTTCCTACCTATTCACACCCTTGTGCTAGCCCTGATGGCATCTCCACAGATAGAACTAACTGTTTACAACTGAAGGTGACTCATGACATGAAATAACTGCAGGCAGGTGATCAAAGAAGACTCTGATCACCCCTAGCCAAGTATGCTAAGGTACTATTGTATTGTAATGAAGGCCTGGATGTGGAGAGGGGGCTAGGGAAAAAAGAAAAAGAAGGGCTGAGGAGAAGCAGGAGGAGGGGGAAAGAAATGAAGTCTCTGCTTAGCCTCCCGGGTATGGGATTCCCTGAGATAGGACATGGTTTGTGATTAATAAAGAGCATTGGAAATTTCAACGTCTGGATTCTCCGATAAGCTACATAACTTTATTTTAACACTTGGCGCCCAACGTGGACCAAGGACACACGAGAAGAAAGAAAGAAGGCAAACGAAAAAAAGAGAGACAACGTGAGACAGGAGAATCCAGACACAGAGTCTACAAGGAAACGACAGACAACACAGAACAGCGAGAACCGAGGCAGAAAAAAAGAAGAAAAGAAGAAAGAAGACACAGGAAAGATAAAGTATGATATAAGATAAATAAATAAAAAAGAGTAAGGCCTCCTATGGAAAGAGGAGAGCTGAAGAGAAAGAGACAGAATTAAAGAAAAATGCACACAAGTGTGGATTAATAAAGTTCCAGGAAAGGAACCACAGATTTACAGAACTCTGTAAGAAAAGAAGGTAATAAAAAGAATGCTATTTAGAAAGTGGGAGCCACAGTAAGAAAGATAGAAAAAAAAAAAGAAAAATACACAGGAGTCTCCTACGGAAGGAGAGGATAAGTAAGAGTGGAAAAGAAAATTTTTCCATGTTAAAAAATGGAAAATATTGTGACACAGGGCACATGGGCTTTTTATAGTTTGTTATGGATATTCTGAGAATGAAAACAGTAGATGAAGAGATAAATACTTCATCTGAAACTAGCATAATACAGATTATGGTTTTTGTTATTCTGGTATTTCACATGGTATTATCAATAGCCATCATGGTATACTGTGCTCTTTCAAGGAAAACTGTCAGTGCATAAGGAAAAGGGAAATCTCTTAGCCCTTTACAGGAAATTGATTTAGATACAGGAGATAAATTCAGAACAAAATCAGAAAATTTTTAAATGATGTAAAGAAAAGCATAATCTAGTTGCTTCTCACAAGAGCAGCCTTAAAAGAAATAGATGAGAGGTGGAATGAGAAAATGCAGACTTTGGTAGCAAAATTAGAACACTTGATGGAAGGAAGTAAAAGCCTATCTCAGTCAGAGAATTTGGAGCCTATTGCTCCACCTTATAACGCAATGTGGCAGCCAAAGGTTTTAAGAAAACCAACTATGGTTTATCCAGTAACTATAAACAGGAGGCCCTCTGATGAAAGATACCCAGAGGGCTATGATGAACTTGTATGGCAACCTACAGAAATGCTAGATTTAAAGAAATTTAAATAGGCAATAGTAGCCTATGGAATTCACTCTCGTTATGTAAAACAGATTTTGAACATCTGGGCTGTTCAACACCGAGTCATTCCTCAAGACTGGAGGGACTTAACAAAGCTGTGTTAGAAGCCGGTCCTCAATTACAATGGATTACATGGTGGAGAGAAGAAGCTTTGGCAATAGAACAATGTAACCGAGCTAGAGGCATTAATATTTTCAGAGATCAGTTGATAGAAGAAGGTCAACAGATCCAATTTGATGATAATGTTGTAGCACAATGTCGTACAGCGGCATTAAGTGCTTGGGATAAAGTTGAAGAGCAAGGAATAAAGTCTGAGTCATTTACTAAGATCATGCAAGGCCCAAATGAGCCATTCACTGATTTTTTACAGAGATTGATTTCTACTGTCCATAAGACAATTTCAGACTCAGAAGCAAGGGCAGTGTTAATTAAATCTCTGGAGTTTGAAAATGCTAATTCAGAATGCTAGAAGACAATAAGGCCATTAAGAACAGCTTCTTTGGATCAATGGATTAAAATTACTACTGATATTGGATCCAATGCTTACAATGCCACTATGATTGGACAAGCAATTGTTCAAGGTCTTAAAAATCAAAAGGTCAGATATTTTGGATGTGGAAAGTCAGGTCATTTTAAAAAGGATAGTAGACAAATGGATCCTAGAAATAATGTTTTCTCTGATAATAAGCCAGGAAGAAAACCTCAGTTTCCTGGTATATGCAGAAGATGTGGAAAAGGCAGACATTGGTCTAATGAGTGTAGATCTGTAACCAATATTCAAGGTAACTCCTTGCTGTTGGGAAATGCCTTTGGGGGCCCTGCTCAGGCCCCTATCACAGAAAACATGAGCCAACAATTTCTTACCAGCAACGGATTAACTCACCCTCAGAGAGATTAAAACAGGTAGTTCCTGTTGCTAAAGACAGCACTGTTTTAGACTTTGATATCAACGATAGAGCTGAGACAACAGGTGAATTAAAAGGTACTGAAAAACAGGTATTTTGGCAAGCAACTATAAATGATCAGAGACCTAAGTTAAAAGTACCGATAAGTGGAATTTTGATTGAAGGATTGTTAGACACAGGAGCGGATGTAACAGTCATTTCAAAAGACTCCTGGAATTCAAACTGGACTCTTCAAGAGGTATCTACTCAGTTCTTAGGAATAGGAACATTTTCTCAGATAAAACAGAATATAAGAGGTGTAAAAATGCATAGGACCAGAAAGTGAAATAGGAAATATAAGACCATATGTAGCAGATCTAGCTATAAGTTTATGGGGAAGAGACCTATTAAAACAATGGAATGTACAGTTTAACATTCCTTTAATATCAAAGACAAACTGTAAGATTCAAGATGCTACTGACAAAGATATTAAAAAATGTTATCAAAAACAATCACAGACTGTCAAGGTTGTACATAACCAGTACAGAACAGATATTGATAATAATTATCAGCCTGTTAAAAGATATCAATGGAAAGTCATTCCCCAAGAATTTTCAGATAGTACCACCTGTCAATATTTTGTACAAGAGCCACTGAAAGTTAATATCTGGTTTAATGAACCTAGAATTGGGTTAACTAATTCATTTCAAGCATTGAACGGTGATTCAGATTTAAACAGACAAAAAAGTTTAACAGCAACAGAAAAGGAGTTAATTCAGGTAGAAAGCAGATTACAGAATGCATATGTAAATTACCTAAATCTCAAGCGTGATTGTATGCTTTCTGATAATTCCTCTACTGACCTTATGATACAAATGGAAGACAATATTTTAAAATGGACCATTGCTCAAAGCAACTCAGAAAGCTTGGGCAGAATCTACACTGCCTGTGTTAGAAGTTTTCTCTCAGCAGCGGCTTCGCTATGGTTACTAAATAACAAGCTTCGCTATGTTCAGGAGTTTGGACTAAAAATTCAGCCAAATGGTCCTGGTCCTCCAGGGAATTGGTATTTAGTTTTATTTGGTTGACAAAAGATTTATTTTCCCTATATTTGGAAGTTTGTTTATGGTTAATGTTGGAAAAAATTTCAAACTTCCCGGTTTGTCATGGACTGCAAAACCCATAAGGCATTGCAGTGGCTAGATGTCCTGTTATCAGCCACACCTACAACTCCTGAGGCTGGCATGTTAAATGAATGTCCAGCAAAAACGGGACCAATTATTGGATTTTAAAATTATTCATGATAAATAAAACTTCAGCTAAAATTTAAAAAAGGAAAGGGTGTAGGATATATCTATAATTGGCTATTTTAACCTCAAAATAAAAAAAATAAAATTAAAAAATTAATGTTAAATTATAATTTTTAATATATATAATTTTAATATATATAATATAACAAGCATTTTGCTCTAATAATAATAGCCTGGAGTGTGAAGACTCCATCCCATGTCGGGGAAAGGTTGTGTTTTTGTCCTTTCAGAAATGAAAGTTTCCAATTGAGAGTATCCAGAGACCACTGGGCTGAAGAGAGACATCAGAGTGTGTGGGTTACTGTCCAGTCTTCAACCTAAAAATGGATCGTTGAAGGCCTTCCTATCTGCCTTGCTCCTGTGCTGCATATAAACCAGAGGCCATGGATTACAAAAAAAGATTGAATTCCCCAGCTAAATACAGAGACTGGCAGTCAGAGACAGGATATGAGGAATATGACATAAAATCAACCTAAGGTAAGGGTGTTGATCATGGTGCCATCAGTAACCCAGAGACGGGTCAGATTTATTGTTCATTATTTCTCTCCTAAGACAGATGCAGTCATCTTGAAAAGGGGAAATTTGGGATGCTACTGGCTTCATGTCTTGTCTTCTGAAATCATCTTGGAGATAAGTCTGCAGCTGAAAAGGGAGCCTGTTTTGAATATTTGAGGCAGCTTTCACAGTGCTCAGCTGTGATAGAGATGCAAATACCTGCCTACAGGGAGTCTGTTTTGCCAAACAAACTAGTGGAAATTGAGGCGGCTTTCACAGTGCTCAACTGTGATGATGCAGATGCAGATGCCTGCTGATTCTTATCACATTGTCTTCTGTTACCTCTGATTTCTCTTCAAAGACATTTGAACTGCACAAGCATTTTGCTAGACATTGAACTTTTATGAACAATTGGTGAACTTTTACTTGATACTTGATGTTATGGGACACTTACAGTCACAAAGACATTTGAACTGCATGAGCGGTCTGCTGAAATTTGGACTCGATATTTGACAAACTAAAATTTTATATCTTAGTTTCATTTGATTGAGTCAATATTGTTCTTATTGTAAGTAAAAAGGGTGAGATGTTGTGGGATATTTTACTCCTGTGTGCTGTTTTGTTTTGCGAAAGGGCTTTGATCCCTTGTAGCTGGGAAGCCAGATGCCTTGCAGCACATGCAGGCCTTGCTTCCTACCTATTCACACCCTTGTGCTAGCCCTGATGGCATCTCCACAGATAGAACTAACTGTTTACAACTGAAGGTGACTCATGACATGAAATAACTGCAGGCAGGTGATCAAAGAAGACTCTGATCACCCCTAGCCAAGTATGCTAAGGTACTATTGTATTGTAATGAAGGCCTGGATGTGGAGAGGGGGCTAGGGAAAAAAGAAAAAGAAGGGCTGAGGAGAAGCAGGAGGAGGGGGAAAGAAATGAAGTCTCTGCTTAGCCTCCCGGGTATGGGATTCCCTGAGATAGGACATGGTTTGTGATTAATAAAGAGCATTGGAAATTTCAATGTCTGGATTCTCTGATAAGCGACATAACTTTATTTTAACATAAATATATGACCTCAGATAATGAAGAATGTGAAAGCATAATCAGCATATGACATCAACAATGTAAATTTTGACGTCATAATAAGAATGAAGGAACTTTCACCATAATCGACATGACACTATCAAAGTTGAACTGAGACATCACAATTTGAAGAATATGATAATTGGGGGATAGGACATCATAATACGGATTATATTACATCATTATTGACATTAAAAGATATCACAATTTGAAGAAACTGACAACAATTTTGAAATGAATGTTGTAATATATGACAACATAATTGGAAGATATTGATGTCTTAATTGGGATGATGTGACAACAACCATGTGAATATAAGTCATCATAATATGACCTGTGTGACACAATAATAAGAAAACAACATCATAAATGTAGTGACAAATATCAACAATGTATATGTATGATATCATAATATGAATGATTTGACAGCTAAATTGGGAAGAACTTACATCATAATTTGAATGATGTGACACCATCAATATGATGTGGTGATATCACATTTGGAAGGAACTAATGTGATATTGTAAGGATAAAGCATCTTAATATCGATTATAATAGTATAATCAGTGTACATATTTCACCATAATTGGATGAAACTGACATTATAATTGTGATATGACATCAAAGATGTAAATATAGGACACCTTATTAGAAGAAAGCACAGCACATTCAATATGATATTATGTAAACAATATATATATATGGTATCATAATAAGAAATGACAGCATAATATGAAGAAACTGACAACATACTCATGTGACACAATCAATGCAAGTATGTGACTTCTCAATTGGTAGGAAATGATGTGATAATTGGAGGATATGAAATGATAATTGGAATTATGTGTCATTGGCAGTGTAACTATATGACACCATAATTAGAACAAACTTACATCATCATTGTGATGTTTACATCAACAATGTAAATATATGACATCCCAACATCAAATTTGGAAGGCATTTACATCAAATTAGCATGATATGACTTCCTCAATATCAAATTATGACAATATAATTGGAATAAACTGATATCACAATCAAGATGATGTGATGTCAACAATGTAAATATATGTCATTATAATAAAATATTTCATAGCATAACTGGAAAGAACTACCATCATTATTCAGATGTGTCACCATCATTCTTAAGGATGTTTGACCACAATTAGAAGGAAAATGATGTGATAAATGACAGAATAATATGGATCATGTACCATCATCACTGTCAATATATGACACCATAATTGAAAGAAACCAACATCTCAATTGCAATGATATCATCAATGTAAACATATGAAATAATAAAATACGGGTATGGCAGCATAATTGGAAGGAACTGATTTTATAATTGGGAGGATGTGACATTAATAAAGTAAGCGTGTTATATCACAATTGGAAGGAAATGATATGATATTTAGAAAGTTATGACAACATAATTTGTGTTATGTGACATCATCTATGTCAATATGTAATATAATGTGAAGAAACTAACATAATTGTGATAATGTGGCATCAACAGTGAAAATATATAACATAATGAACAGAAAGTTACATACATAGGGTAATGTGATAAAATCATTTCAATGAAAATATACGCCATAGTAAAGGGAAGTAAATGTATGACATAATAACATGAAGTATGTAACAGCATAATTGGAAATAATTGGCATCATAATTGTGATGATGTAACACTATCAACCTAAATGTCTGACATAACTGAAAGGAAAAGATGTGCTTATTGGAAGGATATGACATTATAATCAGGATTATGTAGCAAAGTAATGTAAATAAATGACATCATAACTTATGGAAAACAACCACATAATCATGATAATGTGACAGCGAGGTAAATATATGACATTATATTATGACCAATTATATGAATATTGGAAGGACATGACAGCATAGTTGGGATAATATAATATCATCAATGGACATATAAGACAGAAAAATTGAAAAAAAACCTGACATTGTAATTATTATGATGTGATATCAAGAATGTAAATATATGACATCATAACAAGAAGTATATAACAGCATTTTTGGAAAGATGTCATAATCATGAAGATGTTATAACTTCAATAAAATTTGTGACCACACAATTGAAAGGAAATGATCTGACAATAAGAGGCATGTGATTCCATGATTTGGATTATGTGGCACCATCACTAACAACTTATGACTTCATAAGTGGAACAAACTAACACCAAAACCTGGTGGATATGAAACCAATAATGTGAGTATATGACATCATAATAGGAATGACATCCAACATACTTGGAAGGACAAGAAATCATAATTTGCATGATGTGTCATCATAATATCAATATGATATCAAAATGGGAAGAAATACAACATTATTATGATGATGTAACAACCACAATGTAATGTGTAAATATTAGATGATGAGATCATCAAAGGAAGGATATGATATCATTTTTGGTTGACCAATTATATGGATATGACACTATAATTGCCAGGAACAGATGTCATAGTTGATATGAAGTAAAAATGTCAATGTAATATATGATATCCTAATAAAAAGAAACTGATATCATAAATAAGTTGATGTGATACCATCAATTTCAATGTATGACATCATAGCTGGAAGGAACAGACATGGTATTTGGGGTGATATGATATGAACAATGTAAATATATCTGTGGTTCCTCCGAAGTGTCACATGGAAGAGTGTGTCCTGTTGACCAAATTTGCATCCGTAGTTTTCCTTCCATGTAAGTTTTTGGGTGGGGAATGAACAGTTTCATTTTGGTCTTCCCTGGCCTCTAAAGTAGGTCAGGTCCCACACACGGTCTGCATACACCACCTGCTGTTCACTATGGGAAAATACATCCAGTCCTCCAACACAGGAGCATATACAGAGGCAGGTGGCAGTGTGCTTTAGGGCTGCACTTTGCAGCAAAGCACTCTTCCATTTCAGGAGTGTAAAAGGCTACACACGTAAAGTGTCGCTGACATGAATTTCTAAATATGAGCATACAAGAATAACACCAATTGATATACAATGTGGATGGGGAAAATCTCACAGGTCTCAGGCCTACATACAGCTGAGGAAAGCTGAGAGTGGAAAAATGTATCCAGTAAACACTGAATGGATGTCCATGGCCATATGATCAGCCATGAAAGCATTCTTTTAGGTAACATCAATCCAATTGAGCAGGATACATTTTATCTCAAAGAAATGTATATATAAAATATATATTAGACATATTATAGATACACATCAATATGCAAAACACCCATGATAATGTCAATGAGGCAGCACCAATGAAGACTTAGAGAATATAGGGAGAGAAGATACCCGTTCGAATGAAGCAAGTTACATTTGGAATTATTGGGCTTCAGAGCTTCAGGGCTTCAGTGTTGCTCTGTGGGGAAAGCAGTTTTGGCTCTGATTAAAAATACTGATGATCAAGTTTGTTAACTTCTTTCTCACAGAAGAAAACATGTTTTCCTTTCGGTAGGATGAGGCAGAAGAGTGACATCATAATGTCATCACACTTGGTAGGTTTTTCTGAAAACAGAATATCTTTTATGCTTCTTCATATGTAACAGTTTGTATTCTAATTTCAGCTTAAGTCTTCAATGTCTAGACTGTAGATTTTCTCAAAAATATCTGAGTCCAAAAATGCAGTGAAGAGTATGAGAGGATACTGTTACTAAATGTTAATGGTTGCACTTGAGTTCACAGAAATCTCAAGCAGCAGATGACTCGATGGAATTGTGGCTACTAACAGCTTCTACTTCCAACAGTCTGAAATGATCCCCCACAGCCCACAGGGATACTCCTTCATCTCAAATATGGTAAAGTCCTGGACACAAGTCAGTGTCACCATGAAACACTAGATGTGAACTGTAGTGATTACTTAGAGAAGAATTACCAACCATGCAGGCAGCTGGTGATGAGGACAAGACTGACAAAGAAAGGGAGTATTCCAGTCATCCAGGCTGGGTAAAGCTTCTGTCTCCCAAATTCTACAACTAGGAGGGACTGAAGTGCATCTCCATGATGAACTGGAGGGCCTGGACTCTAGACTTCATCATAATTGTGATTCCTCAGGTGGTATCCATCTTAAAAGACCACCCCTGTTTTCTCCCTACTATGTAATGGTGCTGCCATTTATGTATGCACTGTATCTCCCATTTCCTCCACCCTATTGATACCAGGGTCCTTGCTGACACCCAGCTCTGTGGTGGGCCTCTTGCCATTAGGAAGACTCACACAACTCATAAGGAATGTGGATCTAACTTCTGTGCTTAAAGAGGATAATCTCAAAGAGTTTGAGCAACCGGACAGGAAAATGATCATGGTTAGGCAGGGCCCATGAAGAGATTCATAATAATGAAAAGTTCAAGTTCAATGTTTGGAAAGCTGGATGAGATTTCTACAAGGAGAAAGTTGAGAACCAAGATGATTCCCAGTAAACTTCCACTGGAAAACTGAAGCAGGTGACAAAATGGACACCTAACCCTGTCAGTGATCCAGGCCATCTAATTATGCCTGGAAGAGAGAATTCAAAGCCTCCAGTGTTAGAATCAGGTTCTGCTACCCCAAAGCCTACCTTACCACCAATTCCCTACAGACACATCAGGAACTTCGGTTCTCCTGGGGACTAATGAAATCATGGGGGTCTTTCCTGCAAACACACAGCACCCTAAAACAGAGATGAGGAATGGTGGCAATGGTCAAAGAAATGTTCCTCCAAGATCTCCCTGCTGGTAAATCCAGCCCAAATATGACATTCGGATGCTGAAATGTTTGGGACAAATGACAAGTGGCTCAAATCAGAGCCCATGTCTCTAGATGATGATGTGGTTACAGGCATGAAGAAGGACAATTAATTAGGAGACATGGCAGGACTTGGCAGCAGGACAAGCCAACTCATCTTGGGAGGCTGAAATGGGGATAAAAATATGCCCTGGGTAGCTGAGGTCCCAGCTGTTAAATCTCCTGATCTGTCAAACCAGAACGCAGATGAACCCAATGAGAGAGCAGCCACTCAGGGCTTCTCCCCTCTGTCCCCAACCTGCAATCCTGCAGGGCCAACAAGTCCAAGAATTCTGACCCTCAGTTCAAGCACATATGTCCCATGGTAAAAGGGGTATAGGATTCCTTTGAAATCTGCTGTGATATACGCACTTCTAAAATGATAGCTTTAGCCAGCTAAAACTCAGAGCTTTTGCAAGAGAAGTCTGTCCCAGCTTCACCACAGTCCTGGATTCTTGTACTCTAAACCTGAGGTTCCAATCCCTCATGGAGAATCTAAAAATTTGGGCTCAGGTTGGCCCACAGACTTAACTCTCACTACCAACAAGGAATCAAATACGTGCCTACTGCTTGGAGACAGTTTAAAAAGACAAATGAATTGATGACATCAGTCTCAGAGGCCATTCCTATATTCAGAGTCTAGGAGCTGCTCCCCAGTCCTCCTGCTTTAGCTGAGCCACAATTCTAGAGCCTGGATACTGGGCATTGTCGTCCAGAGCCCAGTCCTTCAGGTCTGTGCCTGTATCCTGGGGTCTTCTATGACAGCCCTGGACATCCAAATTCCCAGCCAGACTCTAGGGGTGCCGTTGACTCTCAGCTACATTCCAACACTGGAGGCTTCTGACCTGAGACATTGTCTCTGCAGTACTACATGTCACAGTTCTGTAACTGTTGACAGGCCCAATCTCTCTCCTGGAGCTGCTTCTGGAGTAGCTCTCAAGGGCACTTCCTGCACTGCTCAGTACTGCAAGCCTGAAAGCTGGGGAAGTTACCTGTTATGAGAGTTTTCTATCCTCTCTCATCATTCCTCTACTCCCAAGATTTATTACTCAGTCCCCTGCCTGAACCACCCTTCAAGAACTCCAAGGTCTCCCATCCCCTTCAGATTTTTATTCTACTATTCTACAGCCTAGTGGACAAAGTAGCTTCTGTTTTCAGGAGCCCTGCTCAAGAGCTACTTCTGCCTCTGGTAGACACCAAGTTGCCAATGATGAGTATTGACTCCCTGTAGGCAGCTGCAACTCCTGCTTCATCCTCTCTCTCAGTTACCTGGAGAGCACTGTCTATGTGGCCCCCCACCTATCCCCAGTGCTCCCTTGTTATGTTCACTTGCCAGGTCCTACACCCTCTAGATTGGGGCAAACGTATATACACCAGGTAGAACTAAAGCTGGTCCAGTATTATTGAAAGCTGAGCAGCAACCTTTGTGGTCCTGGGTCATCATGGACTCCCCCAGCAGAAAACAACTCTATGCTCTCAATTCAAAGACCCTCCTTCCACCTTAAGGACACTATTTAGCACAGTATTCTGAACTCAGTGCAACAATGTCTACCAGATGCCTAATTTTGGATGCTGAAACTTTGGGAGAAGAAATGTGACCACCTTCTCAAGATAGACCTCCCCAAAATCAGAGGAGCCTCGCTCCTTGGAGAATAGTAGCCTGGACTGACACAATCCTGCAGAGGGTGGTTCTCTTGAACCTCACCCCAGGTCTTGAATATAGATTATAGATTTATAATGGAGAAAGGGGTAGGTGGGGGGGGTTGTGGGTCTGGAATCTCAATTCCCCTCCTATCTTTACCTGATGCTCTATACCTGGGAATGTTTGTTGAAATAGAACAATGAAAAGAAAAAAATTAGCGTATATAATATTGAAGTGGCAAATGGTTTTCTGGGATGGAAGTCACACATTTGAAGGTTTCCAGTGAGAAAATAATCCCATGAATCACTTGTATAAAACAAGTATTATTTCTGTTGTTTTTTAAATTTTTGAATTTACAGATTGGATGCTGTTGATACTAAGTCATCATGAAGGCAGAGCACATGTCTACTAATGTATGTAATACAATGTGTATTAATTAATATTAATATTATATATTAGTTAATAGTATGTAACATATATGATTAGATAGCAAATACAGGTTTGCTGCTGTGGTTGCTCACCAAGAAATCAGGGAGGCATCTTCCAGACCTCAGCAGAGAGAACCATCATCCGGGCCACTGTCATACTCAGAGTGGAACCCCAAGCATCTCAGCTCAGCTGTTTTATTAATTCAGAACTCCTCAGGTATTCTACTGTCAGCACATGTACATCATTATCAATTAAACACCTGCACAGAAATCCAACACCTATGAACAATACAAAAGGGGCTTGAAAGCCCCTCACCCAACAGTGCATAAAATGATTTACATATAATAAAAATAAACTTATGCAACAGGTACCTGTTTACAAACAATACTGCCTCACAGCGGAGAATGCTGTAATACTCTTTCACCACAAAGAAAGATGCCAAGAGTTAATTTAAGGTCTTCATGGGTGTAGTAGAAAATGCACACGCTGTCTATCAACAGGAGATATATTCAAACTTTCAGAGTCTCCCTATCCTCCGTGATTCCATGCACAGTTCATCCTCACTGAAAGGATGGACCAGTTATTACTGGTGGCTGTGCTTTATCCATGATTATTTTACAGTGTCAGGTATGACCAGATTGTACTGCCGTACATGCTAGCATATGAGGTCTCTGCACAGTGTCATACTGGATCAGTTTGCATTGTTGTTTCTACTTCTATCCGTAGTATCCTCAACTTGCTAGGTTGTAGGTACAGAATAAACAGGTGTATCCCAGGCTTCCCTAACCTCTGCCAAATCCCACTTGCAGTGTGATCCCTCCATCTGCTGTCCACTGCTCAGAACTGCAGTCAGTTCTCCAAACAGGAAGTGGCACTGTGACTTAGGTATGCCCTTTTCTGCAAAAAACACATACAAACCTAAACCCATAGAGTGTCACTGACATGACTGTTTAACGCTGAGTTGAACAAGAACAACACCAATGAATATTCCAGTGTGGATGCTGAAAAACTCACAGGCCTTATCCCTACACATAAACTTGCAGAGAACTTAGCAAAGCTGATAATGGAAGACCTGTATGCAATGAAGAGCACACCCACTGAATTTTAAGAGTCACATGCTTAGCACTGAAAGCATGTGTACAAGTAACATCATACAAATTTATCAGGATACATTTAGGAATATATATGGCATACATGTATGCAATAACAATGAACAAGAAGTTATGAATTAGAAAGATATAGCAGAGGACTATCTTACAAGATATAGAGAGAATAATGAAAATGGAGACTGCAGAATTTTGTTATTATCCCAAAGGTTAAGAATACAGTATATTTTATAAATACACATACAGATTACACATATATGTGTGTCTCTGTGTGTGTGTGTATGTGTGTGTATTTTAAACTTTTGATATAATTACAAACATACAAGCACATAACCTGTGTTTCCACTACATGTACTACCTGATATATCTACCTGTGCTGAATCGACAGACATTGTATAGAACCATAAGATAATCTGATGAAATGATATTAATGTAAAATAACTCAGAATAAATCATTATTTTATATAGCATACCCTAAAAAACAGAAATCAAAATTTTATATGCAGAATAAATTTCATGTATAATATGTGTATCTATGGTATCTATTCATCACCTGTCATATTTACCTATCATATATATACATGTATGTATAATATTAAGCTATCATTTACCTATGTCTTGTCTTTTTATCCTTTGTTGCATATCATCTATTGTCTATATTTCATATATCATCTATCAATCTATAACTGTCATTTAGTGACTGGCATCTGTGATCTATATATTACATAGTTGTCCTTTTGTCTATATGTCACAATCACAAACTAATGTACCTACAGTAATTCACAGCTGTGCATCTATAATGTACGTATGCGTTCATGTGTGTGAATGTTTTCTCTTCATCTTACTTTGTGATTCAGAGTGTCTCACTAATTTAGGAACTCAGGGACTGAATATATTGAGTGGCCAAGTAACCCCAGGGAGCCTCCTGTCCTGGCTTTTTCAGTCTGAATCAACAGGTCCCTATATTTTTGAATGTGGTAGCTGAGAGCCCAAATTACATCCTCATGCATTCAAGGAGCCTCAGTCACACATTGGTTTTAACCAAATTTTGTGGCTCATCCAGTGCCTTGCACAACCATCAAAAAAGAGGTTTCCCCCTTCAGCCTATGGGAACATACAAAGAGACCCAGAAACAGACATTACAGACAGAGTGATTTTGGAACACTCAGCTCTAAAAGGGAGGGATGCTCTAAATGGGAGGGATGTGTCCATCAAATCCCTCTCTCAGGGCTAAGGAAATCCTGTAGAAGAATAGATGGAAAGAGTGTAAGAGCCAGGGGGGATGGAGGAGAACAAGTCCTTCTAGTGAAATCGTTCTGAATCTGTGGGTCATTCCCTCTTTGGAGTAGAAGAACTTTCTCCCAGAGGTCACCTAAGGCCAATGGAAACTACATATTTCTGATGGTCTTAAGGAATGAGACACCTCTGGTCTATCCATGTGGGTCAGCCCACATGCAGATACTCCCACATAGGAATTCCCAGAAATGTATTAAAGTGTTTCAGCCTCAGGAAAGTTGAGAATCACTGCTCTAGAACAACTGACCAAGCTCATATGACCTCAGAGATTTAGGCACCATGGACAAGGCCTCACAGGTCTGCATCACTTGGAGTCCTAGAGATGAGGGGAGAAGTGGACACATGCCCCATCCCTAAACCATAAGCTGTCTCCAACTGATAACCACTTTCAATTGAAAACTTTACTTTCTCCAAGGGAGTCTCACTAGGAAACACAGTACTCATAAGCATGGATTCCATACCCAGCAGTAGACGGCCAGCACAAAGGGCTCTCAAATTCATCTTTGGATATTCGTTGTGTCATAATATCCTGTTGGGGATCCTCTTTTTTTTTTTTAAAGAAAATTATCTTTTTTATACTTCGTATTTTATTTTTTCTTCTCTCATTTTACAAATAAATGAGACTCATAGATAGACAATATGAAAAGAGTGAAAGTCCTTGGAACACTTAGCCATAATGGGATGTTATCAAATTTCTCCCATCAGAGCTCAGGAAACCCTGGGGAAGAAGAGGCCAAAAGAATGTAAGGCCAATTATGATATAATGTCATTCTGTTTGTGTCGTCATATCCATTCTACTATTGCATCATACTTTTCCAATTATGATGTCATATATTTACATTTATGTTGTCATATCATTCAATTATGATATCATTTCCTAACATGGATTCTGTCAGACCCTTCCTTTGTTGATGTCATATCTTTACAATTGCGATCCCATGTTCTTTCACTAATGCAATTTTACTTATGGTGACATATCCCACCATTACACCTTTTTTGATTACAGTAATAGTGTTAATGTCATACCCTTTAATTATGATGTCATACACTTCCAATTATTATATTTTTGCAATTAATAATATACTATCATTCCAATGATGATGTCATTTCATTCCGTTTAGGACCCCTTCAATTTTCATATAATGTCTTTCCAAATATGATGTCATATCCTCTCATTGATGACATATCTTGCCATTATACTGATACAGTATTCTTTACATTACACTGTCTTATCTTCCCAGTGAAGGTTTTATATATTTCCAAATATGACATAATACCTTTCCTCTTACGTTGTCGTTTCCTTCCATTGATGGTGTGAGACTTTTCCAATTCTGATGTCATAAACTACTGAATCACATGTATTCTGCCAGGTATAATGGCATGTCTCTTTACTGAGTGTTTCCTTATCTTCCAATTATGATGAACATTTCCAATCATGATATCATATTTACTAATGATGTTGTATCATGTCTATTATGATGTCATTTCCTTAATATAAATACATCCTGTATCTTCATTGACACTTACAAATCCTTCCATTTTTATGTCACATTCTAATAATTTTAAAATAATATAATGCAGCATTGATGTCGTATACTTCCATTAATGCTGTCACATACTAACATTCGGAAAATACAATTATGATATCATATACTTTGATTGTTGGTATTGTATTTTTCCCTTGATATCATCATGTTCATCCATTAATTGTGTCATATCCTACCATTCAGAATGTCATACCGTTTCATTTACAATGTCATATCTTTCCAATTATGTTGTCATGTTTTTACATTTATGGTGACATACCTTTCCATTAACATGTTGTATCCTTCCATTGAGGATATTCTATTCTTTTGATGGTGTCCTATTTTAATCAATGACATCATACATTTATATATGTGAAAACACTATCTATGTATATATGCATATACATATGTATATACATATATACAAATATATATACATATACATATGCATATACAAATATACACAAATATGTATATACATACACAAATATATATACATATATACAAATATATATATATATAGTTTGTGACCTCCTTGTTCATTAATTATAATTCCATGCATACATATATGTGCATACATATTCCTACATGTATGCTAATCAATCTTTATGATGCTACCTGAATCCATGATTTCAGGGGTGAATATTTGGTCCTTGAAATTCAATTTGTGTGCTCTTCCCTGGATACATTTCTCCCTCTCTCATTTTTGCTCAGTTGTCTGTAGTTCCAGGTATAGTGCAGAGGTCTGAGAGTTTTTTCTTGTCCACATATGTATGTTGATTGTTATCATTCTCGTATTGCTCATATTTAGACAGCTATATCAATGACACTCGATAGCATTGACATTTTTACACTCCTGTCATGTATGTTCTAAGGCACACTGCCACCTACCTGAAGACGTGGTCCTGTTTTGGAGGACTGAATGCAGTTCCCAGCAATGGACAGAAGGTAGTGCATGCTTGCCAGGTGTAGGATATATACCATGCTGCAGTAGGTTGGGAAAGCTAAGGAAGACCAGATCATTCTGAATCCCTCAGATTACATGTGGGGAGACTGCAGATGCAAGTGCAGATATTAGGACAAACTGTTCCATATTTACAATGAGGATGAACTCCTGATTAAAGCATATATATACATATATAGCATAGATTGTGTAATACCCTTGCATTCATGATATCATACCTTCCACAGTGACATTCTGGAGAAGTTCTTATTTATGTCTCTTCTTCCGTTTATTTTATCTCAGTGCCAATATGGACCATTTTGTATTGATGTTTGTGCTTGCGTCCCATGCTTCCTCCATGATATGAGTTTGAATAATTTCATACTGATGTCCATTGTTCCATACACATTTCATCCTTCTTGTGAAGATGCACCATTTTGTGGTGATGTTTGGGCTGTATCTCTGCTTATTTGTGTCAGGTAGGAACAGTATATAGAGGTGTTCATGTTTGCATCTGTGTTACCTCCACTCTTTCAGACTGATGTCTGTGTTTGTATCCAAAAGTTAAAAAAATCTATCTATCTATCTATCTATCTATCTATCTATCTATCTATCTATCTACCCACCTGTCTGTCTATCTATTACATATGCAACATTATACATCATAAGAGATTTAATAAATATAATATACACATTCTTATATGTGGGTATATATAATATATGATTGCTTTTCATTTGGTATATTAAAATTACACACAGAATGAGATATATATATATATTTTTAAGCATAACAAATATATATAACATAAACATACACACATATATATATGTATATATAAATATATATTAGTGTATATATGCATATAGTATATATGATATATGTAATGCACAAATGATATATAGCACAGATATAATGAATAAAATTATATATATATATATATATGTGTGTGTGTGTGTGTGTGTGTATACTGCATATCAAACAATATGAAACATGTCAAAAAAACCAAAATTTTAATGCTGAATCAATGAATTTATCTATTATGTATGCATCTTGCCTTTTTACATATATGTGTACAGAAGTTGTCCATTCATTACTTTTATATCATCTACCTACCTGTTTACTATTAATCTATGTCTGTTATATTATGCTATCCTATAACGGTGCCTTTCCTATTCATTTAATTATGTCCAAATGAATTCAAAATATTGTATTCTGATGTTGATGAGTTCCTGATAAGTTGTGATTATGGCGCTAATTTTCTGAAAACTAGCCTAAGCCTGAATCTGGAAGTTCTTTTTTGCTCCTATATCTCCCAAGTCGCCTTAGTATTTCTTGACACAATTCTTAGTGATCCACTGGGACTCAAGTTTTGAAACACATGAGTGATCTCTTGTAACAAGTCAATGGCAATTAATCGTGGAATATCCACCTTGCTAAAGTCTGCCAGTCTTTTAGTTGTTGTCTCTCCTCTCCATCCATTCAATGCCTGTCCTCACCTCATCTCCTCTGTCCACATTCACTGTTCAGATCCTTCAAATCTGCTAAGTGGAACTTGGAGCTGTCAACAGATCAATTAATAGATGCTTGTAAACTCTTCAATCCTGAGTCAACAAACAACTCAGTTCAATTTCACTGGACATGATTAGAGAAAATAAACAAATGCTCTTCCTTTTCCCCTCAGTACTGTGCTCATTTTCTTTCATTTCATATTTTTTCACCTGATTATTTTCTCCCTCTTTCTCCATCCATTATCCATTGAGTCCTTCTCTATCTCTCTCCCGGGTATTTTCTGTGCTTGGCTGCCCCCTCCATACCTCACCACTTTCCTTCAGATTTCCCTTCATTTATACTGATTTCTGCTTCTTCCTCCCTCATTTCCTTATTTATTTTACTGTTTTGTTCTCTCACTGCTCTTTTTCCTCTGTCCCTCACCCTTGCTTGATACCTCTCTCTGGTCCCCATTCCTTACTGAGGTGATATGGATGAAAATGGCCCAAATTGGCTCCTATGATTTTTACTCAATTGATATAATATATGGAAGAATTAGTATGCATATCCTTGGTGGAATAAGTGGTTCACATTGGAGGAGGTATGTCCTTGTAGAAGGAGGTGTACTTGTGATGGGGGCGTTATGTCCTTGTGGGACGAGGTGTCTCCTTGTTGGAGTAGATGTGGCCTTGTGGGAAGAGGCATTGTCTTTTTGGAGGAAGACTGTCCTTGTTGGAAAAGTCATGGCACAGTTAGAGGAGACCTGGCCTTCTGTGTTTCCATGCTCCTCACCATGATGATAATGGACACATTCTCTTAAATTGTATGCATGTACCAATTAGATGTTTTATTCTTTAAGTTTCCTTTAGCATGGTGTTTCTTCTCAATAGGAAAGTAACTATGACACCTAAGTACATTGTATTACAAGCACTTTGGTTTCATAGAGATTGTTATCCCATCAAACTGATCATATATTAATATTTTTACATTTTTCATTTTTTGTTTTGTCTAGACATAGTTTCTCTGTGTAGCAGTGGTTAACCTGGAACTTGCTCTGTCAACAAAGCTGACTTTTTAACTCAAAGAACTCAGAGATCTGTGGGGGTCTGACTCCTTTAAAGGTGTGTGTCACCACCACACAGCTCATGTATGTATAATACATATATTACATATATAATAAATTTACATGTGTGTATATATTTATATTCTAAAAGATACACACATTGGCATATTAAAAGACATATAATAACATGGGATTTGAATTCCTCATTGTTTTTATTCACCAATTGAGATAATTTTATATATAAAGACTTTTGCATTGTACTTATCCTTTTCATAAATTATATTCCTGGGTTCTTAACTGGATTTCCTGGAATTAGAGGTAAAATGACTTCACTACAAAATGGCTCACTCGATATAGTTGCTTGCTGCAAAGCCTTCCAAATTAAGTTGCCAACTACCATTGCCACAAGTTTCCCGTTGAACTCCATATGCATGTGTCTACACAGAGAGACCTACAATTAACTTAAAAAATACAAATAATAAAATTTTAAAAATCTCTCAGTGTTGTGCCATTTTGTCCAATGATTATCACTCACTCATATTGCACATTTTGAGCTCAGTCTAAATTCCTAAATTTGAAATACTAATTTTAAAAAATATTCTATGTCCCTCCATTTTTTTTTATATCTCACTGTAGTTGTCTTACATGATTAATGGATCAGCCTTACAGTATCATCAATGAAATATCCCAAACAAGTTTTATTCTTTCCTTTTCTATTTGTTGTAAAATAATGTTTACTGTTTCAATAAATCAGTAATACTTAGCAAAAATATAAAGACAGTGAAGTAATATTTTTCTTCGCAAAGAATCACAACTTCCTATAAATACTTTTATCTTACTGTGACATTTTCAAGAGCATGTACAACTCACTTAACCAGCTTAGCATTGAGAGAGTAGTCAGTTAACAAGGTGTGCAAATTCACAATTTCTGTGGTGTGTGTTCAGATCTATTAGCCAGGTTTGCATTGAGGAAGCAATCAGTTAAGCAGCTTTGCAAATTCAGTATAACAGGAGTGTGTGCAGAACAATTGACCAGCTTTGCTTTGCTGTTTTTCAGGAGCTTTTGTTGATCAGTTAACCAGCTTATCCTTGAGCAAGCCATCACTTAATCAGCTTTGCAGATGTGGGGTTTCAGGAAAATATGCAACATTTTTAACCAGTTTACATTGGTGATTTTCAGGAGATTGTGCAGATGAGTCAACCTGTTTTAAATTGAGGTAGCAGATGGTTCATCTGTTTGTAGATTCCAGGATTTGAAGTTTCTGTGCAGATCAATTAACCAGCTTTCCATGGAGGGAGCAGTCAGTTCACCAGGTTGCAGATTCAGAACTTCAGGAGTGTATGCAGATCAATTATTAACCAATTTTGCCTTGTTAGTTTTCAAGTGTGTGTGCACATCAATTATTCAGTTTTGCATTGAGGGAGCAATCAGTTAGCCATGTGGCAGATTCAAGATTCCCGGAGTGTTTTCAGATCAATCAACCAGCTTTCTCTTACCAGTTTTTGCTACATACCTCACCAAACAAGGCAGTGTAAGCATACTATTAGAAAAGGCTCTGGTTGCTGAAGTGCCAGAAAATATGGCCCAATGGTTCTTCTTCATCTTTTTTCTGCTGGATAGCTGGGGAAAGTCAGTGATATGTTGTCTATACTACTTAGTAGTAAAATTGTTGCTTGGGCTTGCTCTTGCTAACTGGGAGAGGGGCACATTACAGAACATGGTGATTTCAACTCAATAAATCATTGTAACAACGTACTAACCCTCATGTTTACTGGAGACACATCATAAAATAATACTGACCTCCCGCAAAATTGGCTAGGACCTCTAAAAGGTAAAAGGCCAATGAGACTGGATGCTAAAACCTGGTTTTTCCAGGTAAACGGTCCTAAGAGTGCCTGCCCATTTTAAAGGAAGAAATAGTAAGCTTCTTTAAGCTATATCACAATACAAATGTAGGATGAATGTAAATATTTCCAAGCCCTGAAAGGCTGAAACATGGATTACCTAAATCAGTGTACTTAGATGCAGAAAGCCTCCCAAATCAAAAATAGTCAAAAGATAAAGAGAAATATAGTGGTAGGAATGTATGAGTGTGATATGGGTAAATAGGTATAAATAATAATGTTTTAAACCCATAAACTTCTTTCGCACATCTAGGCTTCTTGTGCTTGTCTGCCTGAGATATCTTCAATTATAAATTGTGGTACAAGTATGCAAGGGAGTATTACTCAGCTATTAAACAACATTATCTCAATAATTTTTCAGGCAAATGATGGAACAAGAAAAAAAATCACACAGAGATATAACTTAGCCTCAGAAAGTCAAACAAGTTACGTACAAAATCTATCTTATTATTAACACTTAAGCAAAGGACATAGGTGCTACAATGCAGACTCAGGGATACTATGGAATAAGGATGCCTGCAGTGGGCATAGGGATGTATTTGGTAAATAGATCTCTCTGGGAAATAGAATAGATGATGCAGGTAGGCTGGGGGGGAGGATGCAAATGGTAGTGGAGGTACCAGTTCGTGTGAGAGGGGGAGATGATGGAGGCAAAGTATATATGGAGAAATAACCAGAATAGGACATTGATAGGTTGATCAGTAGACATAGTGCAGTGAAATATGTGAGGTATATCCTGGATGGGCCTCTAGTTTTATGGGATAGAGCGCCAGAACAGTCCATCTCCTGTGGCATGGCAATAGCATGGCAAGGCATCCAGTGTTAGAATTGGGACCACCATCCCAGCCAGAAAACCTTCAACCTATGGCCTGTCCTTTCTGTAGGACCCACTGGAACAATAGAAGGTCAGAATCCCATGACAGAACGAGATCCCATGCCTGATTCTCAAATGAATGCAAGGAACTATATTGGATTGTATGGAGATGATTTTTTATGATGTGCTACTCTTCTCATAGATCAGTCCCTAGCCCATTCTGCATCAGACAGGCTTCCTCTATCAGCTATTGGGAACATGTCTTTGAAAACAATGGTAATAACTGAAGGATTTACCAGATTGATTACATTCATAAAGTTTCTTTCCAGTATGTGCCCTTGTATGTACTTGAAGGTTACTGTGTTATGAAAAGGTATTACCACATTGATTACATTCATAGGGTTTCTTTCCAGTATGTGTCCTTGTATGTACTTGGAGACTACTGTGATTTGAAAAGACTTTACCACATTGATTACATTAATAGGGTTTCTCTCCAGTATGTGTTCTTTTATGTACTTGGAGATGACTATGACATGAAAAGTCTTTACCACATTGTTTCTATTCATAGGGTTGCTCTCCAGTATGTGTTCCTTTATATACTTGGAGATGACTATGACATGAAAAGCCTTTACCACATTGTTTCCATTCATAGGGTTTCTCTTCAGTATGTGTTCCTTTATGTACTTGGAGATGACTGTGAAACGAAAAGGTTTTACCACAAAGGTTTCTCTTCAGTATGTGTTCTTTTATGTATTTGCAGAGGACTGGGTTGAGAAAAGGCTTTTCCACATTGATTACTTTCATAATGTTTCTCCGCAGGACTTGGTTCAGGCCTGCAAAGATAAATGGCATTTATAAATGATTTAGCACTTTGGTTACACTGCTCATTCTGTTCATCTGAATGATATGGTAGTATACTTTTCCAAATTTTTAGGGCTATTCAGATTTAAGGATCATTACCATGTTTATATTCACATGAGTTGTCTTCATTATGTAATCTTAGTGTGTGTAATGACACCTGTGATATTTAGAGCCATTAATGCATGGTTCACATTTGTACCACCTTTTTTCATGAGTATTTTCTGTAGCTATGAAAAAGATAGAAATAACTGAGTACTTTACCCCCCAGGTTCCATAAATGTGAATTTGCTATAGAGTGAGGCACACTACATTTCCAAATTGAAAGAAGACAAAAGAGAATTTCCACATCCCTTGTCCTCATTCAGCTTGTCTCAACTGCAAGTTTGCTGATGTATCAACTATGATGCTGGGAAATCAATTGGTTGTAAATTTGTATCACATTTAACATGTCTACTGTTAGAGTAATTGACAGTTCCACAGCATAGCTCTCACAGGTCTACCATTAAAATGGTGATATCTGTTAAGGCATTGATTCCTTTTCTTGTTTAGTAGAAGAATGCCAGGCAAATACTGAATCATCTACCTGACATTGAAAAAAATGGTGTTGTGAGAATTTACTAAACATTAATATGAGTAAATCTCTGTTTCTATATTCTCTTGTTGTTCGTTAAAAATTCTAGGGCACATTAAAATTTATGGAGGAATACGTTTGTATCAACTTTCATATAAAAATTAATTTTCAGGTCTCCTAGAACTTTGGCAATGTTCTTCTATATTTGAATCTTTCCATTTATAGGCTACAATATTGTACCAGAAAATATATGATGTGATTTTGGAAATTACACAAAATTAACTTAGTATCCCTTGTCAGCCTTAGATCATACCTGATTTCTTTATAACATTCTTCCTATTTTGCAATCAAAATCATGGTAGAGCATGAATAATCAAGAAACCCTTCTTTATGCATTACAAGAAGTAAGTAAAACTCATGGTCTTATTTACAGCAGACAGGATTGCATAGGTTTCCAACATCACATCTTTGTAGAGGCTCCTCTTGGAAGGATCCAGCAAATCCCACTCTTTCTGAGTGAAGTTCACCTGCACATCTTCATAGGTAACTGCATTCTAAAATATGCTGTATATGTGCACCAAAGAAAGAGTGATACTGGCATCATTCTAAATGAATACTTTGTTTTTAATATATTCACAAAGACCAAGGGAATCTGGGCAGGTAATCAATTGACCAAAAGAACTGCATTCTAGCTCACATTCTGTCCCAATCCCAGGAGCTGTGATTCTCATTGGACTGGTTACTCCTGGTCAGGGGACAGTGGGCCACACATGGCATGGCTTGTGGCATCCCTCACAGCTCTCTATAGCACCAACAGAGGAAAATCTAGATAAGAACCCATGAACTACCTCACAGAGGGTCTACTGACTGCCATGCATTCCCAGAGTCTTTCCCTAGCTAGGGCCAGCAAGATGGGCCTCAGCATAGTTACAGCTCTCCAACTGCATAAGCAGAGTTCAAATGATAGCACAGACAGTCCCTGCTCTACCTTTCTACTTTAGGATTGTACAGGTCGCCAGTCTATGAAATTTATATTTTAGAACTAATACTTCCAGTCTCCACATGCACTTTCTGTTTTCTCCTACGTGTAAGTTGTTTTGTTTTCAAACCTGTCATTGAAAAAATATGTCAAGAAATTCATCCCTTTGCTTCAGGACTAGGTATTAAGTCATGCAGGCCAACTTAGGTCAAATGAGAGAGTAACAACAATTAAAGCAAAAAGTGGCCATGCATTTGAAAGAGAGGAGGGGCACATGGGAGGTAGGAAAGAGAAGGTAGAAATGATGTAGTTGTGTTCCAAGAACTATTTTATACATTGAATCAGGCTTTATGGCTTCATGTGAACACTAGAAACTAGAGATCACAAGAATCAATCATACCTCTTTTTTCAGATGGTGAATTTTCTACCAGAAAAAATTAATGGTCTTGTGAGCCATAGCCACACAACTTTAACCTCATCTTTTCATTTGGTTGAAATGGGCTAACACCAATAATATGATTTCACGATAAGTTCAATTTCTTATTCGGATTCTTGATTGCTTTCATCTATGAAACCTAAATATGGCCAGTCAGAACATTTATCAATCAACAAAAGTATATACGTGACTATTCATAGGTATTCCCAACAGTTGCCAAAGTAGAAAAGCTCTCACCCTCCTACCTGCCCTCCCTTTCTGTGATGTGAGTACATCAGATACAAAATTGGCCACTGAAGTCAGATCTTAACACAGGTCCCTCTTCACGTATAAGTCTCCAATAATATCCAGAGGGGTTAGAAGTCACTCATTAACTGCATTCTTTATCCTGCTGATGACCATTCAAGGCCCAAACTGGAAGAAGATACAGTAAATGCGCAAGTACTCAGTGTGAGAGGCAGCATTAGGTGTTCAAAGAAATTTAAAATTACATAGAGTGAGGCAAGTCTGGGCTACAGGAGTCATTCGTATAAAGACAAATCATTTGACAAAGTATCAATTGACAAAAATGGAACAAAGTTCTTGATAACTAGGAAACATTGAAGAATAGAAGTAAATAGATATTGGAACATTGATACATTAAAGAAAATGAAATTTTAAAAGTGATACTGTGAAACCCTCCCAAGACAAACACCACGTGCAGGATGAAAAAAAAAATGAATGAATAAATAAATAAATATATATATCAATATTTGGTACTCTCCAGAACTTCTTTTTCCAGGAATTGTGCTCCCACAAATAGGTTAAAATGACCAAAAACATAAGGCTATGCCTACTGACCAATCAGGATAAAGGTCACCTCAGGAACCAATCAGAATGTACCAACTCAATCTGATTCCATGGGCTTGCTTCTACAATGCATAAAAAGGTGGAGGATTCACTCCTCTGGGTTGCTATCTTCACTTGTGTGAGGGTAACCCCAAAGAGCTGGTTCAATAAAGCCTCTTGCTGATTGCATCGAGATCCCGACTGTGTCTCTGTGGAGGGCTGCGCTCCAAGTTGGTCCTTTAGGTCTAACATTGGACCCTTGGCCAGGAACTGCATGTTCTCCCAAACTTTGTAGATCAGGAATCGGATGTAAGCTTGAGCTTATGTGCTATGTCTGTCTAGTCTGTTTGTCTGTGTTTGTTTTGGTGCCGTAGGAAGCTTTGTTTCGGTTTTTCTGAATCTGTATTTTGTACCTGACAGACTAGCAGTGGGGCAGACATGCAGGCACACCAAGAGTCAGAGACACTGGAGTATGTTCCAGCGTCCATTCAGAAGGAAAGGTCCATGAGGTCCCTCCTTTATCGGAAATCGGAGTCTACTTGAGAAGGAGGGTCCATGAGGATCCTCCTCTGTCAGGAGGTCTTGCCCACAAACTGACCTCAGCCATGGGTGGACTCCGGTGTCTGTGGAAATCCCGAGTTGGGCGCATTTTTTTACTCTGCTTATTTACGTGTTCGTTCTGTCTATTTCTTCTCTCCTTACGTGACTCCCTAAAGATGGGACAGTCTATTTCTACACCATTCTCTTTGACTCTTGATCATTAGACTGACGTGAAAACTAAGGGACAGTATCTCTCAGTTGAGGTCAAAAAAAGAAAGTGGCAGGTTTTGTGCACTTCGGAATGGCCAACGTTTCAGACGGAGTAGCCCAAAAAGGGATCTTTCCCAGTGGAAAAGATTAAACATGTGAAACAGAATGTTCCCCAGAGATATGGTGGCCACCCAGACGAGGTGCCCTATAGCCTTGTGTGGGAAGATCTGGTTTATAGTCCACCCCCGTGGGACTGCCCATTTGTTTTGTCATTAGGTGCTTCCTGTACGGAGGTCCTTGTCCTCACAGAGGACAAAAAGGAGAAAACTGATGTTACAAAGAATACGGAAAATGAAGTCACAATTTAGCTAGATACAATTTAGATACAATATTGACCACAAGATAAGGTATATAGCATTCTTCTCCTTTGGGGATTATCTCACATACATAGTATAGACATTGAATGTATGAATTCTCCTCATCAAATAGAGAAGCTCATATCTAACACGTCTTTGGCCACTCATTAAAATATGTCATCCCTTTGGTTAGCAGCTAGAAGTTCAGTTATCACATGGAAAATATCTAAGATTCCCAATGTTAGTAGGTTAAATGTCACAACATATCATGTAGAAGTCCTACCTCAGACCCTCTTTTCACAAAAAGGTATGTTTTAGAAAGCTTCGGACAGGTTCCAACCCTTCTTGTTCTCAGCAGGGTAGGGCATAATTCTGTAGTCCTCTTGACAAAGAGAGGTATGTATGGAGTCCTATCATGAAAGCAGGAATGTCTTAGATCCACTTGAGAATAGAGAGATGTTCTGAGGCCTACTTATCAGGGAAGGGTGTATATGAGTCTTTTTTCACCTTATCTTGAAGTTCTGAGGCCTCTTTGATCAAAAGGAATGCCTCTCCTTGCTTTCCAAGACTGAATAAATACTTTTTCTCTTGATTAATGATGAGGTATCTCTTGCTTCCTGGGTTTTGAATCCCCATGATTCATAGTAAGTATGTCTGAGGCCCTCTTTGTTCACTAGGGAAGGTCTAAAACCTGAATAAAGGAGTGAATGTCTCATTGTATGTAGAATTTCTAGGAAGGACCAAAGCCCTTGCTTAACAATGGTCATGTATAAGAACATCTTTAGAAATTAGGAATTTGTGAAATGTCTTATTACTTGATGAGAATTGTCTAAGATATCATATGTAATTGTCAAAATATCTGGTGTAAAGAAAGTTATGAAAGGTTATTTATAACTGTGTACTTCTTAAGCCATTCTTTCCAAAGGTTTATGTCTCAGAGCTAATTAAGTCATAAGGATCATGCTTTAATATTTGCTTCTGTAGAAGTAAGTCTGGCCCATCTTTGCCATTGTGAGATGTCTGAAAACTCCTTCTTCTGAGGCAGTATCCAGGTCCAGGGCACCTTTGATCACATAGGAAAGTCCGTAATCACAAAATCAAACCAAAACGGTTATAATTTCAATGGAGACAACAGGAGAAAGTGGAAGTTAATATTTATATTGAACAATGAATCTAAATCCTCCTTGAAACTTTGCAGAAGATCAAAGTGTCCCAGTTTCTAAAAGAAAATGCCTCCAACCTCTGTAGGCCACTGTATTTGCCTCAGGGTTCTTGACATTATAGTGAGCCTGAACTTTCTTCTTTAATTGGGGCTATGCATTTTCTCTATTCAGAAGGAATAATTGTAAACATTCTTTGTTCAAATCTTACTACACTGTGGATCATTTATTCAGAGCTGAAATATGTGAATGCTGCTTTTGTAGAAAAAAATTTAGAGGCTCTATGAGAAAAAAGTAAGTGTCATGAACTCTTCTTCATAAGTCTACTTTGGATAACACAACGGTCTGATTTGGAAGTATAGAAAGCTCCTTAGCCAAAAAAATAATTTCTGAAGATTCCTAGATGAGACAATTGTTGAATAAAAAGATTGGTATGTGAATTCCCCTCGAACACACACAGGATAACTGATGCCTTATTTGTTAGAAAGGTTATGTCTGAGAAAAGACAAGACTGTCAATATCATGGTGGAAGTGAGTGACGTGTCTGCAGAGTACACTTTTTGAGAAAAGGAATATCTGGGGGTGCCTCAGTCAGCATGTAATGGTCTGAATCTACTTTGAGGACAGAAGTTGGGCCTCCATCTCCTTTTATAAAAGTAGGATCTCAGTGTCTACATTTCATCATGTGTAAAGAAATGTGACCTCTTGTGAGAAAATCATCACACATATAACTTCATATTAAAAAAGTGAAGGTGAGAAAATTGTGTAGTGTACGAGGGAAGTTTTCTCATTCAAAATAATGACAGGCCATTTCAGAGTCCTGCTTGATAACAAGGAAATATGTGAGAACCACTTGTTGAAACACTGCATATTAAAACAATTTTTCCCACTTTGAGTGATATGAGATCCTCTGCTAGAAATATCTGCCTGAAGCTCATTTGTACAAATGTTCTACTGCAGAAAGATTTAAGAATTAGATTTGAAGCCCACAGCAGTCTACAATGGTATTCTTGAAATTTTCCTGTAAACAATGGGTAATACTCAGTATCTATTTGAAAGAAGCAGAGTATGTGGAATAGGTTTGGCATAGGAGTAATATCTGGGACCTTCAAACGGAATGTAATAAATCTTGAGCCATTTTAGGTAGAAGCAAACAAACTCCAATGCTATGGCTGATAGGGCCATTTAGGCAGAACAGAATAACTATCAATACTATGGTTGAAGAATAATGTTCAATAGACCTCGCAGAAGGAAAAAAAAAAGCAGACCCAGAGAGTTTACATAACCAGAAGTTGACAGACAACTTTCAAATTATGATGAATCTGAGAGGATTCAGCAGAATTAGGAAAACAACGAGAGTGAAATGGGATGAATTGATATAGTAGACAGTAAACTGGGTGATGATTAATTTCTCAGAGATTAATGAATTAAGGAAAAAACACTAAAAGTACATAAAAATCGTACAAATTTGTTATTCATATAATATAGAAATCAAAGATGTAAAAGTGTCCTGAAAAAATAAATAAAAGTCATAGAAGTCAAAAAATATTCATAAGAGCAAAAGTAACACAAGCATCATGCACAAAACACATTAGGAATATTCACGTCGAGATGATGGCACAGCTATCCTTCAACAGCGGTTGTGGGGCAGCGGTCCTTTGGTACAGAACCAAGATGACAGAACACAGCATGATCAGAGGGACAGTTCTAGAAGCCTCCTAAGAAAAAGTCAGAAATTCCGACTTTGGAGGAAGCACACACAGTGAGCCCAGCTGCCTGTGAAGGGATAGGTGTGAAACACCAGTCTGCGAGTCTGGACAGTGTCAGAGGACCTGGCTGGAAATGGAGTGGTCCCAGGGAACCCAGTTCCCAGGGAGAATGGGTTCCAGGCCCAGGTGTGGAGGGCCCTTGGTTCGCTCCTGGTTTTGAAGATATTTCACCTCCCCCTTGCAGTGGTGTGGAAGTGCAAGCAGATCCTTGGGTAGCCACATGCCACCCTTGAGTCCAGGGGTCACCTGGGGTGTCTAGCCCTGTCTCTACACCATTGGTGCAGGAAACTGCAGCACTATGTCTGTGAGTGGAAGTCTCAGGAACCATTTCAGCAGGCCAGGGGAGTTCTGAAAAGTTTAAGAGAAGAGTAAGGTCAAGGTCTCCTTCTTCTGAGGATGGAGGTGTGAAGTCTTCTTGTGGAAAGGGGTTGTGAGGCTTGATCCTTCTGGCATGGTACTGGAATGAACTAAGCAAGCATGACCTGAGGGACAGGTATGGAAAACTCCTAGAGCACAGTCTACAACTTTGGATATCCTCTTCTTAGCAGTGTTACCTAGGGGCCCCCAGGTGCTAGGAGGAGAGCTGGTTGGATCCCCTTCATCGGACGGGAGAGTTTGAAAGCTCCAGTCTACAGGTATGGAGAGTGTCAGAGGCCCTTGGGCAAACTACAAAGGACCTTGGAACCCTGGTGAGGAGACAGAATGTGGCAGCAAATGTTTTCTCCCAGTGCCATGTGGGGAGTCCTCGTTCCCAAGAGGGGAATGCTCAGCATGACCTGATAAATGTGTGGTACTGGACCGAGACCATTGGACACATGAGCTGGGTGGCAAGAGATATGGATGCCCAGGAGGAGGCACCCTTGCTGCCTCATGGGTATGAGAAGAAGCCTGGGAAAGCCCTTGGAGAGGCGCTGAAGATTGCCTGGATTGCTGTGGGTTGCGATTGAGTCCCATGGGCATGCAATGAAAGAGTCAGAGCCCCTCCCTCCTGTGTGGATGGTGGCTGGGCATGTCCTGTACACTTGAAAATGTCACCTTTCTCCTCTGAAGTTGTGGGTAGTTCTAGAAAGTAGGAAGAACGTAGACTGCTTTCAAGGTCCCAATCCTATGATGTGTCCATTGTGAGGAGGTCCTCCTGAGCTTGGACAGCATTGCTGGGGTCCAGTGGTTTGAGGTGGTGAAGGCCTATGCCACCTAGAGTTCCTGCTCTTGATGTGCAGCAGCCTCCATGTGCTGAGGGGGACTGAGCGGATCTACTCAGTTTGTTGGAGGAGATGCGTAAGGGGCCAACTTTGATGGAAGTAGCTATGGTGAGTCCAGCTTTCTGTGAAGGGATATGTGTGAAACTCCAGCCTGTGGCTATGGACAGTGTCAGAGGACCTGGCTAGAAATGCAGTGGTCCCAGGGAACCTGGTGCCCAGGGAAAATGGGCCCGAGGCCAAGTTGTGGAGGGCACCATGTCTGTTCGAGTCCTTGAAGAAATTTCACATCCTCCTTCCTGTTGTGTGGAAGTGCAAGCAAATCCTCGGGTATCCACATGCCACCCTTGAGTCCAGGAGTCACCTGGGGTGTCTCCCCTTGTCTCTCCACCATTAGTGTGGGGATCTTCAGCACTGTGCCTGTGAGTGGAAGTATCAGGAAACATTTCAGCAGGTGGGGGGAGTTCTTGAGAGTCAAAGAGAAGAGCAAGGTCCAGGTCTCCTTCTGAAGATTGAGGTATGAAGTCTTGTGCATGGGTTGTATGGCTCGGTCACTGTGGCATGGCACCCGGATGAACTAAGCCATCATAACTTGAGGGAGAGGTGTGGAAACCTCCTATGGCACAGTCTACCACTTTGGATGTCCTCTTGTTAGCAATATGACGTATGGGCCCCCAGGTGGTAGGAGGTGAGCTGGATGGTTCCCCTTCATGGGATGGGAGAGGTTGAAAGCGCCAGTCTGCAGGAATGGAGAGTGTCAGAGGCTCTTGGGTGAACCACAAAGGACCTTGGGACCCTGGTGAGAGGACAGAATGTGGCAACACAAGTTCCCTCCCTGTGCCATGTGAGGAGTCCTTGTCCCCTGAAGAAGAATGCTCAGCAGGGCCCCATGTGTGTGGTTCCTGGTCGAGCCCCTTGGACACATGAGCTTGATGACCAGAGAGATGGTTGCCTAGGAAGAGGACCTCCCTCCATCTCCAGAGTATGTGAAGAAGCCTGGAAAAGCCCTTGGAGAGGCGCTAGTGTTTCTGCAGCTCTCTGAGTTGCTGTGGGGTGAGCTTGAGTCTCATGGGCATGCAGTGAAAGAGTCAGAGCCCCACTCTCCTGTGTCCATGGTGGCTGGGCATGTCCTGCACACTTGAAAGTGTCGTCTCTCTCCTCTGAAGATGATGGAAGATATATAGAATCAGAAGAATGTAGACGGTTGTCAAGGTCCCAATCCTTAGATGTGTCCATTGTGAGAAGGTAAAGTTGAACCTGGAAGGCAGGGCTGGGGCCCCTGGGTGCGGAGGTGTGCAGGCCTAAGCCATCCAGGGTTCCTGGATTTGATGTGAGGAGGCCTCCATGTGCTGAGTGGGACTGAGTGGATCTGCTTTTGTTGGAGGAGTGGCGTAAGGGGCCAACATTGCTAGAAGCAGCTACAGTGAGCCCAGCTGCCTGTGCAGGGATAGGTGTGAAATTCCAGTCTGCGGTTATGGACAGTGTGAGAGGACCTGGCTGGATGCGCAGTGGTCCCATGCAACCCGCTGCCCTAGGAGAATTGGCTCTATGCCCAGGTGTGGAGGGACCCAGGTCCCTTCCTGTCAGTGAAGAAATTTCACCTCCCCTTTGGAGTGGAGTGGGACTGTAAGCAGGTCCTTGGGTAGCCATGTGTCGCACTTGAATCCAGGGACCTGGGGTGTATCTCCCTGTCTCTCCACTATTGGTGTGGGGTGCTGCAGCACTTTGCCTCTGAGTGAGAGTCTCAGGAATCATTTTAGCAGGTGGGTGGAGATCTGGAGAGCCAAACAGAAGAGTAAGGTTTTTGTCTCCTCCTTCTGAGGACTGAGGTGTGAAGTCTCCTTGGACAGGGGATGTGGGGGTAGGGTCGTGCAGCATGGCACAGGGATGAACTAAGCAAGCATGACCTGAGGGACAGGTATGGAAACCTCCTAGGATAGAGTCCACCACTTTGTATGTCCTCTTGTTAGCAGTATGATGTAAGGACCCTAGGTGCTAGGAGGAGAGTTGGATGGGTCCCCTTCATAGGATGGGAGTGTTTGAAAGCTCCAGTCTGCAGATATGGAGAGAGTCAGAGGCTCTGGGTGAACGGCAAAGGAGTTTGGAAACATAGTGAGTTGTTAGAATGTGGCAGCACAAGTTCTCTCCCTGTGCCATGTGAGGAGTCCTCGTCCCCAGGAGGGGAATGCTCAGCAGGACCCCATGTGTTTTGTGGTTCTGGAATGAGCCCCTAGGACACATGAGCTGTGAGGCCAGAGAGATTGGTGCCCATGAGGAGAGGCCCCCACCACCTCCAGAGAAGGTGATGAAGCCTGAGAAAGTCATTGGAGAGGCATTGGAGTTTCGGCAGCTCACGAGATTGCTGTGGGCTGCGCTAGCCTCCCATCAGCATGCAGTGAAAGAGTCAGAGCCCTGCCCTCCTGTGTGGATGGTGGCTGGGCTTGTCCTGAACACTAGAAAGTGTCACCTGTCTCCTCTGAAGATGAGGGCAGCTCTAGAGAGTCAGAAGAATGTAGACTGTTGACAAGGTTCGTATCCTCATGTGTCCATTGTGAGGAGGTCTACTTGAGCCTGTAGGGCAGGGTTGGGGCCCAGGGATGCAGAGTAGTGCAGGCCTAAGGCACCCAGGGTTCCTGCTCTGCATGTGTATAGGCTCTATAGGCCAGGGGGGGACTGAGTGGATCTGCTTTCGTTGGAGGAAAGGCGTAAGGGGCCAACTTTGCTGGAAGCAGACCTGGTGAATCCAGCTGCCTTTGAATTGATAGGTGTGAAACTCCATTGTGTCGGTATGGAAAGTGTCAGAGGACCTGGTGTGGACTTCAATATTCCTAGTAACCCTTTTCCCTGTGAGAATTCTATGTCCAGAATACACTCTGGTTGCATCAATGTCTCCTTGCAGCTCTCTGTTAGGACCTTTGGATTTTTGAGCATCTAGGTTTATCCTTATAACTCCTTTGGTCAATGAGAATCTTGTTGTGTACTCTTTTGCGTTTCTTTCCCCATATGTGGAATATGCTGCAGTTTGGATATTTTCTCATCTCTCAGATTTGCATGATCTATTGATCTTTCCTGTATTTGAAGATGGTGTACTTCCAATATGCCCCGTCTTGTGTAAATTATATGCTGGATCCTAAAGTTTAAGTACCTTACTTATTGAAAGCACCTGAGAACTAGGAGTTTGATCTTCACTTTTTATTATTTTTTGGGGAGTTCTAAAACCTCCTGTATCAATGGAACTTTTATGTAACTTACAGTGATGGTTTGAGCCATGTTGATTTGATAATATTTTCCTTATTCCACGTTTTCCCAAAGTCACCTTTTTCATTCTTATTTTTCTATAGGTCTTATATGAAGATTCCTCTTTTTTATAGAAACCCTTTTTGCGTATCCCTTCTTGTGAGGGGAATGTGGTGAAACTCCAATCTGCAGGTATGTATAGCTCCAGAGGGCCTTTGGGAAACTCTAAATGCCCGAATTCCTGATGTTAGGATGAGAAATTTTCTTTATCTATTGTTATTTTCTCAGCTTTTGAATATTTTTGTGCTTTTATTGGATATCTAGTTATCAGTGTTGCATTTGCTTTATCACTAGGTGTAAATGACGACATCTGTACATCTGGACTGAGAGGTATGAGACTACTCTGGTGATTGTTGTTTGTGCTCAGGTCACTTTGACCAGGAGAAGATTTGATCTCCCTTTTAAGTGAAGGTTTTAACTTATCTTGATGTGTCATGGAAATTCTGAATTCTTCTTGTGCAAACAGAGTGTGCCTCAAACCTATCTTGGTGGATTTCAAATGGCTGTAGCCTCTTTCCTTAAAAGTCTCCTGTGGAAATGCTTTTCATGAGAGAGAAGAGTTTCAAAGTCCCCATTATTAGATGTGGAGTGTGTGTTTGGGATTACTTTTTTTCTTTCATTAGGAAAAGATCTGAGCCACTCATTGGATGATAAAGAAGGTTTAAAATTTACTTGCTTAGATGAGAATCTTCTACAATTCCCTTGAACATACTGGACAGGTGTTAGTCTCCTTTTGTTAGAAGTGGACTGACAAGAGGCAGTATGAGTAGAAGGAGAACATGTTAGGCCAACTTTGGTAGTGGAAGGTATTAGGCCCCATTGTGGGTTAGAGGTATGGCTTAGGCCCATTTGAGAGTAGGTGGCATATTGGAGATTCCTAATGTCAGAATAAAGTTTAGAATGTTTTGGGAGTGATGGTGCAGACTTTAAACACATTTGGGAAGAGGGGACTTGTGTCAATAGCTTTTGGGAAGAAATGTGTTGATTATAAACCCATTTGTTAGAGGAAAAAAATCTGAAACACTTTTCTTGAGAGACGACAGGACAGAGTTCACCTTCCATATATTTGGAAGGTCTGCGAAACACATGGGCAGATGTGGAAGTTACCATAACCCCTTGAATAGATTTGGATGTTCGCCAAACCTGTTTGGTAGATGGGGAAGGTTGCTGGGACCTGTGAGCGGATGGGGAAATTACCTGTCCACATCGGTCACAGGAGGATGGTCAGGAACTGCATAATTTCTTGTGAACTTTGCTCTGACATCACTAGCACCAGGTAGGGTAGTCTCCTCAGGGACTGTGCCACGCACGGTATCTGTTGTTTCTTCCTCCAGAGTCAAGGATATAGCCAATCCGGTATTTCCGGCATGCCTCTTGGTCCACATGTGACTCTCTGCACCTATGCTTGGGCAGAGGCGCTTGCCGCTGCCCTTGACATGGCAAATCCCTCACATCTCTGTCCATGCTCAAGTATTCCAGGCATTTGGGTGAGTTGTAAGCCTCCCCTTTGTCATCCTGATTCCTGGTGAGGGCCCTTATTCTGAGAGACTGCTGTTTGTGGCAAAAGGGCCACAGCCAAACTGAGGCTCGAAGACCTTGCACCACAAGACTCAGCAGGAAGTTTTTAAGGCAATTGCTCCATGGAATTTTAAGCAAGATATTTACCCCTGGCAGAGAGCAGCGAATGCTGTTTCCCATGGCAGAAGGCCAAAAGTAGGGTGTGAGTGGTAGTCTTTGAGAGAGGCTTTCCTTTCTGAGACCAGTGAACACATCCTGAAGTCCAAGCACGCAGAACACGATTGGCAATTGGCCTCCGGAAGTTAGCCAAGTACGAGAGGGTAGCTCAGGATCAGTGTTCTGTTTGCTCGGGACTGGTCGCCTGCTGCCTGAACTAGTTGATTTGATACCTATTCAGCGTTGAGAACCTTGCTCTGAAAGTGAAGATGAACACAAAATATTTTCTGTGTAGTGTCAAGCAAAATAGCTAGTCTAACAGTTACCATGGCAAGGTGCTTTTGGAATGATAACTTGTTTAAGAATGGAAAGCAACCCCAGCATGTTGGCACAAGCCATTAAACCCAGCAGTCAGAAGGCAGAGGCAAGTGGATCTCTTGAGTTTCAGGCCAGACTGGTTTTCAAACTGAGTTCCAGTACAGCCAGGACTAAACAGAAACAATCTGTCTCGAAAGCTAAAACAAATGAGAATGGCAAGTTATGCTTCAGAAACTATGCTTTCTCATGTCTCATGCACAAGCCATTAAACCCAGCAGTCAGAAGGCAGAGGCAATTGGATCTCTTGAGTTTCAGGCCAGACTGGTTTTCAAACTGAGTTCCAGTACAGCCAGGACTAAACAGAAACAATCTGTCTCGAAAGCTAAAACAAATGAGAATGGCAAGTTATGCTTCAGAAACTATGCTTTCTCATGTCTCATGCACAAGCCATTAAACCCAGCAGTCAGAAGGCAGAGGCAATTGGATCTCTTGAGTTTCAGGCCAGACTGGTTTTCAAACTGAGTTCCAGTACAGCCAGGACTAAACAGAAACAATCTCTCTCGAAAGCTAAAACAAATGAGAATGGCAAGTTATGCTTCAGAAACTATGCTTTCTCATGTCTCATGCAAAAAGGCTGGCACTTCCTGCTTACCCAGATTATTTTAGTGAGATTACAGGAAGAAGCCTGTGTATGTTTAATTCAACCATGGAGATGGCAGAGTAAGTATTCAAGACAGCTTGGAATGATAAACCTGCTCAGATATAAGCTTTATTAGGGAGAATTTGGGATCAAATTATGCTATTTCACTATAATTTTTCCTTTAATAGCATCTTGAATAGGCCACTGTGTGGTGCTGTGTCCTTCTAAAAGTCAACGTGGACAATGTGCAACTTCTCCAAGTCTGCTGTTCTTTATGTAACTCCTTGAAAATATAACGACAAAATCTTCACTTTTGAAAGAGTGCAGTTTGAGTCTCTCTAGGAAACCTGGCTAGCTGTGTTTCCCCATCTGAGAAGAGGACTCACTATAAAACATAGTTTTTATAGGACCTGCATTAAACAAACTGAAAAATAAGGGGACAAAAGGTGAAATACAGTGTTGTCATGTAACTTTTGTGAGTATGAAGTTTGCCAAAAAAGACACCATGCTTTTCACAGGAAAGGCAGGTCATTCAGAGGTTCGAAATTCAGGCTTTGCTCAAACTTATATCCTTTTGGATTTCCTTTAGAATCTGGATGTGTCTGGTGGACTCTTGGAGAACTTCTTCCAAACATAGGAGGGTGAGAGTAGGTAGATGGTTATCAACTGGAATGCTTATTTGGTTTTAGGAGCAGTCCAAATGCCCTTTGAAGTCATGCATCTTCAATGAGCCAATGTCCCTAGTAGTCAATGTGTGTTCAGATGAGCTACAGTTCAAAAAGGCAGTCCCACCTTCCAAAATCACAAATGCCCAGGGAGAACTTTTTGGCAGTACAATAAACATTGGAAGAAGGTGCACAGAAACGTATGAATCTGCTCATTTTTAGCCATGATTTTAATTTTAGTAAAACAACAATGACTGCCTACAAATGATGATTTCATGAAAGAAGATCAGGGAAGGTGTACTTGGGAAAAAAATCAGTTGACAGAGCAAGTGACAAATTACATTATTATATTAAGCTTTCTGTACATTAAATGTCCCCAGAGAGATTATCAGAGTCACTTTTTCTTTATTTTCAACAAGACTGACTAAACGACACTGCTGCTGAGAGATGTTTATCAAAGATGCTGTAATATTCTACACAATTATGAAAACATGTCATGTTTTGGTTACAGAAATTTTCCTCAAATGACTTAGAAGTGTGCAGTACTTTGTATTGCATACAAATAGATTTGTCAGTAGTATAAATCACAGCATTATTTGCAAAAATACACATCAATGTTAAACTAAGCAATAGTGTACCACAAATCATGGAACACATATTATGTGATTTTAATGCTTTTTTCTACATGAATTATTATCACAGGGTTATGTTCAAAAAGCAAGATAATTGGACAGTTTCATATGGATAATAGTAAAGCTGATTTATGCTGGTTTACTTTATTGAAAATCTCACTTTGAATTGGGGTATGGCTCTCCAGTTTTCAGACCCAAGTATGCTTTTAAATTCTCAATGTCTGCTGTCAGGGAATCTACCTGACACTGATGGCTGAAGAATAGAGCAGAACAGATCACACCAAAACATTAGGTTTTTTGTGAACCCTCTGTAACTCAAGATTTGTAAGTTTATTTGGTTTAATTAAAAACATATAAAATTCATTAAAAAAAGTTAACGTAATACTCATAACATGAATGATAGTAAAAACATCTGTGCATTGGTAATCTTAAAGCAACCATGTGTCATGATGCCATTTTGGTAGATTAGCAATTTGTGTCTTGCCAATAACTTTTTTTCCCAACACAATGCTTTTATTAATTTCTTGAGTTTCATACATTCTTGCACACCCACACCCTCAAAAGAAAGAAAAGAAAGAAGGAAGGAAACAAGGAAGTAAAAAAGAAAGAAAGAAAGAAAGAAAGAAAGAAAGAAAGAAACAAACAAACAAACAAAGAAACAAAGAAAGATTGAAAGTTTCATCAAGCCTGTGTGACAGGAGCATGCTTCTTGTGAATAACATTGTTTTTTGATGATGGTGACAGGCAGCTGGGATCATGGAAAACCTTTGTCCTACATTAGACTGAGATTAATCAAGACAAAGTTCAACCTTAAGTTGGAACGCACAGCTCAAACACAGAGGGACACAGACATCCCCTAGGCACCCAGCCATACTGCAGGCACCATGGTTCTGCAGGTACCATGGCATAACACAGGCACCCAGCCAACCTATATGCAAGATGCCTTCCCCCATGTAATCTCTCATACTGAAGGCTCCCAAATATCCTTAAGACACCTAGAGTTCACACAGGAGCCAGGATATCATGCAGGTACCCTATCATCCAGACATCAGGATATCATTCAGGCACCTGAATATCTCACAGCCACCTGGACTTCACAGTGGCAACCTAGCATCCCACCCAATCAACCCCCAGGTATCATGGCATTTCAAAGAGAGCTGAACATCCCTGAAACATCAAGCCAGAGATATCCAGATAGCTTTGTGTTTGTAATTCTATGTAAGTATATCTAAGAGTCCATTTTTGATTTCTACAAAAAATGTATCTTTTGTTAGAGGAAATAGGAAGGTGTATGTGATATTCCTTTTGGATCTGTGATGCAATATTCATAAATAATAAAATGATTATTTCCACACTGTGTACTTAAATATTTTTACTTTAAATTAGAGGACATTAGGTAATATTATATGCCTAAAATATTTCATTTTTTGTTGACCTGCTATTTTACATACATACACATATTCATATTCGTTTGTGTGTGTATGCATGTACATATTACATTTGAGAGGATAAACACAAAGGAATATGTGGTGTAGTTAAACCTTGGTGATTGACATTTTACAAAATGAATGTTAAATTACACGTATTTTAAGAGGGAAGTAGGAAGCCATTATTAATAAATTAGCACAGTTTTTTTTTTCAGGTTAACTTTCAGGGACTTGAAACCTTGAGAATAACAATGAATGAAGTATTATGCTGTACCTCTTAGCAAAAACCCTAAATAAAAATGCCCCTTTGATTAAATAAAAACTAAGGTTTCCACAATTCGAATTTGCCAACCCAATGTAGTTCCTCTGTCCTCACAATCTCTTAAATAATGTACTGAAATACTGAAATCTAAGCTGATTTCACCATGCATATTCGAAAGTTGTGTCAGTAATAATAATACCAAACAACAGTTTGCATAAAGTACAGTGAATATGCATAGAATGAACAAGCAGGAGAACTTCTTTGTGACATCTGATAAAGCTGGTAAACAGCTATCTTTGTAAAATTTGACAGGAGCCAGCCTATTTTCACCCACTTGCTAACTGGCTCTAATAACTTCATTTGGTTTAAAGAGATTCATGCATATTCATGCCTGTAAAAGGTTTTTTATGTGTTGCATCATCTCCCCACTCAAAATTTGGTTTCCCTTCCTCATCTCTAGTGCTTGGATGTCCCCTCCCATCTTTGTGCTTAGATCCTGGGAGCCTAACTTATGCTTGGCTTTTTAAAATTCTCTATTATTTTGTGATGCTGTTTAAATATGGTATGTAAGAGGTATTTTTGGAGATACTACAAAGGGGTATAGATGTTTTGGCCTTTTTTCCCATACGTGACTTGAAACAAGATTTTTCTTTAAATGTGGATTCTGTCTCTGCATGTATAAAATGAGAGAAATAAACACTCTTATTTTCTAGATTAATTTCAGTTATATTCAAAATTTAATAATTCTCTTTGATGGACCAGGCATCCTTTTTGGAGTATAAAAAAGTCCCCAGGGTAAATGGTTTTCTGTGTATGTGGATAGGACATCGAGGACTGCAAGTGTATAATTTCAGCTTTGTATGAAAAGTTGGCTACAGATTCACTAGGTCAAAGGGTCAAAGGACATAGTTTAGGTTGCTGTTTTCCCAAAGACTATGGGAAGGGGTTTGGCTTCCCACTGGCTTAGACCACAAGGCAGGTTCCCTTTATTCTGGAATCTAGGATCACCTGTTGCTTTCCACTTATTTTTCCTCCTCCCCGGAATTCACGCTTTTCAGCCAATGCCCTGGGTGTGTGTAATGTCCCAGACTCCCTAAGGCGATCTCTCAGGTCTTCTGACAGTTTCAGATCAGAAGTGAACTTTAAAGGAAGGATTCTCTGAGGCCTCAGAGCTCCAGGATCAAGCTTTGAGCTGGAATAGCTGCACGTGGCCTCACCCATCTTGGGGCAGGTCAGGTTGCCCAACCCACAAGGATGGCCAACCCAAAAGTCAGGCCCACCAGAAGAAACAACCAGAACCAAGGACTAGCCTATCCCGGAAAACACGCCCACTCAAAGAAATTGAGGACACGCCCATTCTTTCTCTCCTGGGTCCTTGGCTATAGGCCTATGGGAAGGACTTGCCCATTGCGGAAGTCTCCAAGGACACACCATCCATTCTGTCCTGCTTCCTTGGCTACAGTCCTAGGGGAAGGAAACGCTATCCCGGAAGACCTGCCCCCCCAAACAAATGCCCATCACTGAGGACCTGCTCATCCATTCTTCCCTGGCAACTAGTCTAGGGGAAGGACACGCCTCCCATGGAGGACATGTCCATCCAATCTCTCCTGGCTTCTTGGCTATAGTCCTAGGGGAAGGACATGCCCATCCAGAAGACACACCCACCCAAAGAAATGCCTATCATTGAGGACACACCCACCCAGAGAAAAGCACATCAGAAAGGACATGGGCATCCACTCTCTCCTGGCTCCTTAGCTACAGGTCTAGGAGAAGGAAACACCCATACCAGAAGACACGCCTATCCATGGATAAGCCTGTCACCAAGGTCACAGCCATCCATTCTCTCTCGACTCCTTGGCTACAGGCCTAGGATAAGGACACACCCATTCCTGAAGACACCCCCACCCTCAGAAACGCCCTTCACTGAGGACACGCCCATTTATTATCGTGTAGCTCCTTGGCTACCAGCCTAGGGGCAGAGGTGAGTAGGGAAGTGAACACTATGGTCCTCCTATGTCCTGAGGTGAGTAGCGGGGTGAGATTTGTGTTTACAGGAAAAACCCGTCCAGACTGCTGGAGCATGCACATGTTATGGAAGGGGAGGGTGTGGGGCTTGCTGCGCGAGTAAGGAGCTGGGGCGGAGGGAGGGGACGAGCACCCACGGGCCGCTGGGCCCCCGGTGTGGCCTTTTGTCTAGACACTGCCTTGATGTAGCACTGATTCAGGAGGTTTGAAGTGAGGCAGGACTTCCGGTGATCATGGAACTGAGGGAGGAGTCTGAGGGCGAGTTGGGGTGTGGAGGAGGACTCTTGGTGTCCGATAAGAAATAATCATTCGGGCTGCGGAGAGAGGCAACTCTTTAAAAATCATGCCCGGCCGCCCTATGGGAAAGGGCGGTGTGAGATGGGCGCGAGCTACGCCCAATAGCCATGGAGGCTCAGTGCTCTGGGTGGGTCGGGTGGCTGTGGGCCAGTTGGCAGGCTTTGGACTGGGAAACATTCTGCGGGAAACTGAAGGCGGGTGGGCTGGTTATTGGCGGGGTTTCTGTCTATGGGAGGGTGTGCTAGCTGAGGTTGGATTGGCCAGGCGAGGTCGAGACTGCCCGCTGAGGTGGGCCTGCTGATTGTGGGGGCAGCGGCCAGCTGGGTGAGCTGGTCAACTTGCTGAGGGCGCGGCCTAGGACTGAAAGCGTGGTGGTCGGCTGTGGGCAGGAGGGCTACTCCCTGTGGGTAGGGAATCTGGCTATGGGTGGGTATTCCTGATGAGGGCAGGGAGGCTGGTTATGGGCGGGACCTCTGGCTGTGGGAGGGGCAGCCTGTTTTCGGAGGTGGGGCTTCAGGCTGTGGGTGCTGCGGCTGGATGAGGGCAGGGAGGCTGGCTGTGGGCAGGAGGCTGGCAATGGGCGGAACCGCTAAATGTGGTCAGGGTAGCATGTTGTTGGAGGTGGGGCTGCTGACTGAGGTATGGTCTGAAGGCTGTGGGCTGGGCGGTGGGCTGAGGGCGGAGCAGCTGGCTGTGGGCAGGGAAGCTGGCTATGGGTGGGACCACTAGCTGTCAGCTGGGCCACCTGTTGTCGGAGGTGGGGCTGCCGACTGAGGTAGAGTCTGCTGACTGTGGTCGGGGAGGCTTCAGTGCTATATCCCTGTCACCCATCAAAGGATTGTACTGACATGAAGATGTGCATCCTGGTTTTGGATGCAAAGAGGGAAAGTAGCCCATGTTATTCTTGTGTCTCAGGATGAATCTTAGTAGAAGCAGTCATATAGTGTATACTGAAGAGTGCTCAAAAGTGGCCAAGCAGGTACTGTACTGGAGGCAGGTTAGGCTCCCTGTTCCTCCTTTTAAAATGCCTCCTGTGATCATTCCCAACACCCATGCAGGAAGCATGCTTGTGAATTCTCCTGATTTGGTCGCCTTGCGTATTACCAAGAGAAAACTTCCAGGGGTAAGTGTTGAAAAGCACATTTTTCCTGTTGTGACCTGTTCAGTGATATCTTGTGGAATAATGATTAGTTAGATGAGGCTCTAAAATTAACAGTTTGTAGAATCAGGAGAATCTACAAGTATGTTTCCTGCATAGGTATGGGGAATTACAACAGGGGGCATTGTTAAGCAAGAGACAGGGAGCCTACAAGTTCCTGTGGGTCACTGAAAAAGGGTTCTCCTCAATTGCACAGCCCTGGGAAAGTACATTCATTTCAGGGCAGCTAGGGAGAACAGAAGTTGTTGGACATGTCCTAAGGAATGCTCTAGAAAACCCATGCCAATCTACACTAGAGAGTAGCATCATAAGAAATTAAAAAGGATTTGGGGATCATGGACAGGACATTGCCTTTAGTGGCACATCACCACATTTTGACTTGGACCTCCGCAGAGATCCTATTGAAATCTACTAGACTGAGTTCATCTACCATCCCTACCCCTGCCTCTGACCCTGACCCTGCCGCAACCTCCACCAAGAACCTGCTTCCCCATGTTCAAGCCCACATATCCTTTCTGGTGTCCCCAGTAGCTAACTATACCTAGTGAATTATCCCAGATGGATAACGATGTAGAAAATTAAGTGTTTCTCAGTTGTTTGAGATTACTCTTTTGTGAATTGTTTGTTTACATCTGCACCCCATTTTCAGTTCTGTTATTTATTCTGTTGACATCTAATTTCTTGCATTCTTTATGAATTTTGGATATTAGTCCTTTATTGGAAATGAATGAATGTTTCTCCAAAACAAACAAAATCTTATCAAACCCCATAAACAAACAGAGAAACAGATACAGGAATGATTAACAGCTTTGAATAATATAAGATGCTTCTAGACACAACTGAGGTTGGAATAAACTAACTAAGGTATGGGAACATGTGTCAGGTGTATGATCACAGTGGACAAATATCTCATAGCTTCATGCTGTCAGGCACATACAGACACAACTTCTTACAAGGCTGAGACAGAAAGCCCATTTCAAGCTAGACGTTCATAATCAGCCTGGATTGCATAGAGTCCTTATCAGTGAAAAAATAAATTCTGTCACTAAATTTCATAGCTTCAAGCAGGGAAAACTCTCAGCGTCAGTTTTCTTTATGTTCTTTTAATTTTTTTTAAAAATATTGTATTATTTAATTTATTATTTATTTATTCCTCCCTATATTCCTCAATTTATTTGATTATTTATTTATTTTGACATTGTTTTGCTTTTTACCCCGGTAGTCTTGTAACTAAATATGTAGGCAAGGGTGGCCTCGGACTCTCAAGAGATCCAACTGCTTCTGCCTCCTGAGTGCTGAGATTAAAGTAGCATCCCAACAAGGCCAGCAAGCTTCAGTTTTCTCACACCAAGATGGTGTTACCCACCATAATAAAAGAACTGTGGAGAGTACTCCGTTAATCATACCCATTATTTCATGGAGGAATGAAGCATACAGCTATTTGACAATAGCAAATAGAGCAATGTATCTTTCACAGTTTCTTTGATGAATTTGTTGTCATATTTTAAAGTTTGAATTGAGTGCTCTTTACTTTTTCCTTTTAAAAAAATGTGGAGCACTTCAGGATTTTGCATGCCAGTCTTGCACAGGCGACATGCTCATACTCTCCGTATCATTCCTGTTTTAATATATGTGCTGCTGAATCACGCACTCTTTATTTATTTTAAAATTCCCTTTGTGATGGAGCAAATTGAGCAGCTAGCAATTGACTATACTATGGAATGAGATGTGTTTATTTTTCTAAATGATAATGGTCCACCAACAGTATAACATTGACTTTGTCCCTGCTAGAAGCTAGAAATGCTAGCTTTTAGCTGCGGAAATCTATGTAGTTCAATTCCCTTCCCCACCCTGCCATAGCTAGCACCATTGTTATTTTTGGCTTCACATGTACTACAAAGATCTTTATGCTGTCAGGGCATTCAATGCAAGGCACTGTTACCTCACAATGTCTTCAGAGTTAGGGAAGAATGCATCCCTTTGACTCATTAGCCCTTGTTCAGACCACACAGTATGACCTCCTTTGAGGCCAGTCCTAGTGACAGTGACAATTATCTTTTCCTTGTGCCACCAGGTCATTTATTCTGACGGCTGTGCTGTTTTGTCACCTGACTATGTAAAGTTAGTACTATGAGGGAACTAGAAATACCTCTCTGAGGGGGCTCCTAATATTCAGGAAGCTTGTTATGTCTTAAGTCCTTGAGGTTGGCCTGGGGAAATCCTGTCTTCAGTACTGTGAATAAATTATACTCTCTGGCATGTGGTGGGGGTTGAATATTCCTAAGTTGAAACTATGTCTGGGGTTTGGGTATTTCTGGGTCTTATGGTGCCCAGAAACAGGGACTGAGGGTGTGGCATCCCTTCAGCCTTAGGCATCGGCCTTGATTGTGCAGTTCAGGGCTTCCACAGAATGACAGGTCTGGTGGTGTCTTCAAGGTTCAGGTTTCTATTTCTTCAGGTTGTGCTTTAACTGCCCTGCAACTTGCTAAGAGAAGCAGCTTTTGCAGCTTCTCAATTTTTCTAAAATTGCCACAGTACTCAGCCTCCAGGGGGTAGAGCAGATACAAACCTTGGGGCATGAAGGTTTCCTATGTGTCTTCACGTGCTGGACACTCAATGATTTCTTGGTCTCCTGGGCTTTTCCTGTGACTTGGTGTCATATTGGTTCAAGAGGGATTTTGGGACTTGGTCTTAATCCAGGTTTGTGGTAATGGGAAACAGAGGATAATACTTTGACTTCTGGGAAACTGAAACTAGGCTAGATCCTCCCATAGTTTGAAAGCAGTATGAAACAACTTCTGGAAATTGCCAACCCTGGAGATTCACAAGATGACACAGACTTCTCTTCTCTGGAGCATTCCCGGATATAATGATGTAAACAGAAGGAACGTAGTTCTGGCAAGTGTCAGTAATGAACTGGTCTCTGGCAGTTGGGTGGGCTGAGTCTTCAGATCCTGGGATCCCAGGTATTGCCACACCAAGGACCTGTGTTTCTTAGTCTTAAGGCTTGATCTGGTCAAAACATCAAGTAGTGTGTGTTGTCTTTGGGCAACATTACTAAATCAGCATTCCCATTGACTTTGTCCCATTGTTTGATAATTTTCCTGAACCTGTCCCATTTTTGATTTTAGGAAAACTATGTAAAAAGTGCTGTATTTATATCTTATTTCTTCAGTTTTTATTTCTTTATATCTTATTCTTAATTTCCTAGACTTTCTTGTATTAGCATTCAGCTTCTGTTAGCACTCCTGATCCTATTTTATTGTGTCTTCTCTACCTTCTCATCCCATGATCTTATCTCTCTCAGGTACCTGAAACTAAAACACAACCTTCTGGTCTAGGAACAGGGATGGCAAGGAAGGATGCATGGGTATGTCCTTAATTTGTATATAAATAATTTTTATATAAATAAGAGAATCCAGGCCAAAGGTAAGGATAATGGAAGAGCCAGAAGATCTGGAGCTAAGTATCATAGGATAACCAGATTCTAAAATCTCTTTATTTTTCAACATTTCTTTCATTGGGTTCTCTTTTCTGCTACCTACAGTGTATTGCTAACGTATTTAGAAAAATCCTATCTGTTATAAGGAATTATGGTTGTGATACCTGCTAATTTACCATTATTTTGTTTTCTTATTTGGGACATGACTTTATTTTTTTTTTCCTTTTTACAAGTCAGGTTACTATTTCAGTTTTTTATGTACCCATATAAATATAGAAGTTCTTAGTATTTGCAACATTTTTGTCTCAGTATTTTTGTGTCTTGGTCTTAAAATTCTGACATGTCATTTGAGTAGTTATGTTTGTAATTCAGTACATATTTGGAGAATTTTTGAGCCTGAAAAAATAATCAGATATCATCCTTCTCAAGCTGAAAGAACACATAATATTCCCAAGACAGCAGGGCTTAAGTAATTAAGAAGGGCTTCCTCTGGAAAGTCATTCTCCATTCCATAGAGAGAATGGAAACCATAATAGTGGGGAGTTTGAAAGGACCCTATAGTCCCAGCAATGTATAACACTGAAGAGGAGGTTGATTTTCTCCCAGGAGTTATGGCATATAAGAGAAACTTATTCAGACCAAGTCCCCAGTAAAAATGAGGGAACACTTATAAAATTGCCATATATAGCCCAGTGGCAGTGGTACACACCTTTAGTCAAAGAACTATGAAGGAGACGCAGGCAGATCTCTGTGATTTTGAGGCCAGCCTGGTCTACACAATGAGTGTTAAGACATCACAGTTACAAGGTAGAATCCCTGTCTCAAAAAGAAAAATCCCACAAATTATTATGCATGCCCCCACTTTCTGAAGAAACACATAATTTAGAATAACACTAGCTAACTTAAGTATTTAAATGTATTGAACGATGGAGGCAGGGTTTGACTCCCCTGCACCTCATATAATAAGCCCCACCAACATTGTAATTCCCAACACATGTGCAGCAGGCCTAATAATGGATTCTCCTGACTTGGTTACCTTCATCTTACCCAAGGAGTACACTCATTGCCAAGGGTCAAAAAACACTTTTTCCTGCTCTGCCTTTTCCAGTGCTATCAGTCGGAAGAATAATTAGTTAGAGAAGGCTCTAAAATTTACCGGTGGCAGAGTCTGGGGTCAAAGATGACTGTCTGTGTGTATTTGTGTATGTGTGTTTATGTCTTCATGTGTGTGTTTTTGCAGTTATTCCTTTTGAGTCTACTAGACAAAAATCTACTCCTCAGAGACCCCATAAGTGTGGCAGCATCCACCTGAACACCGATCAGAGGATACATTTGGGTCCTGGCCTGGATCCATTGCAAAGATTTGAGTTTTAGGTGACCTTTCTCAATTCCCATAAGACTCATGGCTCAGACCTGTGAACCTGGAGCCTTAACAGGTACACACAACTGCCTTGAGCATTGTGCTATATTCAATAGGAAGGCTGAAAAATGCTTTGTTTTGTTTGGTCTGGGTGGTGTATTGGCCTGGGGAGAAGAAAGAGTTTGTGACAGACCTGATGATAGCTCATAATGGTTTCCTGGCAATGGCTAGGAGACTGATAGGTTAGAGATGTAAGCACACCGCCTGGTAAGCAAGGTAGCAGGAGGCATGTAATGTTTCTCGTTTGGACCTGTCCTGCCCACAAAGAAACCTGGGCCGCCTGACTCTGAAGGTGAAATTGGGACCCTGGATCCATATAGGCACTGTTGTCGATGATGTGTGGCAGAATTCACCTGAACCAAGATGGAATGGTATCTGAAGTAACCAGCCTGGATACACTAGCAAGTTTGAGGTTTTTTGCTGAATTTCTCAACTTCCGTCAGACTGTTGGCTCAGACCTGAAAAACTAGTGCCCTCACAGGTACACAGAGCGGCCTTTTGTGTTGTCCTTTTTCTATTGCAAGGCTTCTTCTGCCAAGAAGGGTAGCAGTTCTGTGTCTACAGTGCCATTGAAATGAGTGGAGCTCTTTGGTGAGGTAGCTACCCAACTTCCCATGTGAGCATAGTTCTGTGACACCACCACACAGCTTCACTACATCCCACGTTCTGCCTTTGGCATTCTTGGCAGGCCTCCTTGTCCTGGAAGTTTGGATTTCAGCTGGTTTCCCAAGTATCAGCACACCCAGTTCTTGCCTGAAAGGTCTAGTGATCTCCGAGATGGGCAGAGTCAAGGAGAATTCAGGAGGATCTCTGGGGTGGGTCAAGTTAAAATGTCCTAGCTGAGCCACAAGAGGGCAGTGTCTAGTCCCGGATACCCACATCTGTTTTTTGTTTGTTTCTGTAGAAGTTTGTGGCATGGGTTTTCTGTAGCATTCCTTAGGACTTATACATCAAATTCTCAGCTTCCCAGATGTCCTGAATTGAATGAAATTTCCCTGGGATTGCAGTTGAGGAGCTCCTTGTTCTGTGACCCATGGTCCTGGATCTCCCACCCACTCCCAATCACACCTTCACCCCTTCCATAATCTTCTTAACTACCAGCATGTCCACAAGTTTCCTAGCCAGTAAGTAATGCTGCCAACTTGGAACCTGTAATTTTTTTTTACTCAATAAAAGTCATACAGAGTTGTCCAAGGGCCCAAGTTACTTTACATTCTTGGTGCACTACTGTCATCAAATACAATTGTTTTGCAGATTCTGCCAGCACATCCCTGTCTTTCAGTGGTCATAGCCAGCCCTCTAAGATGCACCTCTGGATCTTGCTAGAGAGGCATGAGTATACTGCAGTCCTATCATCCCTGGTGAGTTGTGGGGGAAAAAACGGTCCAGTTGGTCCTTGGCCCACAAGGCTAAGTCCTGTCACAGTGCTGACCCAGCATCACAGAATTTTGCTCTAAGAAGGAAGCACAACCTCCCAGGTCTTGTGGTTGCTGTGTCTGTCTGGATTTTGAGGATCATCTTGCAAGTGACTGTATATCTGTTGAATCAACATTGAGAAAGAGAAACTTATTCCACATGCCAGTGTGCACAAGGCCACCCATAATCTCCATAGCTTTAGGATGATGCTCACCAAGTAGCTCAAAGAGCTCAATTCCATGAACCATACATGCTACAAAGAACCTTTTTCATGTTTGTGAGCAAATTGTCAGGGCAACACAACCCGTTTTGTCGTATGTGTTTTATGCATTTTATTCTCTTCCTACAGTCCTCATTCCCTCCTCGCTCATCTTTGCCTACCACCTATTCTCTCTGACTTTCTTTTTCTTCCGTTCTTTAAATTGTTTCATGAGAAAATTAGGTTCTCTTTGAGCTTGGTTACAGATGGAGTTCAGGATTGCTGACCTGAAAGAAAGCATTTCTGCTACGGAACCACATCCCTAGTACCTTAAAATTTGTCTGAGTTGCACCACCATGGACATATGCATCCTCTTTTTGGGGTATGCAGGGCAAGTAGCCCAAGACATTCCTTTGGCTCACTACACCCTGTATGGCTGCTTCTCAGTAGAAGCCATCTTATGCTTAGAAGAAGTCATTTAGGTTGTTCTGAGCAGTGCCAAACTGTCCAGGCAGGCACTGTACCTTGGTGGCAGGGTTTGGCTCTCCATGTCTCCCTTAAAATGCCACCTACTGTGATTCTCAACAACCAGGGAGGAAGTATACGTGTCAATTTGCTTGATTTGTTCACCTTACATATTTTAAAGGGAGAATATCCTGATTGAAGAGTGAAAAAGCACTTTTATCTTGCTCTTCCCTGTCCAGCAACATCTTGTGTAAGAGTAATTAATTAGAAGGGGCTCAAAAATCAACAGGTGACAGAATCTGGTGTGCAAAAAGACTCTCTCTCTGTGTGTGTGTGTGTGTGTGTGTTCATTCTTGTTGAATTCACTGTTGAGCAATCTATGCCCCAGAAATCCCTGATAGTGCCAGAAAATATGCTGTGCAAAGCAGTCATACTTGTCATGTCAGAGTTGTTTGTTAATGCCAGGTTTCTGTAGGAGACGACCTTTAGTGCTCCAACCCTCAGCACCAGCTCAAGTAGTCATAATATCTGGATGTGTGCATGTACTGCTGTGACCAGTCATGGCTCAGTTAATGAGACCAGTTACATGGCAACAGTATGAAAGGTGGCAGGAACAGTTCTGGGAAGTGGCTGTCATGGCACTTCTGAGATCTCAAAGCAGTCACAGCCTGAGGGAGCTTCTTTTGCAGCATCAGAGCATCTGACATCAGGAGTCTTGACATAGAGGAAGAAATGGAAAGCAATGTTGGGAATGTCTCCATGAGGCAGGAAAAATGGTATTTTTCTAGGGACCAACATCGACAGTCTTATCCCATGGAGATGAGTCTCTATAGACTCTCAGCTCTTGGACGGAAGCGTATACCCATGATAGTGAAAATAATTTCCCAAGTGAACCTGGTATATCATGTGTTTTACAGACAGGCCTACCTTCTCAGGAAGAACTGACTATGACTGTACATATGGGAGAGGAAAATTGATGGAGGGAGCAAGGGAAAGAAAGAAAGGGGACAGAGAGTGGTTGAGAGAGACAGAGACAGAGAGAGACAGAAGGAGAATCTCTGTGGAGCCGGTGGGTGATTTTTTAGTTTGATGCTATTTTTGCCTGCATCCTGGTGGTCAAAACCATTCTCACATGACATCTCTATGGCCAATTATTCCTATTCCTTGATTGTAGGCCACAGGAGAGAAAGGAAGAAGAGAACTTGAGAGTTTCCTATGAGGATGCATGGCTGCAGATTGCTTCATGTTTTCTGGTGAGACCAGTACATAATGTATGTTTTCCCTTGTATCTATTGGCCAATTGGTACCACTAGAATCTTATCAGAGAGCTCTGAGTTTGATGTGTTCTTTCCCTTGGCCATAGGTAGGTGGGAGTCCACAGAAGACACAGAATAATACAAACCTGAGAGTGAATTGGGGATTTAGAGAAAGAAAAGATAACCTGTTATCCTGAGTGGATCCTTTTGCGGAGTTTGCTAGGGTGGGAAGACGAGATAGGTTGGGACTGATTTGGAGATTGCTCATAATGATTGCCTGCCAATGCCTTGGTTTACAAACCATGTCTATGCCCTGATAGGCAAGGTAACAGCTGAGATGTAATATTTCTCCTTTTGACACATCTTTGTCCCCATATCATGGTCCTGGACAACCTGTGTGTACAGGTAAAGTGTCGCTACATCCACCTGATTGCCTATGGCGGGGTAGGTACTGCCTGGATTCATTGTCAAGAAGATTTGAGGTTTTTGGTAGCTTTTCTCATCACTCATCAGATTCAGTGCTTAAACAATAACAACTGGATTCTCACAGGTACACACAAATGCCTCTGGTTTTGACCTTTATCCATTACTGACACTTCTTCTGCTAGGTGGAAAGGCGATTCTGAGCCCAAATCCTGATTGAGGCTCGTGGTTTTCTTTTCTGAGACTTCTGCCTATCTTTCCATGCACGTAGAGTTTTGTGATAATGCTACTTTTCTGACTTACCACCCCTGGGCCTCCAGGGTAGGGCCTTCTTGGCAGGCTGCCTTGACCTTGAAGCTTGGTTGTGGCCAGGCTCAAAAAGTGTCAACGCACCCAAATCTGGAGTGGCAGCATTAGTGATCATTTGGTAGGTGGAGTCAAGGAGAATTCCCTAGGATCTCGGGGAGCACTAAGTTGGTATGTCTTGGTTAGGCTACAAGAGGACAGTGTACAGCCCTTCTTTCCTAAGTCCACGTTTTTGTGTTTGAGGCCATTTTCTTATGTTGCAGATTGGCATGGGCATTCTGGAGCATTCCCTTAGGTGTCTAGGCTACATCTTCTGTAGCTCCCCACACCCTTAATTGAGTGAAGTGACTCAGGACACTGCAGGTGAGGAACTCCTGTTTTCTGGCTTCTGTGACTCACAGGTTCTGAAACTACCACCAATCCTCATTCCCACCCACTCCTGTCTAAAAGCCCCTCACCTACCTGCATGTTTACATAGCCTGATAGCATCCTCTGTGGTGAACTGCATCTAGAGAACCATCTCTGGGCCAATCTTGGTGTATGAGTTTAGCTGCCTCTTGCAGTCTAGAGGAAGCTGGTTTGTGCTGTATTTTTGCACAGAAAAGGGGAGAGTGAGTGGCCCCATGGCATGAATTATTTGGCATTTTGATCCACAACTATTGTTAAGTGGAAGGGTTTTCTTGGTCCTGCCAGCGTGTATCTGAGCATCTCTGTACAGTGCCAGCTCCCGAAGCAGCACCTCTGGTCCTGGCTGGACAGGACTGACTTGTGTCTCCTTCAGCCTTGTTGGCCCAAGTGAAGTGTGTGAGAGAACAGGGTCCAGGCGATCCTTGAATCTTGATGCTGAGTCCTGCCCCAATGCAGGGCAGGTGTCATGAGGGTTGTCATACACCAAACAGGAAGCACAACCTCCCGGGTCTTGAGGTAGATTTGTTTTTAGGGATTGGGGATATCTTTGCAAGGGACACTGCAACTGAGGCTTCATTTCATTTAAGGCAGGGAAACTTATTCCTCATGACAGTCAGGGTTCATAATGTCACCCACTGGCTCCTAAATTTCAGGTGTGCATCAACAGTAGCACCCAGACATCACTTCTCAGACGCCCACACACTGCCAGCATCTCTTCTAAGCTGTGATCAAAATGTCACGGCGAAATACCCATTGTGGTCCTGTGAGTTTTATCCATTTCATTCACTCCCTTCCATCCTCATTCTCTCCTCTTTCCTCTCATTCTGCCACATTCTTCTCTCTTTTTTTCTTTTCTTTCATATCTGTTCTCTTCTGAACTTGTCTGCAGGTATATCATGGACCCAGATCTATCAGTGGTCAATTCAGAATTGTCTGGGAAAGACAGGTTTTTTTTTCCTTAGAGGAAACACTTCGGGGAGCCAAAACTAAGCACAGGATCATGTAGGCATAGTGTCTGGATTCTTCCTTGCATTGTAGTGAGTTTTTGTGGCTCAGTCAATTAGACCTAGGACATGAAAACACTATTGAATGTGACCAGACCACTCCCTGGGAGTGACTGGTCTGGCACAACTGAGAACTCAATTCAGGTCCAGCCTGAGGGACCGCCCTATGAGCATCAGAGAGCTTCCTCAAGGATGTGTGACAGAGAGTGAGAGATGGAAATCAATGTTGGTCTGTCTCCTGGAGGCATGGAAAATGGTCTTTTTGGGGCTGTCCTTCCCATGGAGCTGGTCCTGTGGGCTCTCAGCTCATGGAAGAAATTGCTCCTTTGGGATAGTGCAAATCATTTCCTAGCGAATAATGTATATCATCTGGTATCCAAGCAGGCATATCTGCCCTGGATGCACTGGCTTTGAATGTATATATAAAAAAGGGAGATAGAAAGGCTTAGAAATAGATGAGACAGAAGGTGATAGGCAGATAGATAGATAGATAGATAGATAGATAGATAGATAGATACGATAAAGATACAGAGACAGAGAGATAGAATGAGAGGAAATTTCCTGTGAAATTGTTGGTACATTTGCCTGTACCTTGGTGATCAAATCCATTCATCCACATAAAAGCTCTATGGCCTCTCACTCCTGTTCCTTGCTTCTAGGACAATGGAGAGAAGGGTTAAGAAAGCATGATAGTTTTCTGTGAGGATGTCTTACTTTGCTATGAAGTTGCTGTTTAGGACAGCGGTGTGGTTGTGCTACGGGCATCGTGGAGGGACCAGTTAGGACAGTGTGTTTTGTTTTCTGTCTAGATGCCAGTAGATTCACTTGAATAACTTCAGAAAGCTCTGAGTTACCTGTGTGCCTATCCCTGGCCACATGAAGAGATATGTCTTCAGAGGACACAGAATGATCCATATTTGAGAGCACCTTGGGGATTTTAGTCAAAGAAAACATAGCCAAGTATTCTGAGTGCTGCCCTCTTGGTTGGATGTAGTGTGGATTGGTTGTTGGGCTGGGGAGAAGAGATAGGTTATCACACACCTTGACATAACTCATAATAGTTGCCTGACTTTTCCAGTAGACAGTTATGATTGGGTCTAAGCCCACTACCAATAGTCCAGGGGGTAAGTGGGATGAAATGTTTACTCTTTACACATATCCTTTCCACACTACAGGGTCGTGCACTTCCTGCCTGTTCAAGTGAAGTTGTAGGTGGATGCTACTGGCTTCTTGTGGCTCCTGCTATGGATGAACTTTGGGAGCATCCACAGAACTCAGATGTAAGTTTTTCTGAAGGCACCAGTATTGATCCATGTGCAAGAAGATTAAAGCATTGGGGTGGCCTTTCTCATCACCCATCTGATTCAGGGGTCATACCAGAGCAACTGAATTATCACCTGTACACACAGACGCCATTTTGCATTGCCATTTGTTCATCAAGGGTGTCTTCTTTTGCTCTATTGAAAGGCAGTTCAATGCCTAGGACCCCAATGAGGTTGAAGCCTCTTCCTGAGGCTTCTGCGCTCCTTCCCATGTAAATGCAGTTATTTGGTAACACTATCTTGCTGCTGTATGGGCCCAGCCTTAGCCTAGGATGGCCTTGTTGTCAAGTAGCTTTTTCTTAGAAGCTTGATTATGGCCATGGTCAGCCAGTGTCATCACACCCAATTCTGGCCTGGAAGCTTTAGTGATCACCTTGGTGCGTGGAGTAAAGTAGAATGCAACAGGATTTCTGGGCAGGCCCAAGTCAGAATGTCATTGTTGGCCACAAAGGGGCAGATTCCAGTCCCTGGCACATAAATCTATTTTTTGTTTCTGAGTCCTCTCTTCTGTGCTACAGATTGTCATGTGTTTTCTGGAGCATCCCCTTAGAAGTAGGAAGAAGTTTCTGAGCCTGCTAGCACACTGAATGGAGGAAAGTGTTTCAGTGAAGTGCCATTGAGGACCCCATGGTCTGTGCCCCACAAGGCCTGAGCCTATCAAACATTCATAACCCTTTTTCTGCCCTAACCACCTTAAACCCGCTCAAACACCTTCAAGTCACACCCACACAAACTTTCTAATATCTCCAGTAGCTGATTGCCCCTAGAGAGCCAGCCAAGATGACTAAAGATGTTGAATAGTTTTTAAGTATTTCTCAGCCATTTGAGATTCCTCTTTTGTGAATTCTTTGTTTAGATATGCACCTCATTTTTAATTAGGTTATTTGTTTCCTTGACATGTAGTTTCTTGCATTTTTATTTATTTTGTACATTCGATCTCAACTGTAAGTAGAGTTGATGAATAACTTTCCTCATTCTGTGGTCTGCAGTTTTGCCTACTGACAATGTTCGTTTCTCTTACAGAAGCTTGTCAGTTTCATGAGGTCCTCTATTTAATCTTTGATCTTAATTTCTGACCTTGTGGTGTTTATTAAAAAAGTTACCTCCTGTGCCACTGCTCTCATGGCTATTCCCCACTTTGTCTTCCATTAGATTCATTATATCTTATTTTATATTGAGATCTTAGATCCATTTTGATTTGAAGTTTTTACTCAGTGATAGATATGGATCTATTTGCATGCTTCTGCCTCAGACATCCAATTAGACCAGCACCATGTGTTAAATCTGCTTTCTTTTGTCATTGTATGTTTTTGGCTTCTTTATCAAAAATCAGATGTCCCTAGGTGTCTGGATAAATATCTGGAACCTTTATTCAGTTTCATTGTTTGTAATATGTGTTTTTGTGACAATACCATTCAGATTTTATTACTATGTCACTGTACTACATATTGGGACCATGGATTTTGGTACCTCTAGAAGTTCATTTATTTTTCTAGATTATTTTAGCTATCCTAAGTTTTTCTGCTTTTCCATGTGAAGTTGTGTAATGTTCTTTTCATGTCTAGAAATAATTGTATTGGGATGTTGATAGGGATTGCATTGAATCTGTAGATGACTTTTAGTGAAATGGCCATTTTATTATGTTATTACTATCAACCCAAGAGAATGGGATATCGTTCCATATTTTGAGATCTCAATCATCCTCTTCAAGAATGTAAAGCTTTTCGCATTCAAGTCTTTCCCCTGCTTGGTCACCCAAGATACCTTATATTATTTATAGCAATTGTGAAGAATATTGATTCTGTTATTTCTTTCTCTGTGAGGGCTACAGAATTTTTTGAGATTATCTTGTATCTAGCTAATTCACTGAAGTTGTTTACTACCTATAGGAGTTCCCTAATCCAGTTTTTTAGGTCATATATAATATAATATCATCTGCAATTAAGGATATTTTGACTTTTTCTTTTAAATTCATATCCTCTTGATCTTCTTCTGTTGTCTTATTGATATAGATAGAATTTTAAGTATGATATTGAATATGTAAACATGGATGGAACAGTCTGGTCTTGCTCCTGATTTTAGTGGAATTGCTTTGAATTTTCTCCATTTAATTTGGTGCTTACAGTAGGCTTGGTGTTTATTGCCTTTATTGTGTTTCGCTATGGCCTTTGTATCTCCAGTCTCTCCAATGGGTTTATTTTGAAGGGTTGTTTGATTTTGTCAAAAGCTTTCTCACAATCTAGTGAGATGATCATGTACATTTTTCTATAAATTTGTTTATTCAGTGTCACTGCATCATAAATCGCAGTCATAAAGCACTGACTGATTTTCATATGGTGAATGATCTCTTCATCTCTGTGATCAAGCCTCCTCAATCATGGTGGATAATCTTTTTAATGTTTTCTTGAATGTGGTTGTGAATATTTTATTGAGTACATTTGCATCTATGTTCATAAGAGCTATTGCCATATAATTCTCTTCCTTTGTTGAGTCTTTGTGAGGTTTTGGTATTAGCATGACTGTGGCCTCATAGAATGAGTTCATCAGAGTTCATTCTTCATCTATTTTAAAGAATAATTTGAAAAATTTTGGTGTTTACTCTTCTTTAAATGTCTGAAAATTCTGAGCTTAAGTCTTCTGACTCTGGCCTTTTATTGATTATAAGTCTTTTACGGGCCTCTTCTATTTCCTTGAGAATTATAGGTGTGTTTACGTTGTTTATCTGATCTTGATTCAAGTACTGTAGGTCGTAACTAACGAGAAAATTTTCGTTTCTTTTGGATTTTACAGTTTTGTGGAGTACAGGTTTTTAAGGTATGACCTATTGATTCTTTGAATTTCTACAATGTGTATAGTCATATCCTTCTCTTCTGATTTTATTGATTAATACATTGTCTTTCTGTCTTTTAATTAGTTTAGCTACGTGTTTGTCTATCTTGTTGATTTTGTCAAAGAACCAGCTCTTTTTTTCATTGATTGTTTGAATTTTTCCCTTCGTTTCTATTTTGTTGATTCCAGCCCTCAGTTTGATTAATTCTTGACATCTATCTTTGGGTGTATTTTCTTCTTTTTGAGTTAGTTCTTTCAGATATGCTCTTAATTTGCTAGCATATGACGTCTCCACTCTTTTCTTTTAAACACTTTTAGTATGAATTTTCCTTTTATCATAGCTTTTATCATGTACCGTAATTTTGGATATGTTTAGAGTCTTTTTCATTGAATTCAGGAAAGTCTTTAATTTTTTCCTTTATTTCTGTCTTGAACCACTTGTCATTAAGTAGAGAGTTGTTAAGTTTCCATGAAATTTAGGCCTTCTGCTGCTGCCGTTGTTGAAGTTGTGCATTAATGAATGGTGATCTGATAGGATGGAAGGGGTTATTTCAATTTCCTGTATGTATTGAAGATTGCTTTGTGGCCAATAATGTGGTCAATTTTTAGAAGGTTCTGTGACATGGTGAGAAAAAGATGTATTCTTTTGTGTGGATGAAACATTATTTAAGTATCTGTTAGGTCCATTTAGTTTATTACATTTGTTAGTGGCAATATTTCTCAGTTATTTTTTGTATGGATGGCTTGTCAGTCATTGAGAATTGGGGTATTGAAATCTCCCACTATCAGAGTGTGATGGTCTCGGTTTTTCAAAATGTGTGGGTCAATGTGTTTATTTAAATTTTACATTGTTTCTTTTACAATTGTTAGAGCCATTTTACAAAATTTAGGGGCATATTTGTGAAGAGTTGCAATATCATCTTTGTGGATTTTTGGTTTAATGGATATGAAGTGTCCTTCTCCCTGTCTTTTGATTAATTGTGGATATTAGAATTGGCTGCATCAGCTTGGCTCCTAGGTCCATTCGCTGGGTAAATCATTTCCCAATGCTTTTCTCTGAGGTAAAATTTATCTTTGTGGTTGAGGTGTGTTTCCTGTATGCAGAAGAAGACTGGATTCTGTTTTCAAATCCATTCTATTGGTCTGTCTCTTTTTGTTAGGAAATTTACACCATTAATCTTGAGGGATATCAATGACCAATGATACTTAGCTCCTGTTATTTTGTAATTATTGTTGATGTGTGTGTGTGTGTGTGTATTCCTTCTTTTGAGTTTGATGTTGTGAGATTATTTCTTGTGATTCCTGATTGTAGTTAGTCTCCTTGTTTTGGTGTTTTTATTTCACTCCTTTCTGTGAGCAGAGTTTGTAGATAGGTATTGTTAGAATTTGATTTTATCATGAAATATTTTGATTTCTCAGTCCATACTTGCAAGTTTTGCTAGAAATAATAGTCTAGGCTGGCATCTGTGTTCCCTTAGAATATGTAGTTTTTCTGTTTATGGTTACACATTTAGGTATCCTTTAAGAAGTTAGGTGTAATTCTAATAGATTTTCATTTGTATGCCACTTGTTGTTTTCTCTTGTAGCTTTTAGTATTATTTGTTTGTTTCTATGTTTAGTGGTTTCATTTTTATGTGGCAAAAGGACTTACCATTCTGGTCCCGTCTAATTGGTATTCTTTAAGCTTCTTGTACTTTTATAGGCATTTCTTTCTTTATATTTGGGAAAGTTTGTTCACTTATTTTGTTGATTTTTTTAATCTCTGTAATCTTTCCAAGTTATCTATGTCCTTATATGAACTAGCCAAACAGTCTACCATCTGTGCTAAGTCTGTATAAAATTGAGTTTGTGTCTTGAAATGTCTCTGGGAAATTATTTTTAAATATCATCTCATCAAGCTTAGCAGCAAGAGCCTTTATTGATGAAATACTACACTGTCTCCTTTCTGGGGGATACTTCCCTTCTGATGTTGCCCACATTGGTGAGTCTTTACACCTGGAGTGACTCATCTCTTACTACGCCGACCTATCTCAATCTGAGGGCAACATCTGTTGTATGTACAGGCCCTCATGATGTTGTACAGATATCAGAAAACAGCCCAGATGATGCAGCTGCAAGCAAAGCAGCTTCTTTGGCTCCACAACTCTTAATTCCTATGCTTAGATGCTGAAAATAGAAGTGGAATTTACCTTCCTATCACATTTTCTCACTAATGACTTTACAATGAAATAAATGTCAAAAATTCTTGTGCTTAAAAGAAATCTGATTTCAGAGCAATTAAACAGCATTTGTTGTCAATACCATATGCCACTGAGACATTCAAGGTGGCTACATGTGCTGTAAGCCTAGTAAAATCTACACAGATAAAAATAGAAAGAACCGTGGATACATATCCAGCATAGAGACACCACATGATATAGATAGCTGAAGGAACTTATATGTTCAAATAACATTGGAATGAGGATTTTTTTATCATAAAATATGCAACTTGGTTTTCATTTGTTGGATTTATTCATTTATTTATTTAGCTTTGTAACAAGGTATCATATATTCAATACTGGTCTGCACTTCATAATGTATATGAGACCTCCCTTGAAATGCTGATCCTCTTACCTCTCCTTTCCCAGTGCTAGGGTTAAATGTATGTTCCATGATACATAGTCACCTTAATGCTGGGGATCAACCCCAGAGATTTGTGAATGCTAGGCCTGCACTGAGCTACTTCCTCAGCCCATTTGGAATCCTTTTATTATTTTATGCATTTACATTTTGTTTATGTGTGTATTTCTAAGTGAGCATATGCCATTAGTATGTGACAAAAGAGACCAGAAGTGAGCTCCAGAATCCCTGCAGCTGGAGTTACAAGCAGATGAGAGCCAAGTATTGTTGGTGCTGGGAACTAAATTTGGGTATTCTGGAAAAGCAGAAATTGTTCTTAACCATGGAGCCACCTTTCCTGGCCCATCTTCTGACTCTCAATGCCCATAGTTTATTGGATATTGAAACTGTAGGCTGGCTTTAATCTACAGACAGATGAATATCAGGTCAAATGACATTTTCTGTGGCTGATTTTATTTAATTATTGTTGGTACCTAGTTTGCTCTAAGATGGAAATGAATTTTCCACCAAGCCAATTGTCTTCAGTCAGATATTTTGTGTGTTACAGGGGGTGGAGTAAAGTCTTTAAAGCTAACTAGATCCTTCCCAAGGACCAGGCATGACCTTGCTGTGAGACCCAGGTCCTATTATATAACTCATTTTGCAGTAGAAAATTCAAAATAGTAGATGAAGGAACGTTGTGAGATACAGTTAAAAATATTGTCCTTAATTGATTTTGTAGGACATACCTAATAATTACAATTAAACTTCATTAATGACTACATAAGTAAGGCAGAGTTGGTCATACTGTTACTGTGAACCTTTGCATTCTGTATAATACAAAGTTTTCTGTGACAAATTACTATTGTTTACAATATTGTACAGTGGGGAGGTTGTTTCCCATCCTTTCAGAGAAATCGTAGAGATATCAATGGTAAACACTTGATATGAAAAATATAGACATTTAATATACTGGTATCATCTTCTCTGTTTGCTAAATGGGGTTGTATGGATTGTCTTTTTCAGCTCAGTCCCAGATGCTGTTTATTCTGAAAAGCTTGAATATTGGCATTAGATAAAAAATATATTCAGGTTAGATAGATGGCTCAGCAGTTGAGAGCAGTGATTAGTCTTCCAGGGTACCTCAAACACCTGTGTATTTCTATGAAGAAGCAAACATGTAAACCTATACTCATTTTCCCCATATGTGTTCACACACACAAAACACACACACACACACACACTTGTTTGGATTGGGATTATTAGAGTTTGTTGGGGAAAAATACTTCCTATATTCTCTGCATATCTGAAACTTTTTCATCTTCAAGCTGTGTAATGAAAATACTTTTTTGTAGATGAACTTTCTCTCTTTTTTGATGCATCCTGTCGTTCAGAATTTCTATACTTCCTTTCTTCATTTTGGGAATACTTCACCTCCACTTATTTCAGTATGTGCACTTGCTTCCCAGCACGAAACTGGGTTTGGGAAAAAGGAATGTTACACAAAGAAATGGGATTTCTGGCGTATACCACCTGTGTCTCTCTTTAAACTGAGACTGTTTTAAAATTAAAGTTTTATGCATTATTACATTTAACAGCTAATATTTCTGCACCATTTCCAATGAAAAACAGTGATTACACATGTACATACATACAGTGCCATTAAAACATCTTATAAAATGGGGAAATAACCTTTACCATCATCTACTAACCATGTTATGTTCACATTCTGTGATAATATTACAAATGCCTTAGAAATATGCTTGATTTATTTTAAGAGAATCTAACAAGCTGTACACATTACAATTTTATTTGATATAGGATCTTATTATGCAGCCCAGGCTTGTCTGGAATTCCCTATGTAGACCAGACCCAGGTCCATATCATTCTGCCTAATGACTGCTGTGCCATGTGCAACCACAACTCTAAGCACTGTTGTCATTAAGTCTCTTAAACGTTAATTGCTCACTTGCACTCATACTTTCCACTCCCCTGAAAGTCAAGAATCCCAGGCTATTCTCAACTTACTTTGTTGCTGAAAATAAACTTGAATTACTGATTCTTCTACATTCACTCCAGATTACTGCAGTTCAAGGAAGTTCCATCTTGCCTAGGTCCCTTTAATCTCTCTTCACATCAGTTTTCTCACTTCCTTTCTTGCCATGAAAAAAAAAATCAGGGAGGTTGCCCTGTGGCATACTTTACCTTCTGAATTAGTCTGTATGCTTCAGCACAATGGTGACTAACTTGGTTCCTATCCACTATGTTTCTTATAAAGTATTAGTTGGACACTGACTTGCTTATTTCAATGGTTTGCGGAAACACGATTATGTAGGTAACTCTATTCTGAATTATTCACATCAGTAGGCATACAGTATCTTTTATTACTTCCTTCATTGGCTAAATGGGCCCCATGTGGAGAGTCCAATCCAATATCTTAAAGATGTTGGTTGATCCTTTACAAACAATTACCACCATGGTCAAGATTTCCAGGAAGACAGCTGCAGTCAGTGTTAAGATTGCCTTCCAAGCATTGTTCTCCCTGTTAATGCAAGCCTTCTTCTCAAGGTGATTTCTAATGAGAGATGGAAGACCTAGACTAAGGCCTACTTGCAATCCATGGTAGGGGCTATAGTTCAGAGTGCCCCGGAAGTGACTAGGGGCATATGTACGCTTTTATTTCGCTTGGGAGGAATCCAAGATTTAAAAAATGAAGAATCAATGGTAGAGTGAGGCATTTATGTACTTGATGTACAGCAGAACACCTACTTCTTCCCCTTGCATTTATTTATCTTTGGTAGATTGTGCCATTCAATCACAACTATTGACAGGTGCCCAGGTTGGTGCTTGTATACCTGAGAATAGGAATCTGTTCAAGTATGCTCTTTTGGCTTCTCATGTGTCTGAGTAGAGAAGATCTTTGATTGCTAAACATGTGGACAGCAGCTGATCTGTACATTTACTTCTACAGCCTGCTCCTGGTGAAACCTCTGAGCAGTTAGACATGCAAGTTCTGCAGTTGTGAGCAACACAGAGGCTCCCTGAATTCTGATTCGTGCAGAGTTGGGACAGGATATCTCAAAGGAAGCAAGACACTGGCCTTTTTCTCTGGGCATCACAAAAGATCTAAATAGTGAGGAGATAGCCTCTGCAGTTTTTGTTGTAAAGGAGGTTGAGTTTGGAGGCCTTTTGGATTATGAAAGCATTCTTCAAATGAAAATTCCAATTTCCTAAGATATCAAAGATAAAGGTCTGTCCTGCTTTCCTGTGGCACAAAATCTGTGGGAGTATTGGAGTTTCTGAGGATGGATGCCATTTTATGTAATGTTTGTATGTGTGTGTGTGTGTGTGTATATGTGTGTGTGTGTGTGTGTACATGCATGCATGTTTGTACATACACACAGACACTTTGTGTTTCTCTGAGCGCTAGGAGAAATATTCAAATCAGTATGTACTATGCATTGTCTGAATTTTATTCCTTGGATGACTTCTGTTTTCTGAGTAGTAGCAGAGTGCACAAGGGATATATCTGGTAGAGAGGGGAGATGGAAGGAGCTGGGAGGCATGGAGGGAAGCCAAAGACGTTCTGGATTCATTGTATGAGGTAATAAAAACAAATTACATACTCAAAAACATGCAGAATGAATGTGGTGCAAAAAAGGCTTCAATAATGATGAGAAAGTTTTTCTTTTCTGCAATCTTTTATAATAAAACTAGAATCTGGTGGTGGACACAGTTTACTTGATCTGTATCAATTTTAAGTTTTATTCAATAAGTCTATGCTAAAACAAAAAGAAGAAGCATACACATACCAACTTCACTGAATTGCACCTTGCTTCTTCGGTCCAGTTCCACTAATAAAGGAGGATATCTGGGGATATGAGGAACTTGTTTTTATTCGATACGGGAGCAGCTGAGTAAGGAAAAAGCACAAGAATGTTGTATAGTCTCCAGTCTGATGCTACTGGAGTAAGAAATATATCGAAGAGCTCATCAAGAATGGCATAGTAATGCATTTGCTTAGTTGTATGATATACTAGTGTTTGTAGGTAAAAGTGTGATAGGAAAAATAAATAGTTTTTATTCGATACAGGAGCAGCTGAGTAATGTAAAAGCACAAGAATGTTGTTTAGTCTCCAGTCTGGTGGTATTGGAGTAAGAAATATATCTAAGAGCTCATCAATATAATGAATGGCATAGTAATGCATTCGCTTAGTTGTATGATATACTAGTGTTTGTAGGTAAAAGTGCGATAGGAAAAATAAATAGTTCCCAACTCAAAAAGAAACATGTTCTGTGCATAATCTAAAGACATATATACTAATGTGTCATGAGTAGGTGGGGTCTTAGTAGCACTAAGAACAGTAGTAGATTGTGACAACCTGTGAGTTCATAATGGTTGCCTAGCAAACCAAATGAGAATCTCGTGGTCCCTTCTCATCTGGACAACAAGCATGGGACAGGTGAGATGTAATGTTTTCTTTGGATATGTTACTTTTCAAGATCAGTATCCTCTACAAATTTTCATTTCAGTATATGCTGGTGGTGATTCTTCCAATCAAGCCACAGCCTAAGCCCTGGAATATGTTCTGGAGCTGGCAGTAAACCCAAGACAGGGATACCTGCTGACATAGGTACAGTCTGTGGAAAAACTAAGCAATATGGAGTAGAAAGCTAAAGATGTCCATAACAGGGTGAGTTTTATATTGGGTATATTTCTTCAACGAGATTTGAAGCTATTTCTTAGATTAGTTCCTGGTTAAGGAGGTAGGTGTTTCAACTTCTATAAAAGGTGCTCAACTTCTTTTATCTGCTTGTCTCTAAAAGCCTGAAATCACAGTGTCATTACCACATGAGAAGACTGCATTGTGGCTCACACTTGATCCTGGTGTCACAATGACCTCAGAGGCTCCTGCACCAATGTTAATGTCAGTGTGTTGCTGTTCCATGTTGAAAAATCTTGATTCTGCCTCTGTGCCCTGAGTCACTGGTTTTCTTTCTGAGGTTTCTGGACTCTATTTCTGCTACATATTGTGGTACATTCTCTCTATTTTCATGGTGTAGGATCATAAAGTAGAGCCATTTCAAGTAGGTAGTGTCTTAGTTAATTTGATATAAGAATGCTGTACAATCTTTAATACCACCTTCCTCCCATTTATTCTCTCTGGGAGATTCATCTCTTGCCAGAATAGCCTAAAGTAATGACTTTGTACTCAGTTGAGATTCATTTGGCAGGCAGCAAATTGAGGTTTTCTTCAGAGGAGGGCCCAGTATGTGGCGGTAATTTCTATGTAGCATGGGTTTCTACATAAATTAGTGTAGTGAGCCGTAACATTTTAGCAGTGCACACTTTTTCCAGTTTTCACATCAGTGCATGTGATGAAAGGAGATTACTTCCTCTATGATAGGACATGGGGACCTTTTATCTTAAGGTTTCTAGGGAATTTAATGCATAGTGACCCTCTTGTTTAGTTCAGTCTCCCGAGGCCAGGAAATGTCTAAAATACCTTACCAAGTACTCAAGAAAGCACAATATCTCAATTCCATTTTTATCCCTGCTTAGGACTGATGTAAAAGAGTAGCAGCCCAGTGATAGTGTTTTTATGCAGGTTGGACTGAAATGTAAATTTGGCCTGGCATTTGGAAACCCAGGGACAAAACAGTTCTGAGGTGGAGAAAGTGACTTCAAAGGCATGGGCATTATGATATTCTGGAAGTCAGGATCCACATAGCACTCACAGCTCTTTGGAAGAAATGCTCAATAGGAAGTTATACTGTCATTCAGGAAGCTAGGAGTCACACAGCTCTGGCAGCTTTGAGGCAGGGAAGGGTTCCCCAGCTGAGCTGGAGTGTTCCAATGTACCAGTTACTCTCTGCTCTGCTCAACTCTCTTCTGCTCTAAGGGGAGAAATTCCCTAATCTTGCGGCTCCAAAGAGACATCGTAAGCTAACTGAAATGTTCTCTCTGAGTTGATATGTTCTATGCTTCTTGTCTTCTCTTAACTGCTTCCTTTATTTTCTCCTCTTCATGGCTGCCTCCACTTGGAAGGTAGTCCACAGCCAAAGTTGTGCTCCTTAAGGAGTAGAGTACAGAATGTTGTGCATTATATAATGTCCCTAGGGTGAGGAGCATCCCAGAGTGTCCTGTGATTGTTGATATTTTTTTAAACTTACTTGGCCAGCCAGAAGTGTTCTAACTTAGAGCAATGTGTATTAGTTTGGCCACTTCTTTGTTGATCTGCCATGTTGCGCCTCCTCAGCCAGCTTGGAGTGGGGATCCTGATAGTCCTAGGGTGAGCTGTCCTTTGGTGGTTTGAAGTCCCAGATCTCCTCAGTCTAGCATAACCCGACTTCCACAATGGGGAAATGTAGTAGATCCCCAGTGGTCCTCTGGAAAATTTGGGTCTCATGGTGATAACAGGGGTGATGGCTGGGAACTCAGAATCCCCAGCCATGTAGGAAGTGATCTAATCAGAAGCTCCAAAAGGTAAATATGACTGATGCCAGAGGTGGCCCCTTTCTATGGACCCCATGGACAGGAGCAGTTGGTTAGCCATGGGGACCCCATCATGCTCCAGGTTTAACCGCCAAGCAGGGTCACCAGGGAGAGGAGCGGTAGGTGAAACAGAGGCACCCCATCGTGTTCCAGGCTCAACAGCCATGCATGTTGGAGAGTAGAGCCACTGGTCAAGACCCGCCTTTCAGACTATGTAAGAGGCAAGGGAGTTGGAGGGCTTCTGCAGCAACTTCCCCTCCTGGGAATTGCCTTGCTGTATCCTTTCTTGCTGCACCCCACAGGGATACCGCCCACACAGATGCCTGGAAGGCAAAAGGGTTGCAGTGTCAAAATGAGTCCTCATGGAAGAACGGGAAGGGTGGAGGCAGTGACCTTTGGACTGACTCCACTGGCTCAGCCCTGGTATAGTCCATATATCAGGAGGTGGTGCTCAGAGGGTTTTAGCTCAAGTGCCCAGGTACATTGTCCCCCATCCACTGGCCGCTGCTGCCCCCTGGCGGCTGGACCGCAAGCGCCCATGGTGCTGCACCAAAGCCCTGACCTGTGACAGTCTCCATCCTCTCTACCTGAATGCCTGGGAACAAATGCAGCCACTAGACATCAGGATTTAGGCCATCAGGGCCTGGTTGCTCAAGAGGACCTCTAACCTGGGTGGAGCACCTCTCTTACCTTCTATTTGAAACGCTCTGGGCTCATCCAGGAACATGGCTACCCCTGGTTTCCAATGTGAGCTGGGGCCCCTGTGCACCCAGGGGTGATTGACATTGGCTGAGCCCTTTGAGCCTTGCTCTGCTGGGTCTCCACAGGGTAGCATGGGTAGAGAAATATTCTGAATTTAGGAATACACTTCCTTGCTGACTTCTAGATGGCCTTTGATAAGGCTCTTTCCCAGTGGTTGAAGTCCTGAGTTGGGAGAAACCCTAATAGAATCCATGATGTTGGACCCCAAGAGGAGAACTGAACGTTGGTTTGTTGAAAGTCAGAGGAGGTCAAAGCTCTACAGTAGCAGAGAGCAAAACTTTTTGAACATCATCATCCTCTCCATCCTAGACACACCTCAGATACGAGGATGGCAGAGAAAGCCCGGTATAATAGGAATCAGTCACCCTTCACATGTTGCTAGATTCCAATAAGCTGTGTTTAGCCCATAGGACTTGATCTGGCTCCTTCAAAAAATTTCCCAAATGACTTGGTGGTCCTGATTTATCAGAGAGATATATCAAAGGAGTGTATGATGCCAAAATGTTTCCACTCCGATATCTGAAGGTCTCACAGACATTTAGAATCCGAGCATTCATTCCCATAGTCAGCAATGAATTTTAGTTCCTAATGGTGACTAGACATAATATAAGAAAAAGATAGTTGGCATTAGGCACCTGTCCTAATGGAACTCACCATAGATTGCAGAAGTAAATAATCATGGACAGTATAGGAAAAACACTTTCATCCAAGCTGAGAGCTTGGGGAGATAGAGTAAAAGAAGAAAAATAGACTGTATTTATGAGACAGTTTGGAGAGTAAGAAATCATAAAGAATAATACTTCCACAGTCAATTGTTACTTTCCAGTCATGGAGAATTAACCAGTAGCCCTATGAATGCAAGCCTGTCCCTGATTCAAACCCCCAATTCCTGACTTTCAAGGTTGAATAGTCAGTGTTGTTGATCATTGTGAGAAGGATAGCATGCAGAAAAAGAGAAAAGAAAAATATATTTCTTCTGTGGGTAAATTGCATATGAGGCTTTCAGAGATCAAATGAAAAATCAGGGGTGATAGATATTGAAAAATGCTTCAAAAATTTTAAAAACATGCAGTTGTCATGTATATTCAGTGGGTTGACATTTCTTTGAATTGCTATTGCATCAATTTAATTTCATGGATGTTGCATTCTGTAACAGAATAGAGTGTAAGAGGAAGCCTTTTTTAAAATTTTGAACACTAGATCTCATGTAGTCCAGACTGGCCTTCAGTTTCTATTAACTGATTTGAGGACTCTGTGTTGCATTGTTGATTGGCTAAGATCAGCTATTCTAGAGCATTCCTTTTGGTGTTTGAAGCAGCTTTTGCACCTTCCATGTGCCCAGAATTGAGAGTTTTGTTTCAGGGAAGAACAATAGTGGAGCCCCTGCATTCCGTTTCCCATAGGTTTGAGCCTACCAACCATAATTTTGTCTTCTGATATCCCGACAGGGAACAACCTCACCCACTTGTATGCCCATACAACCTTGTTAGGATTCCCTGTAATGGACTGCACCTAGAGAGGTATCCCAGATCAATAAGGATGTTGAACATTTTTTTAAGTTTCTTTCTTTAAGTATTTTGTTAAAGATTACATAGAATGTGTAGATTTCTTCTGATAAAAATGCCCATTTTTATTATGTCAATTCTACTAAACCAGGATCATGGGATATCTTTCCATCTTGTGAGCTCTTCTTCAATTTCCATCTTTAAGGAAATAAAGTATTTGTCATTCAAATCTTCCAATTGCTTGATAAGAGACACCCCAATATACCTGGTGTTGTTTGTAGGTTTTGAAAGGTGTTGTGTCCCTGAACTATTTCTTTGTCCATCTGTCATTTGTATATATGGGAGCTAAAGACTTTTTCAATTAATCCTGTAGTCAGCCACCATATTGAAGATGTTTATCAGCTATAAATGTTCCTTTTTATACTACTGTTGAGTTTTTATGGAGAGAGGGGAAAATTCTGTCTAGTTCCAGATTTTAATAAAATTATTTTGACTTTCTCTCCACTTAATTTGATGTTGGCAGAGTTCTTCCTGGAAATTGCCTGTATTATTTTTAGATATAGAATGCATCTCTAATCTCTGCAATACTTTTATCATGAAAGGGTGTTGGATTTTGTCAAAAACTATCTTAGGATCTAGTGAGGTGGCCATGTGAGCTTTTTTTTTTCTTTCAGTTTGTTTATATGGTGGAATACATTGAGTAATTTTATATGTTGAATCATCCCTGTGTGTCTGGGATAAAGATAGGCTTTATAGGTGGATAATTTTTTAATGTGTCCTTGGATGAGTGTCACACCCGCCTTGACCAGCAAGTAAGACGCCACAACCAGATTCTTCTCAACACCTTTATTGTGAGGAGCACTTCATCATGATGCGGGAGGACCCCAAGCCCCAGGAGCAAGCTGCTTATATACACTGCAGGAATCGTGGTTCCTAATGATAGGCTACCTCTGCAACACCTCATTTGCATATCCGCATTTGCGGGTTTGTTACAGGTGTGTTACCAAGAGCCAAGCTGTTCTCAACTGTAGCGCATGCGCAAAGCTGTTGTTTACAACTAAGCCATCCGGAAGCCGGCCCCATCTTAGCATTGTGCTGGATTGGCGTCCTACATCTCTACCTTACTTGTAATATTAGACAAGAGAAGGGTACATTCCCGATCAAGAGATGGACTTCTTGTTGGAATCAGTCTCGATCAAGGGATTGTCCCAGGCAGAGGGGGAAACATTGACCTGATCCCTTATGATTCCATACGGAACGAAATGAGACATTGTAATAGGATGTTTGCCCTGTCGTTGCACCATAAGCAATACCTCCTACACCTACCTCGATGACCTTTTTTTCAGGGGGAGGCATTTTGTGTCATCAAACCTCCATGCAATCAGGTATATTACCAGGAAGACCATGTACCATGTATCCTTCCTAGTCAAGTACCCACTTGACTCCCTGGCTACAATTATGTTTCTTGTATAGCGGCTAGCCAACATTGGGTAGATAATCCCTTTTCTAAAGCAACCAGTGCTTGGTAAACAACAGTCTTATGTCTATCATGGCTCCTTTTGAGCTTACACAGCAGCCAAATGCAGAGTAGACTACCAACAAGAAGCACAGCCCCAAATAAAAATATCCCCACCTACTCTTTAAAGAAGGAAAGGCATTAGTAATCCAGGAGGTGAAGTCTCCAAGGGTGATGGGATCCACTTGAGTTCCATTTAGGTTGGCAATCTGAGAGAGTAGATCTTTGGTCATCTGTTCCACCTATTGTGACCAATTCCTTTAAGGTATTCCGACAGTTGACGACTCTGATTGATAAACTGAGAATGGTTAGCACGTAAAGGAGTAATGCACAATCCTTTAAGAGAGGAGACACATGACACTTGTACAATATTATAAAGTTCTTCTAATTGTTCTTGTACTAAATCAACTCTCTGATTAACTAATAGAATGCCTGAAGCAAGATGGGCATTAATTTTCTCCTGTGTTGCCAAGGCAGTGGCTGTTTGTATCACTACCGAGTAGATAGTTTCAGCTGTTTGAACTTGATTAACCATGGCAACAGCAGCAGTAGTAGCAGCTGTTGCAGAAATAACTATAGTAGAGATAATAGCAGCTGTAATGCCAAAATCTCTCTTATCTCTTAACAGGTTTGCAATCGGAAAATTTTCAGGATTGGCGTTCACAGGTATGGGAACGAATGTGGGAAGTTTCACCACAACAGCAAGGCTGAAAGATCCATTCCAGCATTCAGCCAAGTAACAAATAATATCAGTTTGATTACAATTAATATGATCTGTGGTATCATTTTTGGTTAAGATAAAGAAAAATGGTGGTCTGACGCATACACTTTGAGGGCCATATGAAACATTGGATAATACCCCATTTGGACGAATTTGTGTAATATTTAACTTTTTAGTGCCATTAGATTTTACTGCAGATATGTTTTTTAATTCAAAACTTTGTCCTTGTAGCCCAGCAAAAGCTGATAAACTAGTGAACGCTCCTGCCTCATTGGATAATATCCACTGATACCAAGGCTATGTATTTTCTTTACCAGAACTATGATTATTTTTAAGCATATATCTATTTAAAGGTGGAGAAAATTCGAATCCTTTGGAAATTTGTTTAATTCCATGTATGCTGCTCTGACAAGGAGAAAATACAGGAGGAAACTCTAGATATGGAGAGCAGTAAGGAAGTACATGTCTATTTGTGGAATTTTGGGTAGAAACATTGGATCTAACAGGTATGGTACCATTATGAAGCATAATTAGTGTGGTAATATTTGATGAAACTGTATCATTGATGCTCATATCACCATTTCCTGAAGACTGTCCTGAATTCACTTTCCTTAATACATCAATAATCATAGCAGAGCCAACCTCACTGTCCCCAAGAGGATCCAGCCAGTTGGCCAAAACACCCCCTGTAAGCTGTATACATGGTAAATTGACTTATCAGGCTTTATATGAAAGCAAAGAGTGCCAGCTAAGGAAAAATTTGTAGAAGAATAAGATTTTTCCTCTAACGAAGGTATAATACAGGGGACATCTCCAATACAATTTGTAGAGAAGAAAGCCAGAAGTGTTGTTGAATTACTGTGAACCGGCATTGGCACTGGCCATGTCCTGGCAACCGCCCAGAGCTCCAGAGTTCGGCTCAAATGAATTAACATCGGTAGGAGTGTAACCACTTGAATCAGGGAGTGCATCTTCATCCTGGTGATTAGGAACTGTTTTTATTATCCGTGTCAGCCTCTCCGGCACCCAAATTGGATCCTCTTGATCATGCTGAAAAACACAAACAGCTCCCCTGGATCTGGACAGTACCGGATCCGGGCCTTTCCAGATGCCAGTTAAGATATCCTTCCATTTTACCATTTTGTTGTCTTCAGGGAAGATACTGGCATGACGCTCAGCAGTTGAACGTCCTTGATTGTTTAAATTTAAGAAATTTAGAGTAAAAAGGGCAAGAGATAATTGTTCCTTAGGGGAGTTGCCAACGGCTATTCCTCCCTTTTGTTTAAGTAAAAGTTCCTTTAACGTGCGATGAGCACGTTCAACAATGCCTTGTCCTTGAGGGTTGTATGGAAGGCCAGTAACGTGTCGAACGCCCATTTGTCACAGAACTGTACAAAACCTTTAGATGTATAGGCAGGGTCATTATCTGTTTTTATGGTACTGCATTTTCTCCATGCGGCCCAGGCATTGAGACCGTGCGCAATGACATGATGTACTCTTTCTCCAGCAAGGGGAGAAGCAAAAACAATACCAGAGCACGTATCAACTGATACATGGACATATTTAAGTTTTCCAAATGAAGGAATGTGGGTAACATCCATTTGCCACAAATCCAGGGGTTGAAGTCCCCTAGGGTTGACTCCGACATGGGGCGGATGATGGAACTGTACACAATCGGGACAGTTAACCACAATTTTTCTGGCGGCAGACCGTGGTATGTGAAATTGTCGCCGCAGAGTATTACCAGAAACATGATACAATTTATGAAAATCAGCAGCGTTTTGAAGTTAATCAACAGTAAAAATAAAAGTTGTGCACGTAGCCTCATCTGTTAGCTTATTTTTATGAACCATAGGTCCAGGTAGCATAGTGTGAGCTTGTATATGCTGTATGCAAAATTTATTAGTTCTATTCCAAATTTCTTGTTGAATTTGTTGTAAGACTTTTGCTACAGGGCTATGGATACATATTGGCCCTGTACATTCAAGTATTTTTATAGCATTAACAACATAATAGGAATCAGAAATAAGATTAAAAGGTTGTTTGAATGTTTGAAACACCTCTAAAATAATTAAACATTCTGTTACTTGAGGAGAGTGAGGTATGAATTGGCGTAGCACTGGTTGATCATCTCCGGCCACGTAACTCCCAACTCCGGTTATTGAACCATCAGTATAAATATCAATAGCTTCACTAAGAGGTTTGTTTGCAGTAATTTTAGGAAAAACTACAGGATGCTGTTGTATGAAATTTAACAATGGATTTTTAGGTACATGATTATCAAAATCTCCATCAAAACAGCATTTTAGAATGGCCCTGTAGTCTATAGTAGCACATAAAAGCTGAATTTGGGCATTAGTATAAAGTGTAATGATATTAGCCAGGGGTGCACCAAAATGAGTTATCGATGCACACACTCCTAGTAAAGCTAATTTAGCTACTGCAGATGGATAGTGTTACAAAGTTTTGCCAGGGGAGGAATGTGGGTATATCCAAAGCAACGGGCCATCTTGCCATAAAATTCCTGTGGGCTGTATCAAGGTTTGTAAAATACAAAGATAAATTGGTTTGTCTTCTGTTACTCTTATAAGCTGAGCATTTTTTATGGCAATTTCCACTTTAATAAGAGCTTCCCTAGCTTTTGGAGTTAGCATTCTAGGAGAGGAAATATGAGAATTTCCTATTAAAATGTCAAACAGAGGTTTTAAATCTTGATTGGTTAATTTTAAGTAGGGACGAATCCAATGGATATCCCCAAGTAATTTTTGAAAATCATTTAGAGTGCTTAAATTGTCTTTTCGAATTTCAATTTTTTGAGGCTTTATATATTTTGGCCCAATAATAATGCCAAGGAAATGACCCACACTTCCTATTTGTACCTTTTCAGACGCTACATCTAGATGTTGCTGATGTAAACATTTAATCATCATATCATAGGCCATAATTAACACATCCTGATGAGAAGCTACCATTAAAATATCATCCATGTAATGACATATCCTGATTTTAGGGAAGGCAGTGCGAACTGGCTGTAATGCCATTACCACATATAACTGACACGTTGTAGGGCTGTTAGCCATACCTTGTGGTAAAACTCACCACTGATATCGAGCATCAGGTTTTTCATGATTTTTGGATGGTAGCGTAAAAGCAAAGCGTTGACAATCAACAGAAGCAAGGGGTATAGAAAAGAAGCAATCCTTAATATCTATAATAATCATAGAATAATCTGCAGGCAGACTGGTAAGTAGGGGTAAACCTCTTTGGATGGGACCCATGACCTGCATTTGATTATTGATTGCTCTTAAATCATGTAGCAATCTCCATTTTCCTGATTTCTTTTTTATGACAAAAATTGGTGTATTCCAGGGTGATTGGGATACTTCTAAATGTCCTACTTCTAACTGTTTTATCACTAAATTTTCAGCAGCTTCCAATTTTTCAGAAGGTAATGGCCACTGAGGAACCCATACTGGGTCTTCTCTTTTACAAGTAATGGGTATGCCATCCTCAGTGGCCCCTACGAAAAACCCAATCCTTCGCGGTTAGCTTTAACCTTGACCGATATAGGTTCAGGATTACCCTGTAAATATTTGCCTAATCCTTGGCCAGGTATATAACCCATAGAGTGCATAATTTCTTGTGACTGAAGGGAATATTCATTTGTAAGTTTTAACTCTAGACCGGCTAACACATCTCGGCCCCACAAGGTCACTGGAAGATTAATGATATAGGGTGTGAAAAGGCCTTGTCTGCCTTCATTGTCCTTCCAAGTTAATTCTTTTGTACTTTTCATGGGTGCTGATTCATAGCCAAGACCTCGAAGATTATGGGAGGAGGCCTGTGTGGGCCACTTTGGTGGCCAATCATAAGAAGATATAATGCTACAATCAGCACCAGTATCTAACAAGCCTAAAAAAGACCGTCCTTCAACCTGAAGAGTGATCATAGGACGATCCTTTAATTCTAGCGACAGACAAGCAAAGCGGGATCCTGTAGATCCTAAACCTTTGTCACTCCTGGAATTAGTATTAGCAGGAAACTTTTTGTGTAAGCTGGGAAAAAGGAGAAGTTGGGCAGTACGATCACAGGGTGAAATGGTAGTTATACCTCGAGGGGAGGAACATACTATTTTAACGTTCCCTTTATAATTTGAGTCTACAACTCCTGGTGTTACTAGCAAACCCTTTAAGGATGATGATGATTGTCCCAACAAAATACCTACTGTGTCTTTTGGAAGAGGTCCATGGAAATCAGAACTAATAGGTTGGACCCCCATTTGTGGTGTCAATACTATTCTCTCAGTGGCGCAGAGGTCCAATTCTGTTGATCCCGGAGTGATTCTTCTTGATTCTGAGGGAAACACAGGGAAGGTGTCTGAAGTGCCCCATATATTCGTGGGCCCTGGGGTCTTGGGTCCCGCTGTCCATTTTTTGGATGAGCGCCACCATAGCTGTTATCTAAGGGCTGGCCATTGATGTCTTTTATGGATCGACATTCATTTGCCCAATGGTTACCCTTTTTACATTTGGGACAAAGTCCTGGGACTGTTTTTTGTCCTTCAATATTAAAATATTTTGGGCAATTTTTCTTAATATGACCTAATTTTCCACTTTTAAAACATACTTTATTAGACCCCCCTCTTTTGGTGGCTGCCAATACTGCAGCAGCCAGTCCTGCATTAGATAACAGTCCGCCTATCTCTCTACAGGCTTTCATCCAGGCCTGTAGGCCTTTATTTTTCCAAGGTGTAATGGCAGAACGACACTCTTTGGTACACTGTTCAAAGATTAATTGTTCAATTAATGGCATTGCTGAATCAGGATCTCCAAATATTCTACCTGCCGCTTCCATCATACGTGCCACAAAGTCTGAGAAAGGTTCTGTAGAGCCTTGGGTGACTTTAGTAAGGTTTCCAGAAACCTCCCCTTTATTAGGTAATGCCTTCCAGGCCTTTATAGCTATATTATTGATTTGTCCATAAACTTCTAAAGGAAATGCAGTTTGATTATTTGCCCATTGTCCTAATCCTAGGAGCATATCAGTGTTCCAGAAAGCTCGACCATTGTCGGCATTAACACGAGCGTGTTGTTGTGCATAGTCAGTGTATATAGACTTCCAATCTAGGTATTGGCCCATAGTTAGGCACGCTTTAACTGTACCCATCCAATCAGCAGGGGTCATGGCACTGTAGGCCAATCGTTCTAGTTGGGCTTGTGTAAATGAAGCATTTAAACCATATGTCTTGACTGATTCAGCCAATTCTTTAAGTTGTTTAAACCCCAATGTCTCGTGATATCTGTTTCGGGTATTAGGATCTTCAAACACAGGGAAGGCAGAAGCCGTCTCCCTCCATGATTGTGGACAAAACGAGAACTGAGTTTTAGGAATTTGTTGTTTGCCTTTATAAATTCTGGGTTATATGGGGGCAAAGTCGGCAACTTGCGACTATTCTGCGCCTTTGTACGACTTGAATATTTCAGGCCATATCTTTCCTGCTCATAGCAAGCAGCTTCATCCTCTATAGATTGTTCCTCTTCTGAACCTAACTCTGATTCCTCCGATTCTTCTGAATCGAAAAGTGTTAATGATTTTAAAGATGGGTATAATTTACCTTCCTCTTCTTTCCTTTTCTTTTCCTTTTTTATATCTGCAGACTTAGTTTCACTATCTTCTTTTTTCTTATTGCCTTTGCTCTTTACTTGTTTTCCTCCATCCCCTGTTCTTTTCTCTAAAGGTTTTGTATTATCTTCTGACATGGAATCCTGATGATCAGCCAAAGCCTTTTGCCCTGCACTGACACCTTCAACGCAATGCTTATCCTCTACGCATGCCCTGATCATACGCCATAAAAGTTTAGTCCCTGCCTTCAATGTTGTCTCTTCTGCCCTGTTATCTAAGTCTCTTCCCAGTTTTTCCCAACATGGTATGGTCAGATTTCCAGTGGGTGCAAACCACGATGCAGCAGTATCCACATCCTGTAAGAACCCTTTAAGCGCCTTTTCCGGAATCTTAAGGTCCCTAAATGAAAGAAGTTCTTTTAACGCCGCCAAAAAGGGGGTGGACTGTGCGTGTCCCATGCCGCTCACTTATGTACGTGAGGAATTAATACACAAGATGACAAACGAGGTTATCTACCCCCGTCCTACTGTCCTACTGGTTTATCCCAGCAGACGCACTCGTGTCCTGGTTTATGACAATTCAAGCAGAAACAACACCACAGGATGAGAATGAAGGCAAGGAAGATGACGACTGCAGCTATCCAAGGATCCACCCCAAATCTGGGCATCGTCAGAAAACTTTTGTAGGAGGACTAAATGCAAAGGACTTACCGGTACCGCCGCTCCTAAGGTGAAGAGTTCTGAATCCACAAGAACTACGTTCTTGGTTCCTCCGATTCCCGGGTTTCGGCACCACTTGTCGCGCCCGCCTTGACCAGCAAGTAAGACGCCACAACCAGATTCTTCTCAACACCTTTATTGTGAGGAGCACTTCATCATGATGCGGGAGGACCCCAAGCCCCAGGAGCAAGCTGCTTATATACACTGCAGGAATCGTGGTTCCTAATGATAGGCTACCTCTGCAACACCTCATTTGCATATCCACATTTGCGGGTTTGTTACAGGTGTGTTATCAAGAGCCAAGCTGTTCTCAACTGTAGCGCATGCGCAAAGCTGTTGTTTACTACTAAACCGTCTGGAAGCCGGTGCCATCGTAGCATTGTGCTGGATTGGCGTCCTACAGATGAGGTTAATGAGTATTTATTAAGTATATTTCTATAATCTGTTAATGATGTATATGAGTGTATAACTCTCTTTCTTTGTTGAATCTTTGTGTGGTTTGTATATTAGTGTGAATTGGCTTCAAGCATTAGTTTGGCAGTATATCTTCTGCTTTTATTTCAAGGAGTAATTTGATGATTTAGCATTCAGAACTAAAACATTCTGATCTTAGGCTTTATTGGAGAGGTTTTTATTGTCCTATTGTATTTATTTAGTGAGTTACAGGTTCGTTTGAATTGTTTATTAGATTGTATTCAATTTTTATGTGCAGTATCTACCGAGAAAAGCATTCATTTCTTTAAGATTTTCCAATTATATGGAGTCTAGTGATGTTTTTTTATAAATGTGGGAACTCTTGTGTTAGGGATATAGATGTTAGGAATTGGAATATTATCTTGGTAGGTTTTGCATTTAATGAGTGTGATTTGTCCTTCCCCATCTCTTCCAATTAATTTTGGTTAGAATTCTATACTATGGGATATTAGAATCTTTATGCTACCTTATTTTTCAGCATTTACTTGGTAAATTTTTCCCAAACCTTTTCTCTAAGACAATATTTATTTTTGAGATGAAGATGTGTTTCTTGTATGCAGCAGAAGACTCGATTCTGTTTTCAAATCCAATCTGGTAATCTATTTTTTTTTAAATTGGGGAAGTTTTACCATCAATGTTGAGGCATGCCAATGTACATTGATTGTCAGGACTTGGTATTTTGTAATTATTTTGATATGTGTGTGTGAGTGTGTGTGTTTGTGAGTATGTGTGTGTGTGTGTGTGTGTGTATGTGTGTGTGTGTTTGTGTGTGTGTTTCTTCTATTGAATATGATATTCTGAGATAATTTAATTTCTGTGTTTCCTGATTGTAGTTAACTTCCTTTTGTTGAAGTTTTTATTCTATTACCTTCTATATGGCAGGATTTGTCGATAGGTATTGTTTGAATTTGGGTTTATCATGAAATATTTGATTTTCTTTATGTATGATAATTGACAGTTTTGTTGGTATAGTAGTCTTGGGTAGCATCTATTTTCCTTAGAATCTTTAGTAGTTCAGTCTAGGCCTTTTTGGCTCACAATGTCTTCACTGTGAAGTCAGATGTAATTCTAATAGCTTTGCCTCTTTATGTTATTTAATCTTTTTCTCTTTCAGCTTTTAGTATTCTTTCTTTGTTGTATATGTTTGTTTTTTGATTATTTTGTGGCAAGGGTTATTTTCTGGTCTGTTTTATTCAGTCTTCTATATGCTTCTTGTACTTTTAAGGCCTAGTTTTTTTAGTTTTGGGATGTTTTTTCAATTATTTTGTTGAAATTTTCATCTTTCCTAATATTATGAGGTATCTATGGCCTCATATGTGATAAGAAACTATCTGATTTCCATGCTATGTCTTCAGAACATACCTAAGAAATCAGAGTTAAAAGTCTGTTGAGTTTACCCCACATCTTTATGAGCATGGGAGTTTCTGAGGATGGATGTTATTTTATGTAGTGAGTGTGTGTGTTTGTGTCTCTGTTTACATATCTGTGTGTTTCTTTGTGTTATGGAAGAAATAGTCAAAGAAGTATGTGGTATGACATGTCTATCTGCTAATTCTTGGAGGACAGCTCTTTTCTGAGTAGAAGCAGAGGTCATAAGGGGTAGATCTGGTAGAGAGGGGAGATGGAAAGAGCTGGGAGGCATGGAAGGAGGGTGGAATGGGGTCAGGATGTATTATATGACATAAGAAAAAGAAATGAAATACTTAACAACATATATAATGAATGTGATGCAAAAAAGGGGAATAATAACTAGAAAAAATCTTTCTGTGAACTTTTATAGTAAAACTAGATTCTGGTGATGAACACAATTTGCTTGATCTGCAACACTGTTAAATTTTCCATAATAAAATACAGCTAAAACAAAAAGAAAAAGAAGCATGCAAACACCAACTGCACTGAATTTCACCTTGCTACTTGGGTCCACTTCCACTAATAGAAGGGGGAGGGAAATATGGATTTATAAGCAACTTTTTTTTTATTTGATTGGGAGGAGCTGAGTAAGGTAGAAGCACAAGAATTTATTCCCCAATCTGGTGGTGTTAGAGTAAGAAATATATCTCAGAATCCATTGATATATTGAATGGCATAGTAATGCATTCACTTGCTTTTTTGCTTTACTACAATGTTTATAGGTAAATATGTGATAGGAATAATAAATAGATCTCAACTCGTAAACAGACTTGTAGCCTGTGGATAAAGTAAAGAAGTATATATTGATGTTATGAGTAGGTGGGATTTTAGTAGAACTAAGAACAGTTGTAGACCGTGACAACCTGTGAGATCATGATGGTGGTATGGAAGACCCAATGTGATTCTTCTGTTGCTTTATCATCTGGCTAACAAGAATGAGGCAGCTGGAATGCTGTCATTTCTTTGGATATGTTACTTTCTCAATATTATCATCCTCTACAATCTTTCATTTCAGAATATGCTGGCAGTGATTCTTTAAATCAATCCATAGCAAGAGCCTTAAAAGCTATACTGGACCTGGCACTAGAACCCAAGGCAGACATATTGATGATATATTATATGGTCTGATCAGTATGGAATAGGAAGCTACAGATATCCATAGCAGGGCGTGTTTTCCACTGTGTATATTTCTTCAAGATTTGAAGCTATTTCTTAAATTAGTTCCTGGTTAAAGATATAAGTATTTTATCTAGTAGGGCAAATGCCCAATGTCTTCTATCTGATGGCATCTAGAAGCCTGAATTCACAGTGTCATTACCATGTAGGAAGACTGATTGCATAGTGGCTCAAAGTTGAGACTGGGATCACAATGGTCTCTGAGTGTCCAGCACCAATATCAATGTCAGGATGTTATTCCAGCATGCTTGCAGATCTTGATGCTGCCTCTGGTCCCATTGGTTTTGTTTCTTTGGGTCCTGGACATTATTCCTGCTAAGAATGGGATTTACGCTTTAAGATGGAGCCATTCCAAGTAGCTAGTAACTTAGTTATTTGACATCAGAATGCTTTACAATTTTTAATCCCACCTATATCCCAATTATTTTATCTGGGAGACAAATCTCATATCAGAATTGTCTAAAGTAGTGCATGGGTACTTTCATGGGGATCATGTAGTAGGCAGATCAACTGTGCTTTTTGTTCAGCAGAAAACCCAGGATGTAGCAATAGGTTCAATGCAGCATTGCATTCTAGATGAATTACAATGAGGAGACAAAATATTTTGCTCATGAAGTTTGTTGTTTTTCTTTCTGGTTTTCACATCAAAACTTGATATAAAGGAAGATGGCACACTCTATGTTTTCAATGTAATTTAATATATAATGACCCCTTTGTTTCATTCATTTTCCTGAAGCATGCAAAAGTCTAAAATACCAAGTAGATGCAAAAACACAGTCTCCCAAGTTCCTTTTTCACAGTGTTTAGAATTGATGAAAATGAGTAGCAGCCCAGGGTTAGTGATCATATTAATCTCAGACAGAGATGGAAAAGTGGTCTAGCACTCAGGAGCAGAAATTCTGCACAGCTCTGAGGTGAGAATAGTGTCCCCAGTAAAAATGTTTACAGCTCTGAAAGGAAGATACCCTGGCAATTGGAACCAGGGACCAAACAGTTCTGAGGTGGAGAAAATTTCCACAATGGAAAGGTATCCTGACATTTTGGAAGCCAGGAACCACACATCTTTTACAGTTCTGAGGTGGGGAAGGTGCCTCTAATGGGAATAGGCATCCTGACATTCAGGAAGCCAGGAACAAAAGTGAGACAAAGACCCCTGTAGCCATACCACTGAGAGAAGACAGTAGATGGGAGTCTATATCCAAGAGTCTACATTATGGGCTTTGGAAAAGGGAAAAAAATTTCCCGTGGTTTTGTAAATCCCAAAAGCAGTTGAAAATAAGACTCTCACAATTTGGCCGTATTTGAAGCAAGCAAACTTTAATTATATTAACTAAATACTGGCCAAAAAGATGGACTCTGACCAGCACAATTCTGAGAGACTCATAGTACGAACCTGTCACCTCTCACAGAAATGCCCAAATCATATACCCTGAATCATATAGTTTAAAACTTTAGAAACATTAAGGCTATGCACTTCTCATTAGGTCCAATCAATTACCAGCATCTACCCTGATGTCCTCCCTGTATAGGTTATTTCAACCTACAAGTGTACAGGTGGATCTGGAGCATGGAGCAGATCCTGTGCAGTAGGGTCAACTTGGGATCTAGTCACTCCCTACCCAATAATCCAAGAGATTATATCCTCGGATGATGAAGATACAAGACTATATCAGCTGTGCAGCCCCACTTAGCATTCCAGGAAGTTGTCTGGTTTTGTTTTAAAGATTTTTTTGGCATAGTAACTAAAATTTAAAAGATCACTTTTGCTCTTACAGTTTCTTTCAGTATTCCAAGAAGACAACAGAAACCTCATATACAAAGTCTCATTCAAGTTCCAAAGCTCTTCAAGCCATCACATAACTTACTAGTGGGAGACAAAAATGGCATAGGTATTGTTACATGTGGTTATAGAGTTGAGTGTACACATTCATTCCACTCAAACTTCTTTTTTTCATAACGTATTTGTGGTTTTTAAATGATTATATTGAGTCCTCAGGGAGCTTTTCAGATGAAATGTTGTCTTTGTATATTTTACAATCCCACAAAACTAACTTGTAGCAGCCTCTATTTCTGCATACATTGGTTATGATGTTTCCAGCAAAACCATGATGCAAGTACTGGAAGCTAGATTGCACTTACCACTAGAACCAAAGGCAAAGTTCACTGATACCACATGCAGTGGATAAGCTTATCAAAGAGTTGTGGTGTAAATATTTCAACAATGGATACAAAGCTGATGGCCTAAGAGTTATCCACAGCAGGGTGAGTTTTCCACTGTGTACCAACTCTCACAAGCTAAACTTATTTCACAGACTAGTTCTTGGGCGATGAAATAGGTGTTTTTCACTGCTATGGCATCTTTGCAAATTGTACTATTTGATTTTCTTTTGGAGCCTGTATTCACTGCGTAAGTAACACCTATGAAGTCTGACTGGATTTTATTTCACACTTGAAGCTAGAGCCAAGACCACAGCTGTGGGTACTGCTCCACATACAATTCAGGATTTTGTTATTTCATGCTTAGAAGTTTTAGCTCTACCTTTGGGACAGTGTAAATGATTTTATTCTTCAGGATTGTGCTCCCTTATTCACCTATATCCGGATTTCTGTTCATCTTTCCTAATGTGTGATACATTAGGATTGACATTGGACAATTTAACCTGACAGTGTGTCTCTCTAGTTCTTAGAAATGTGACCCTTTTCAATCTTCAACTTAATATCATCTTACTTACACAAGATATAAAAAAAATCACTTGCCAGATGGTTACCAGTGCAGATCAGTTTCCTGAGGCATGTGGAATTCTAGAATTCTTGACCTCATAGAGAGAAAAAAAAAAGTTTCACAGGAGTACAAAACAGTAGTCACTTAGCAGTCCAATTCTGGGGCTTGGGATAGTGAGTAAGTTGCTTGGTCTCCCTTACAGTCTTCCTAGCAGAAATCCGAGTTATCACAAATTTGAACAGCCCCCTCACTGTCCCAACTTGCATTCTCTGCTCTCCATAGGCACACATTACACTTTACATGGGACACTAGTTGTCCTTATTGGGGATTTTTCTTTGAAATTGGGCACATACACTCCTCTCACTCAAAATTTCTTTTCACTTTTATTTTTGTGATTATATTATACTATTATTCTCCTTCTCTTTGTTTCCTCCAAAACTTCCCAAATACCCTGCATCTTCTATCTACTTAGATAAAGTTTTACATGATTGACCACCTAAATCTTTGAAGGAAAATCCTAACAATAGATATGAAAAATGAAACAGAAGGAAGCTACAATCCTAAATCTAGATCTACAGAAAGTAATAAATATTAAGGGTTGAAGAAATAATCTTCCCCAGGCAAGAGAAATAATAGTTTTCCAATATCATTTTTGATAATATAGTACCTTTACAGTGCACCCCTTTTCTGATCATACAAAAACATCTGTGTTCACTACTTGCTCATTCATTTCCTTTTTATATTCAATCAAAGACCAAATATGACCAAATATGTGTCAGACAAAGTTAATGCAAGAAACTGCAACTAACACAAGGGTGTGGCTGCACTGTAGCTTGGTATGTAGAATATGCGTCTGTCAAAGCAAGAAAATGTTTAGCATCAATAAGGAAAGTTATGTGCTTTTCCTCATTGTGAAAGTGAGGAGAAGCAGATACCTTAATGCATGTACACAATGGCGCTTAAAGCCAGTGAATGACGAAGTGTTTTTGTGTGAATATTACACTGCTTCTGTGACTTACCTAGGAATCATGCCTCTAATTATAGCTGATTCAGTTTTAATATGGATTCACTTCATTCTACCTTGGTTATGATCCCCAGGGGAAATGAGGTGATCAGAGTTACAAAAGCCTTCTAGTCATCTTTTTCCATGTCATGCTTCCCTGCTTAGCAAGTTACTTCCAGATTGCAAGTGGAATAATGCGTAACATGTGCTGACTATTATTGTGTAAAACGTCTGACATTCAGAAATGACTTGAAAATTCAAGGGGCAAGAATTCTGGGGTTCACACGTGAGAAGAATGCAAGCCTCAAAAGTTTCAGTAGCCATGAGAAAATGTCTTATGCTTTTAGTGGATAAACAAGAACATATCTTTTACTTCTCCTCATTAATATTTAAAAAGGAACAAATTTTGAACAATTGTTGAACAATATACAGTCACAACTCTGTATAGGTGTCCAGGATGACACAGAAGATATTGCAAGAATCACAGAAAAGAGGCATGTTTACTTGTAAGTAGTTGGTGTCTACTTTTATGACTAAACATATTAGAATTTTAGTAGTTAACCGTATGGACAGCAGTGAATTAGTCAATTAAATTGCCCTGCTCCAGGTGAGAATGCAGAGCAAGTTAACATTCAGCAGTATCTTTTGTCAATCACAAGTGCGTTCCTTGGATTATGGTTGGAACAATAGCATGTCTCCTACATGGAAGAGAAAGTGGTGTTTTGCTCTGAATATCACCAACAATCACAATAGTGAGGAGTAGACTCTAAAGTCTCAGTAGTTTGGTGTTTTAGATATGAAATGTACTTCCCACACAGCAAGTACAATATCTTAGGAATCCAATTATAAATAAATGTCCTTCTTAAATATTGCAACATACAGGGGTGCATTTGTTCTTGTGAGCTTGGATGTCATTTTCGTATCATGTGTGGGGGTGGGTGTGTACACATGTGACTATGTAAATGTATCTATGTCTTTGTTGGAAATAGAATTCAAACACATTTTCCACAGATTTGCACCATGTTCCTATGATTCACATCCTACAAATAAGGCAGAACTAGTTGATATTGTTTTCATTTGAGTGGAAAAAGGGTGAGTAAGGCAGAAGTACAAGAGTGGTATTGGTTTCCAGTATTGCGGAGTGAGAACAGGAAAATCCGAATTATAGATAAGTGCCTATATATCTATTCATATAGCAACAAAATACTTTCACTTAAATGTGTGTCTTATTATATGCATAGTAGGTAAATGTGTGGCAGTAAATGTCGAAGAAGCTACCACTCCTAGACACTCTTGTGTACTTTGCAAAATGTGAGTCAGTATAAACTGATGGGTCATAAGTAGGTGAGGTCCCTGTGGCTTGAGGACTTGTATTTGACAGTGATAGAGTATGAGATCATAATTGTGCCTAGCAACACAATGACATGCTTTAGGTCAAATCTCATGGACACAACAGGCATGGGGCATTTGAGATGTAGTACTTCCTTTTTCCTTTTACAGTCCTAGGATAAATATTATAGGTGAAAAGCAACTTGACATTCCTGGTGAAATATTGCCATGAATCAGAGTTGTATTGGTGAAGCACGCACTGCTTTCTTTTCGATTTCTTTTCATTCCTTGAGATGTGGGTGGTCTGCTTCCTACAGAACATGGCAATGGTCCCTTATGTTCTTGGGAATTTATGGTCTTTTGACTCCGTTAACCAGTTCCGTCTCCTGAGACATGCAATATTATAAATTCTCGTCCTAGCTGGAATAAAATCACAGTTCCTAGTGTCCTTTGTGGTTTTGTTTAGCAGGGAAGCAAAACAGGAATCACCCAGGAGTAAATATAGGGCTTTGGAAAGGGTAGGCATGCCTGGGGTCCTTGCTTGTCTTCCTAACAGAAAACTGAGGGATCCTAATTTGATACAGCCCCAATCACTGTTCCAAGCTGCTTTCCCTGATCTCTACACTCTCTGAAAGCACATTATTGGATATACACCACAGAATACATAATCCAATATTTCCAATCATCAATCCTTCTTTTTATTCAAACATTCTTATTTCATTCCTCTTTCTTATATCCATGCCTCCTTAACGATTTCCCATTATCATTAATTTTTCACTCACTCTTATGTTTATTTCTTCCTTATATTTCATTTGCTTTTATTCCTTCTTCATTTCCTTTTTTCTTTCTTTTTTCCTTTTTTGCATTTTTAAATGCTTTCCATTAGGAGAGTAGTAATTTTACACTTCATTCACCTACCTGTCAGACATTGTTTTTGAAAGAGAAACTCATGTATATTACTACCACAAGAAGTTAGGAGCACCGTACCTTGATTTGCAGACTAGACATCACGTACAGCTAAAAGATGCATATTATCCAAAAGTAGAATGATGTGTTATTATTCATGGTGAAAATTACAGAACAGAGACCTCCATGCAGGGATAGCAAGGAGCTCCAAAACAAATGAAATAGGAAGTTTCTTTTTTATGTCATACCTATGATATATGATCCCTGAAATAGGTGATTCAATTTTAATCTGATGTTACTTAACTCCATCTTAGTCATGTTCCTCAGGAAGAATGCCAGGATCCAGATCAAGAAATCCCTTTAAACATCGCTTTTTAGGTCATGTGTTCCTCCTTGGCAAGTTGCTCCCTAATTGCAGGTGGAAGAATGTGTACCAGAGGACCTAATTGTCCTCTGAGACTGGGCTTCAGGAAGCTCACAAATTACCCAAGGAGCATTCATAACATATTCTTCATGTAGAGTTGAACGCAAGCCTCAGAAGGTGAGGGAAAGAGATTATGCTATGTGTGTTGTAGATGTAGATCAGCACCTCTCCTACTTATCCTCTTAAAGTTTAAACAAGAAACAAAGATTGTTATATAGTAGAAGCCTCTTACAATAACTACTCTGAAGTGGAGCCTATTATGACACTGGTTATACAGTACTCTGATCACAGGCATGTGCTCTTATTAGTTTAATTTTCTAATCTTATTACTGATCATATAAAATCATTCATTAATTGTAATCAATGGTAGTGGATGGAGGTAAAAAATGTTCATGAAATGGCAAGTGACCATGCATTCTATGCATTTCCCCTAGAGACAAATAATGCCACTAAATATACAGAACACATGGCAAATGGAATCATGTATGTAGTTGATGTAGAACAGTACATCTATTACTCTTCCTCTTATTTTAGAACAAGGAGTGAAGATTAGTCTATGGTGCATTCTAATGCAGCCACAACCATCCTCAGGAACCCAGAAAAATACTGGTTATCATTCAGGGATCACAGAATTTAGGTATATTCTTTAATCAGTAAAATTGTCTATTCTTGTGTCTGAGAATATTGCCTGATAGTAGCAACTGTGTGAACAGCATCTATTCAGTGAGATGAATTACATAGCCTTCTCCTTATGAGAACTCGGTGCACGGCAAAATACATGCAGCAACACACTGGCATGGGCACCCACGGGCCAAGGGGGCAGTGGTTGGGTGGGAGTGTCCCAGGTCCGTGCTGCATGGGCAGAGGCAAACATGGGAGATAAAATTCCCAGTTCCTTTGAGCAGACCTCAAAATGTCTGTTCCTTTCCTCTGGATGGAAACTCCTGGATTATTCAAATTGTTCCCCTCGCCTTGCTGTCTCTCTTTCTAGCAAAGCTGCACACAAGGAGCATTTAGTGAATGGCTTGCTTGAATAAAGCATTGGATGAATTTATTAAGAGACAAACGTAGTCTAATGGAGTGTTGAAGAAATCCATGCCAGTTTTCATAGCCCATAAAATCCATAGGTAGCTCGGATATCGGCTAGTTTGTCAGTACAAGACTAATTTACTTTTAAAACGTGAGGGTCTGTTGAACAAAATCCATGTGGTTTTCTGTCAGTGTGAATAGTGTTTTTTCATCTGTGTCGTAAATGTGGATTTTATTACTTTTTTTTTAAGTAGAGGCATAAAATTGGTTCGATAAAAATTGTTATATAATTTAATCTACATTTCATCCAATAATTCCTGACTCCTGATGCAAGAATTTCTTTCTTTCACCAGTTATGCTGGCTTTTCTGGATTCCAAGCACATTTCACTTTTTGTTAATTTTTTTAGAGAAATTACTGATTTGTAGATATAAAAAAAGTTTCTTAAAATCAATAGTGATGCCAAAGCAAATTTATATATTTTTGGTGTGTTCATTTCAGTTTCACAAAGGTATAGGAGGTTATTTAAACAAAACTGTAAAATGTAAACCCAGTTAACCATTTTAACAAATTTATTGTTTGTTACAAAATATATGATTTTTATTACTGGGGCGGATATAAAAAAATGATATTTCCCAATTGCATGGTAAATACCATTTGCATCTTGGATCATTCATTTCTGCCTGATGTGGGCTTTTTTATTTATTTATTTTTAAGGAAGAAGTACTTGAGATACTTCTTGAGGGGGGAAAAACAGGGATACTCTTTATGAATTTATCCAATGACGTTGACTTCATATTTGCAAATTGTATTTAGTATGAGTTATAAACGTGTTCTGATGAAATTCTGATTTGAATTTACCTACAAAAGGTAAAATGTCATTTTGCTTGATTAAAAAGAAACACTAAGATCCAGCCTGGGTCTAAATCTATTGGCAAGAAGATTTGAGGTTTAGGCAGCCTTTCTTAATTCCCTCAGGGTTCAGACCTGGGAACCTGGAGCCATCACAGGTACACCAGCTACTATGAGTTTTGGCCTGTGTTAATTAGGAAGGTTGTACGGTGTTTCTTGGTTTAGTTGGGTCTCGGTAATCATCTGGGGAGAGGAAAGAGGTTGTGAGAGAAATGGTGATAGCTCATAATGGTTGCCTGGCAATGCCTAGGAGAATGATAGGGTGGGACTGCAAGCCCACTGCTTGGTAGGCAAAGTGTCAGGAGACACATAATGTTTCTCCTTTAGACCTTTCCTCCCCACAATAGGATCCGAGACAGGCAGTCTCTTCAGGTGAAATTGGGTCTGTAGACCTTTATACCTCTGTTATGGATGAAGTGTGGCAGAATTCATCTGAAGCCAGACGGAATAGTACGCATAAAGGAATCAGTCTGGATCCATGGGCAAGTAGATTTGAGGTTTTTGGCTGTTTCTCAACATCCATCAGACATAGGGCTCAGATCTAAGAAACTGAAGACCTCACAGGTACACCCAGTAGCCTTGAGCTTTGCACTTTCTCCATTGAAAGACTGTTGCCAGGTGGGAAAGCAGTTCTGGGACTAAAGCCCTATTAAGATGGGAGGTTGTCTTTGGTGTGGTATCTGCTCAACTTCCCATGTGAGCAAATTTTTGTGACACCACCACCCAGCTTCCCTACAGACGAGTTTTAGCCTGAGGCTCTCTTGGCAGGCCTCTTTGATGTCAAAGCTTGGATATCAGCAGCTTCTCTAATTGTTAGCACATCCAATTCTCGCCTGACAACTTTGGTAGTTTTGCAGGTGGGCAGAGTCAAGTAGAATTCACCAGGATCTCTGGGGAGGTCCAAATCAAAATGTGCTGATGTACCAAAAAAGGGCAATGTCCAGTCCTTGATCCTCAGATCCTTTTTAGTTGCTTTCTTAGAAAGCTGATCTGTGGTACAGATTTCCATGGGTTTTATGCAGGATTCCTTAGGACCTATACAATACTTTCTGTGTTCAGATTCCCTGAATTGAATGGACTATCTCAGGGTAGAGAAATTGAGAAGCCTCCTTAATCTGTGACCCACAGGTCCTGAGCTTATCACCAGTACCACCTGTACCTTCACCCCTTCCCTGAATCCTCTTACCTACTGGCATGCCGATATGACCCTTCTGGAATGCCATGTAGTGCAGTGGAATTAGAGAGTCATCTCTCTCCATGCCTGGCCTGTAAGGTAAGCTGCCAACTTGGATTCTGTAGTCATTTTGAGTTTTCTGTTTTTTTTGTTGTTTTTGTTTAGTTTTGTTATGTTTTGTTCTTGACATTCTTGGTGCACTACTGTCATCAAATAAAATTGTTATGCAGATCTGCCAGCTGGTCCCTGTGTTTCAGTGGACATGGCCATCATCCTAAGCAGCATCTCTGGTGCTTGCTAGTCAGGACTGTCTCAGATCTCCTGTAAACCCATTGGCCCAGGAGAGCTGTGAAGAAAAGCAGGCTCCAGGTGTTACTGCCAAAATGCAAGCCCAGCACCACATGGTTTGGTTTGTTTCAAGCAGGAAGCATATCCTCTCAGGTCTTAAGACTGCCATGTCTGTCAGTATTGTGAGGCTCTCTTTGCAAGGGACTCTGTATCTGTGGTTGAATCTGGGTTGAAGAAGGAGAATTTGTAGCACATGCCAGTCTTCACTAGGCCAATCACAATCCCCTTAGATTTTGGATGATGCTTACCAGTAGCCCACACAACTCACTTCCAGGAACCACACAAGCTGCACAACATCACTTCAAGTCCATGCTCAGGTTGTAACAGCAACACAGCCTTTATGATCATGTGTGTTTTATCTGTTTTATTCCCTTCATACCATCCTCATTCCCTTGCTCTTCATTGTCTACCTCTCGTTCTCTCTGACATTTAATTCTTTTTCTCATGTCTTTAAATTTTTTTTCACAAATTGTGTTATCTTTGAGCTTGGCTGCAGGTGGAGTTCAGGAATCCTGACTTGAGAGACAACATTTCTGTTCCAGAGGTATACCTCTATCATCCTTAAAGGGTTTGTACTGCCATGGTCATATGCATCCTTCTTTGGGGTTAACAGAGAAAAATTAGACCATGATATTTTTGTGGCTCAGGATGAGTCTTAGTAAAAGCAGTCATGTCGGGTGTACTGAAGAGTGCCCTGAAATAGTGAGGCAGGCATGGCACTGGAGGCTGGTTAAGGCCCTCTTTTCCTCCCTTAACAATGCCCTCCGTTGTGATTCCCAACACCCATGCAGGAAGCACACTTGTGGATTCTCCTGATTTGGTCACCTTGCTTATTACTAAAGGAGAACACCCAGGGTTATGTGTTAAAAAGTTCTTTTTTCTGCTCTGCCCTGTCAACTGATAATTAGTTAGATGAGGCTCTAAAATTAATAGGTGGTAGAATCAGGAGAATCCACCAGTATGCTTCCTGCATGGGTGTTGAGACTCATACAGGGGGCATTCTTAAGGGAGGACCAGGGAGCCTAAACCTTCCTGTGGATCACTCAATAAGAGAGTTCCTCAATTGCATTGCCCTGAGACAATTCATTCAATTCAGGACACTTGGTTGGGTGTCCCAGAAGTTGTTGTACATTTCCTAAGGAATGCTCTAGAAAACTCATACCAATCTATACCACAGAGTAGCATCATGAGAAACAAACAAAAAAGGATTTGGGGATCAGGGACTGGACGTTTCCCTTTTGGGCACATCAGCATATTTTTACTTCGAACTCCTCAGAGATCCTGTTGAATTCTATATGACTGAGTTCATCTACCATCCCTGCCCCTGCCCTTACCTCCACCTAGAACCCCCTACCCCATGTGCAAGCCCACACAAACTTTCTGTTGTCCCCAGTAGCTAACTGTACATAGAGAGCCACCCCAGATGGATAAAGATATAGAACATTAAGTGTTTCTAAGCTGTTTGAGATTCCTCTTTTGTGAATTATTTGTTTATTAGAAATGGTTCCTTCCTTCAGATGCCTTTCAGATTCATGAAGTCCCAGTTGTCAATCTTTAATCATAGTACTTGAGCTGAGTTCAGTTCAAAAAGTTGTCTCCTATGCCATTGTGCATAATGCTACTCCCCATTTTCTCTTCTTTCACACATTTGGTTTTATATTTAGATCTATAATACTTTTTGATTTGAGTTATTTGCACAATAGTTATGGATCTATTTACATTCTTCTACCTCCAGGGATCCAATTAAAACATCAACATTTGTTCAAGAGGCTTTCTGTTTTACATTTTGTTTTTGACTTTTTAGAAAAGATCAGGCGTACATAGTTACATGAATGTATATCTGGATCCTTGATTTAATTCCATTGATTATTCATGTTTGTTTTTAAGGAAGTACCACGCTCCTTTTATTACTATGGTTCTTTAATACATCTTAACATCAGGGAAGTTGGTACGTCCAGAAGTTCTTTTATTTTTCAGGATTACTTAAGGTATTCTATTTTTTTTGTTGTTGTTTCATTTTCCATATGAAAGTGAGTATTTCCCTTATGAGATCTGTAAAGAATTATGTTGGGATTTTGATAGGGATTCCACTGCATCTGTAGATTGCTTTCGGTAAAATGTATATTTTACTGTGTAAATCCTGGAGCATGGGATATCTTTTTGTTTTCTAAAATCTTATTCAATTTCATTCTTCAAGGACTTAAACTTTTCTGACATTCAAGTCCTTAACCTGGTTGGTTAGAGTCTCCCAAGATACCATATGTTATTTATAGGTATTGTGAGAGGTGTTGTTCCCTGATTTCTTTCCTGGTCCATTTTTCATTTGTATAATCGAGGGCAACAGATTTTTTTTGAGTTGATCTTATAGGTAGCCATTTCACTGAAGGATTTTATAAGTTATAGGAGTTATCTGGTTGAGTTTGGAGGTAACTTATACTATCATACCTTACATATGTACACATATACATGTGTGGGTGTGTGTGTGTTTGTTTGTGTATATGTGTGTGTATATATACATATATATATATATATAAATTTCCAATACATATTCCCTTGATGTCCTTTTTTCTTACCCCTCCAGCTAGAACTTCATATACTCTATTGAGTAGGTATGGAGAGAGGGTATAACCTTGTCTTGTTAATGATTTTAGAGAAATTGCTTTGTGCTTATCTCCCTTTAATTTGATATTGACTATAGGCTTGCTGTAAATTGTCTTTATTATACCTAAGTGTGTCCTTTGTATCCCATATCTCTCAAAATATTTTATCATAAAGAGGTGTTTGATTTAGTGAAAATATTTCTCACCATCTAGTGAGATGATCAGTTTTTTATGTCATAGAATTCATTGAATGATTTACATATAATTGACTACACGAGGGAACAGATTACAGTTTCTTTTATATTTGATAACATATAAATAAAAGTTAGTGCTACTCACTAGGATCTTAGGGAAGGCCTTTTAACTAGGGTACTTTCATATATGATAAATTTGCAAACTTTTGGTTTTGTGGAGGTAACCTTGTATGAATCACTAGATAAGTGATACCTTCCTACCATGAGGTCGTAAAAGATTTTTGATGCAGATATTATCACAACAGTGGTCTGTATAGAGACACTTGCCTGAAATCCCACTACTTAGGAGGCAGAAACTGGAGGGCCATGAGTTCAAGGACTGGATTATATGAGAACTTTTCAAGAAAACAAACATAACTTTATAAAAACACCATAAACAAGAAGAGAAAGAGATATAGATATGATTAACTGCTTTGAATAATATAAGGTATTTCTAGACACAACTGAGGTGGGAGTAAATTAACTAATGTGTGGGAACATGTGTATAGTTATGATCAAGTGGTCAAATATTTCTGAGCTTAATATTTTGATGCAGGTACAACTACTTAAAGGACTGAGGAAGAAAGCTCACTTCAAGCTAGAAGTTCATGATAAGCCTGGATTCCATAGAGACCTTATCATTGAAAACATAAATTAATACTGTCGCTAACTTTATACATTTAAGAAGGGAAAACACTCTCAGCTTCATTTTTTATTTGTTCTTTTAAAAAAAATTTAAATATTGTATTATTTAATTTATTATTTATTTATTCTTGTCTATATTTATTTATTAACTTATTTATTTACTTATTTATTTATTTCAGACACCGTGTCTGTTTGTACCCATGGTAGTCTTGGAAGTCAATATGTAGGCAGGGGTGGCCTCGAACTGTGAAGAGATCCAATTGCTTCTGCCTCCTGAGTGCTGAGATTAAAGTAGCATCCCAACAAACCCAGCAAGTTTCAGTTTTCTCACAACAAGATGGTATGATCAGCTTTACAGAACTGTGGAGAGTACTCCATTAATCATAACCATTATTTCATTGAGGAATCAAGCATACAGCTGTTTGAAAATAGCAAACCGAGCAATGTTTCTTACACAATGCCTTTGAAGAATCTGTTGGCATAATTTAAAAGTGTGAATTGAGTGGTCTTTACTTTTTCTTTTAAAAAACTGTGGAGCACTTAATGATTTTTCATGCCAGTCTTGCACAGGGGATATGCTCATCATCTCTGTATCATTCCAGTTTTAATATATGTGCTGCAAAATCATGCATTCTTTATTTACTTTTAAAATTCCCTTTGTGAAGGGTCAAATTGAACAGCTGCCTATTGATTATGTTATGGAAAGAGATGTGCTCATTTTTTGTTAATGATCGAGGGTCCACCAACAGCCTAACATTGAATTTGTCCCTGCCCCTACAGACTAACATAGCAGCTGGAAATGTTACTGTGCAGGTGCAGAAATCTATTTTGTTCAATCCCTCTCCCACCCCCCATACTTAGCACCAGTGTTACTGGTGGCTTCACATGAAAAGCAAAGATCTGGATGCTGTCAGGGCATTTGATGCAAGGCACTGTTACATCACAATGTCTTCTGAGTTAGGGAAGAATGCATCCTTTTGCCTCATTAGCACTTTTTCATACAACACATTATGACCTCCTTTGCGTCCAGTCCTGGCGACGGCAACAATTATCTGGTCCATGTGCCACTGGTCACTGGTTCTTATGGCTGATCTGTTTTATTATTGGACTATCTGGAATCGTACTATGAGGGAACTTAAAATACCTCTCTGAGGGGTCTCCTGATGTTCGGGATGCTTTGGTGCCTTTAATCTGCCTTTGAACAGATTATTCAAAGGCATTGTATAAGAAACATTTCTCTGTTTGCTATTTTCAAATAGCTGTATGCTTCATTCCTCCATGAAATAACGGCTATGATTAATGCAGTACTCTCCAAAGTTCTGTAAAGCTGGTGGGTAATACCATCTTGTTGTGGGAAAACTGAAACTTGCTGGGTTTGTTGGGATGCTACTTTAATATCAGGTTTGCCTGAGGATATCCTAACTGTCTTCAGGAATGAGAGAAAGTTATAGTCTCTGGCATTGGGTGGTTTGGGTTGCAGATACCTAAGGTGAAACCATGTCTGGGGTTTGGGGATTTCTGGGTCTTATGGTGCCCAGAAACTGGGACTGAGGGTGTGACATCCCTTCAGCCTTAGGCATCAGCATGGATTGTGCAGTTCAGGGCTTCCACAGAATGTATAATACATATTCTATATTGTGGTCAAATGAGTATTATCCATTTAATTCCTTCCCTGCGATCCACATTCTCTCCTGACTATCTTAATCTTACTCCTCTTGTCTCTGACTCATTTCTTGTACTTCCTTTCATGTTTTCTTTTCCTTTTTCTTTGAGAAGATGGGTCATCTTTGAGCTTGAATGCAGGTGTAGTACAGAGACATAGGCCTGTTGGAAGAAGTTTATACTCCAGAGCTGTATCCCTAGAACACAAAAGAGTTATGGATTGACTGTCATGGTCATATTCATCCTGATTTTGTGAACAGGAAGAGTAAGTAGCCAAACTCAATCTTCTGAAATCTTAATAGATGTTAAAACCTTAATAGTACTGCCCAAAAGTGACCAGGCATGTACTTAACCATGGAGGCAGGGTTTGACTCCCCTGTGCCTCCACTAACAAGTCCCACCAACATTGTAATTCCCAAAACATGTGCAGCAGGCCTAATAATGGATTCTCCTGCCTGGTTTAACTTGCTTCTTACCCAGGGAGTACATTCATTGTCAAAGGTCAAAAAATCACTTTTTCTTGCTCTGCCCTTTCTGGTGCTTTTAGTTGGAAGAATAATTAGAGAAGGCTCTAAAATTTACAGATAGCAGAGTCTGGGGTCAATGATGATTGTCTGTGTGTTTTTGTGTATGTGTGTTTGTGTCTATGTTTGTCTTTGTGAGTTTGTGCAGTCATTCCCTTTGAGTCTACTTGACAAGAAGCTACTCCTCAGAGACCCCCATAAGTATGGCAGCATCAACCTGAACACAGATCAGAGGGTACATTTTGGCCCTGGGCTGGATCCATTTGAAAGATTTGAAGTTTAGGTGTCCTTTCTCAATTCCCATGAGACTCATGTCTCACACCGGAGAAGCTGGAGCCCTACCAGGTACACAAAGCTGCCTTGAGCATTAGCCTAAATTCAATAGGAAGGCTGAAAGATATTTGGTTTGGTTGGGTCTAGGTTGTATTGTTGGATCCCCAAAGGCCCAAACCAGGAAGCTACACCCCCACAGAGACTCACAGATGGGATATCGATGCAAATAGCAAGAGGATTTATTCCAGTGCACTGGGACCATTCTAACACGCAGGATACAAGCGGCCCCAAGGAGCAAATGGTGAAGCTTTTTAAACAGTTGTTGGGCACAAAATGAATTGGTACAAGTTGATTGGTTCCCAAATTGTTTTCCCATTTTGATAGGTAGGTGCCAGTTAACCTTTAAAATGATTGGTGTTGGCATATAGCAAGGTTGTGGTCACCAGGAAATGTAAAGTCCCTTGCCCAAGGCTATTAGGCAGCGGCTGTAGCTGCTGCTCATTTTAGGAACTTGGGCTGGGTCACAGTGCCCTTGAATTAAGCCTGACAATAATTGTTTTATGGTTTCTTGTGTAGGCTAGTTCTTGGAACAGGGAGTTCTGGAAAGTATTCAATAATTATTGTATTAAGTAGAGAAAGCCAGGGCCAGGGGTCTCCTGCCTCACAGTATATTGGCATGAGGAGAATAAAGAGGTTCTGACAAACCTGATGATAGCTCATAATGGTTGCCTGGCAATGCCTAGGACACTGATATATTGGAGATCCAAGCACACTGCCTATTAGTTAAGGTGGCAAGAGGCATATAATGTTACCCCTTTGGATCTGTCGTTCCTCCCACAACAGAGATGTGGGCAGCCTGACTCTGCATGTGACATTGGGTCCCTTGATCAATTTAGGACTTGTTGTGGAATAAGTGTGGCAGAATTCACCTGAACCATGATATAATGGTATCTGAAGGAACCAACCTGGATACACGAGCAAATTTGAGGATTTTGCTGAATTTCTCAACTTCCATCAGCCTCGGGGGCTCAGACCTGAAAAACTAGAGCTGTCATAGGTACACAAAGTGGCCTTGTGCTTTACACTTTTCCATTGCAAGGCTTCTTCTGTCAAGAAGGGTAGCAGTTCAGTGTTTAGAGCCCCATTGAAATGAGTGGTGATCTTTGGTGAGGTATCTTCCCAACTTCCCATGTGACCATAGTTCTGTGACACCACCACACAGCTTCCGTGCATCCCAGGTTTCACCTGAGGCATTCTTGGCAGGCCTCCTTAACCTGGAAATTTGGGTGTGAGGTGGTTTACCACGTATCAGCTCTCCCAATTCTTGTCTCAGCTCTAGTGATCTCCCAGATGGGCAGATTAAGAAGAATTCAGCATGATCTCTCTGGAGTCCGAAGTGGAAATGTCCTAGCTGAGCCATAGAAGGGCAGTGTCCAGTCCCCAATCCCCAAGTCTGTTTTTTCTTTGTTTCTGTAAAAATTTTTATCATGGGTTTCTGGAACATACCTTAGCACCTATACATGAACTTCTGGGCCTCTCGGATTCCCTGCATTGAATGGAATTTCTCAGGGAATTGCAATTGAGGTACCCCTTGTTCTGTGACCCATAGGTCCTCAATCTACCTCCCATTTTCAACCACACTTTCACCCCTGCTGAGAATCCACTTACCTATCTGCATGGCCACAACTCTTCTAGCCTGTAAGTAATGCTGCCAACTTGGAGTCTGTAAGTTTTTTTTTTCTTTTCTCAGTAAATATCATACAGTGTTGTCCCAGGGCTCAAGAAACTTTACATTCTTGGTGCACTACTGTCACCAAGTAGAATTTTTTTTTCAGATTCTACGAGCAGGTTCCTGTCTTTCAGTGGACATAGCCAGCACCCTAAGCAGCACCTCTGTTTCTTTCTGGACAAGACTTACTCAGGTCTAGTGCAGTCTTACTGGCCCCGGAGTGGTGTGGGAAAAAGCATCATCCAGTTGATCCTCGACCCACAAAGCTAAGTCCTGCCACAGTGTAGGCCCAGCACCAGAGAATTTCATTTGCTCTAAGATGGATGCACCGCAGCCCAGATCTTGAGGCTGCTGTGTCTGTCAGGTTTGTGAGGGTAACCTTGCAAGTGACTGTATATCTCTGGTAGAATCAGCTTTGAGGAAGGGAAACTTATTCCACATGCCAGTGTGCACAAGTCCATCCAAAAACACCCTAGATTTTGGATGATGTTCATCGGTAGCTCACACAGCTTCCTTCCAGGAACCACACTTGCTACAAATAATTTTTTTCATGTCTGTGCCCAAATTGTCATTGCAACACAGCCATGATTGTCATATGTGTTTCATCCATTTTATTCTCTTCCCAAATTCTTCATTCCCTGCTTGATCATGTTTGTCTACCTCCTATTGTTTTTGACTATCTTTTTCTTCTGTTCTTTAAATTATTTCATCAAAAAATTGGGTTTTCTTTGAGTTTGGCTACAGGTGGAGTTCAGGATCACTGATGTGGGAGAAAGTATTCCAAAGCCACATTCCTAGAACCCTAAAACTTGTCTGAGTTGTACCACCATGGACACATTCATCTTCTTTGTGTACACAGAGAGCAAGTAGCCCATGACATTCTTTTGGCTCAGTATTCCCTATATGACTGCTACATCTACTTATAAGCAGTCATATAGAGTGTACTGTGCAGTGCCCAAATGTGGCAGTGCAGGCACTGTTCCATGAAGACAGGGATTGACTCTCCACGCCTCTCTTAACATGCTTCCTGCTGTGATTCCCAACACCCATGCATTAAGTATATTTGTGGAGTCTCCTGATTTGTTCTCCTTACCTCTTTCCAAGGGAGAACACCCAAGTTGAAGGCTCAAAAAGCAATTTTCTCCTTCTCTTCTCTGTATAATTATATCTTGTGGAAGAGTAATTAATTAGAAGAGTCTCAAAAATTAACAAATGGGAGAATCTGAGCCTAAGGAAAACAGTGTGTGTCTGTTTGCATGTGTGGGTATTTTCCTTCTTCTTGAGTACAGTGTTGAGAAATCTATGCCCCAGAAATCTCTGATAGTGCTAGAAATGATGATGTGTGTAGCAATCATAGTGGCATGTCAGAGTTGTCTGTTAATGTCAGGTTGTTTTGTGTAGGAGAGGATCTTTAGTGCTTTACCTCTTAGCACAAGCTCAAGTGGTCATAATATCTGGATGTGCCAATTTACTGCTGTGACCAGTTATGGCTCAGTTAATGAGAACAGTTACATGGCAACAGTATGAATGGTGGCAGGAACAGTTCTGTGCAGTGGCTGCCATGGCACTTCTGAGAACTCAGAGCTGTTACAGCCTGAGGGAGCTCTCTTTACCACAGAATACAGGCTGAATTCAGAAGGGTTGACAGAGAGGAGGAAATGGACAGTGATATTCAGAATGTCTCTGTGAGGCAGGAAAAATGCTCTTTTTCTTGGGCCCAACGTGTACAGTCTCACCCTATGGAGTTGGGCATCTACAGACTCTCAGCTCATGGAAAGAAGGATACTTCTGGGATAGTGAAAATTATTTCCCAATTGAACTTGGTATATCATGTGTTTTCCGGACATGCCTACCTTCTCAGGATGAACTGACTATGATTGTACATATGAGAGAGGAAAAAAAGATGGAGAGAGCAAGGTAAAGAAACAGAGAAGACAGAGAGAGAGAAAGATGGATAAAGAGAGACAAAGACAGAGAGAGAGACAGAGAAGGATAATCTTTGTGGTGCTGATGGGTGATTTTTGAGATTGTTCCTATTTTTTTCCTGTAGCCTAGCAGTCAAAACCATTATCACATGACACCCTATGGCCAGTTATTCCTGTTCCTTGATTGTAGGTCACAGGAGAGAAAGGAAGAAGGGAACCACCTGAGTTTTTCCTATGAGGATGCAGGGCTGCAGATTGCTTCAGGCTTTCTGATGGCACCAGTCCAGAATGTATCTTCTCCCTTGTATATCTATTGTCCCATTGGTTCCACTTGAAACTCATCAGAGAGCTCTGAGTTTGATGTGTTCTTTGCCTTGCCCATAGGTAGGTGGGTGTCCACAGAAAACACAGAATAATACAAATCAGAGAGTGACTTGGGGATTTGGAGAAAGAAAAGAAAAACAATTATGCTGAGTGGTTCCTGTTGGGGTGTTTTTAGGCAGAGGAGAGAAGATACGTTGGGACTGACTTATAGATTGCTCATAATGATTCCATGCCAATGCCTTGGATGTGGAATCAAGCTCATGGCCTGATACGCAAGGTACAGGTGATATATAATATTTCTCCTTTTGACACATTCTTGTCCTCATAACAGGGTCCTGGACAACTTGTGTCTATAGTCGAAATGTGGATACACTCACCTTATCCCATATGGCAGGGTAGGTACCAGCATGTATTCATTGTCAAGAAGATTTGAGGTTGTAGGTAGCCTTACTCATCACCCATCAGACTCAGTGCTTAGACATGAGCAACCGGTTTCTCAAAGTTATGCACAAAATCCTCTGAATTTGTCCTTTGTCCATTTCTGAGACTTCTTCTGATAGGTAGAAAGGTAATTCTGGGCATAAGTACTGATTTAGGCAAGTAGTTATCTTTGCTGAGCCTTCTGCTTATCTTCCCATGCATGTGGAGTTTTGTGACACAATCACCTTACTGACTTACCACCCCTTGGCCTTCTAGGGAGGGCCTCCTTGGCAGGCTGCCTTGACCTGGAAGCTTGGTTGTGGCCAGGGACACAAAGTGTCAACACACCCAAATCTGGAGTAGCAGCTTTATTGATCAGTCAGGTAGGTGGAGTCAAGGAGAATTCAATAGGATCTCTTGGCACACGTAAGTTCGGCTGTCCTAGTTAGGCTACAAGAGGGTAGTGTCCAGCCCTTGTTTACTAAGTCCGTGTTTTTGAGTCTGAGGTTACTCTACTCTGTTGCAGATTGGCAGGGATATTCTGGAGCATTCCCTTGGGGGTCTAGGCCGCACCTTCTGGACCTCCCTAGCACCCAGAATTCAGTGGATTTACTCAGGACACTGAAGGTGAGGAGCTCCTGTGTTCTGGGTTCTGTGACCCATAGGTCCTGAATCTAGCACACAGCCTCTTCCCCCACCCACCCCATCTGAAATGTCCTCAAATACCTGTATGCCCTCAGAACTTGTAAGCATCCTCTGTGGTAGACTGCATCTAGAGATCCATCTCACGGCCAATCTTGGTTCATGAGTTTCAATGCCTCTTGGAGTCTGGAGGTAGCTGGTTTTTGTTGTATTTTTGCACAGAAAAGGAGAGAGGGAGTGGTCCCATGACATGAATTACTTGACATTTGTCCACAACTGTTGTTAAGTGGAATGGCTTTGCTCATCCTGCCAACAGGTATCTGAGCATCTCTAAGGTACTGCCAGCACCCTAAGCAGCACCTCTGGTCCAGGCTGAACAGGACTGGCTTGAGTCTTCTGCAGCATTGTTGGTCCAATTGAGGTGTGTGAGAAAACTGGGTCCAGATGATCCTTGACTCTTGAGGCTGACTCCTGTCCCAATGAAGGCCAGGTATAAAAGTGTTTGTCATGCAGCAAGCAGAAAGTCGAGCCTCCCAGGTCTTGAGGTAGATGTGTCTGTAGGGATTGTGAGGATCTCTTTGCAAGGAACTTTGCAACTGAGGCTTCATCTGGCTTAATCATGGAAACTTATTCCACATGCCAGGCAGTGTGCATAATTTCACCCACTGGCTACTAAATTTCAGCTGAGCATCAACACTAGCACCCAGACCTCACTCTCAGACCCCCACATACTGCCAGCATCTCTTCTAAGCTGTGATCAGAATGTCAAGGCCACATACCCATTGTGGTCCTGTGAGTTTTATCCATTTCACTCATTCCCTAGCATCCTCATTTTCTCCTCTCTCTTCTCTTTCTGCCACCTCTTCTTTCTTTTTTCCTTTCTTTCTTTTGAGTTGTCTTTTGAACTTATCTGTAGGTACAGATCATGGACCCAGACCTATCAGTGGTCAATTCAAAGTTGTCTTAGAAGGACAGATTTTTTTTTAGAAGTGATCCTTTGGGGACACAACACTAAGCACAAGATCATGTAGGCATAATGTCTGGATTCATCCTTGGATTCATGTGAGTTCTTGTGGCTCAATCATTTAGACTCAGGACATGAAAACAGTATTGAAGGTGATGGGACCACTCCCTGGGAGTGACTGGTCTGGCACAACTGTGAATCCAAATCATGTCCAGCCTGAGGAACCTCCCTTTCGGCATCAGAGAAGCTGTTTCAAGGATTTGTGACAGAGAGGGAGAGATGGAAATCAATGTTGGTTTGTCTCCTGGAGGCTGGGAAAGTGGTCCTTTTAGGGGCTATCATCCCCATGGAGCTGGGCCTCTGTAGATTCTCAGCTCATGGAAGAAATGGTTCCAGTGGGATATTGCAAAGCATTACCTAAAGAACATAGTATTTCATCTGCCCTGAACATCCATCTGTCCTGGATGCTCTGGCTATGTATGTATATGTGAGAGAGGAAGATAGAGAGGCCAAAAGAAGAAAGAGATGTGACAGAAAGTGATATGCAGATAGATAGATAGATGATAGATAGATAGATAGATAGATAGATAGATAGATAGATAGATAGATAGAAAAAGATACAGAGATTGAGAGATAGAATGAGAGGAAATTTCCTGTGAAATTATTGGTAAATTTGCCTGCAGCTTGATGATCAAATGCATTCTCTCACATAGCAGCTCTACGTCCTTTCACTCTTGTTCCTTGGTTCTAGGCCAACAGAGAAAAAGGGTAAAGGAACCATGAGAGTTTTCTGTGAGGATGCCTTATTTTGGTATGAAGTTACTGTTTAGGACAGAGGTGTGGTATGCTGAGGGCATCCAGGTGTGACCAGTTAGGCATATGTATTTTTTTTTGTGTCTAGATGACAATACGTCCACTTGAATCACTTTAGAGAGCTCTGAGTTACCTGTGTGCCTAGTTCTGTGTCTTCAGAGGACACAGAATGATCCATATTTGAGAGCACCTTGGGAATTTTAGAAAAAGAAAAGGTAGCCAAATATCCTGAGTCGTGCCCTCTTGTCGGGTGTAGTGTGGATTGGATTTTGGGCTGGGGAGAGGAGATAGGTTATGACATACCTAGACATAGCTCATAATAGTTGACTGGCAATGCTTAGGAGACAGTTATGATTGGGTTTAAGCCAACTACCAATAGTCCAGGGGACAAGTGGAATTAAATGTCTATTCATTACACTTATCCTTTCTCCACAACAAAGTCATGCACTGCTTGCCTCTTCATGTGAAGTTGTTGGTGGATGCTCCTGGTTTCTTGTGGCTCCTGCTATGGATGAAGTTTGGCAGCATCCATATGAATTCAGATGGAAGTGTTCCTGATGGCACCAGCTTTGATCCATGTGCAAGAGGATGAAAGCATTGCTGTGGCCTTTCACATCACCCATCTGATTCAGGGGTCAGACCTGAGCAACTGGATTATTACAGGTACACACAGATGCCATTTTACTTTGCCATTTGTTCATCAAGGTTTTCTTCTTTTGCTATATTGGAAGGCAATTCTATGTCTAGGAAACCCATGAGGTTGAAGCCTCTTCCTGAGGCTTCTGTCCTCCTTCCCATGTAAATGCAGCTACTTGACTACAATCCCTAGCTCCTGTATGGGCCCAAACTTATCTTTGGTTTGCCTTCTTGTCAGGTAGCCATTACCTAGAAGCTTGGTTATGGCCACGGTCAGCCAGTGTCATCACACCCAAATCTTGCCTGGAAGATTTATTGATTTCCTTGGTGTGTGGAGTAAAGTAAAATGCAACAGGATTTCTGGGCAGACCCAAGTCAGAATGTCCTTACTTGGCCACAAAAAGGCAGATTCCAGTCCCTGGTGCGTAAGTCTATTTTTTGTGACTGAATCCTCTCTTCTGTGGTTCAGATTGTCATGGGTTTTCTGAAGCATCACCTTAGAAGCCTCACACTAGGAAGCAGTCTCTGAGCATCCTAGCAACCAAAATGGAGGAAAAGTGTCTCAGTGAAGTGCCACTGAGGAACTCATGGTTTGTGCTCCACAAGGCCTCAACCTAACAAACATCTGTAACCCTGTCGCTGCCCTAACATCCACCTTGAACCCCATCACCCACTTTCAAGACACACCCACAGAAGCTTTCTTGTATCTCCAGTAGCTGATGGCGCCTAGAGAACCATCCCAGATGGCTAAAGATGTTGAATAGATTTTTAAGTATTTCTCTTTGTTTAATATGCACCTCATTTTTAATTAGGTTATTTGTTTTGTTGACATGTAGTTTCATGAATTTTTATATATTTTGTACATTCGGTCTCTAGTGTAAGAGGAGTTGGTGAATATCTTTTATCATTCTGTAGGCTGCAGGTTTTCCTTATTGACAATGTCATTTTCCTTACAGAAGCTTGTCGGTTTCATGAGGTCCTCTTATTAATCTTTCATTTTAATTTCTGACCTTGTAGTGTTCTGTTAAAAAAGGAACCTCTTGTGCCACTGCTCTCAAGGCTATTCCCCACTTTCTCTTCAATCAGATTCGTTATATCTTGTTTTTTATTGAGGTCTTAGGTCCATTTTGTCTTAAGGTTTGTACTCAGTGACAGATATGGATCTACTTGCATGCTTCTGCCTCAGACATGCAATTAGACAAACATCATTTGTTAAAGCTGCATTCTTTAAGTCATTTTAAGTATTTGGCTTCTGTATAAAAGATCAGGTGTCTCTAGGTGTCTTGATATATATCTGGATCCTATATTCAGTTCCACTGTTTTTCATGTGTGTTTTTGTGACAATACCATTCAGTTTTTATTATTATGCCTATGTAGTACAGATTAGGAACATGGATATTGATACCTCAAGAAGTTACTTTATTTTTCAAGATTATTTTAGCTTTCCTGAATATTTTGCTTTTCCATATGAAGTTGTGTAATGTTCTTTACTGTGTTAATACTACCAACCCAAGAGCATGGGCTATCTTTCTATCTTTTGAGATTTTCAAATATATTCTTCAAGGATGTAAAGTTTTTGTCATTCAACTCTTTCACTTGCGTGGTCGTCCCAGATACCTTACGTTATTTGAAGCTATTGTGAAGAATATTTTTTGTGTTATTTCATTCTCTGTCCATTTGTCATTTATATATAGATGGGCTGCAGACTTTTTTGAAATTGTCTTGTATCCAGCCACTTCAATGAAGTTATTAACTACCTATAGGACTTCCCTAATCCAGTTTTTTAGGTCATTTATATATAATATTATGTAATCAGCAAATAAGGATATTTTGACTTTTTTCTTTTAAATTCATATCCTCTTGATCTTCTTCTGTTGTCTTATTGATATAGATAGAATTTTAAGTATGATATTGAATATGTAAACATGGATGGAACAATCTGGTCTTGCTCCTGATTTTAGTGTAATTGCTTTGAATTTTCTCCATTTAATTTGGTGCTTACAATAAGCTTGGTGTTTATATCCTTTATTGTGTTTCGCTATGGCCTTTGTATCTCCAGTCTCTCCAATGGGTTTATTTTGAAGGGTTGTTTGATTTTGTCAAAAGCTTTCTCACAATCTAGTGAGATGATCATGTATATTTTTCTATAAATTTGTTTATTCAGTGACACTGCATTATAAATCGCAGTCATAAAGCACTGACTGATTTTCATATGGTGAATGATCTCTTCATTTCTGTGATCAAACCTAATCAATCATGGTGGATAATCTTTTTAATGTTTTCTTGGATGTGGTTTGTGATTATTTTATTGAATACATTTGCATCTATGTTCATAAGAGCTATTGCCATATAATTCTCTTCCTTTGTTGAGTCTTTTTGAGGTTTTGGTATTAGCATGACTGTGGCCTCATAGAATGAGTTCATCAGAGTTCATTCTGCATCTATTTTAAAGAATAATTTGAAAAATTTTGGTGTTTACTCTTTTTTAAATGTCTGAAAATTCTGAGCTTAAATCTTCTGGCTCTGGCCTTTTGTTGATTATGTCTTTTACTGGCCTCTTGTATTTCCTTGAGAATTATAGGTGTGTTTACGTTGTTTATCTGATCTTGATTCAAGTATTGTAGGTCTTACCTAATGAGAAAATTTTCGTTTCTTTTGGATTTTACAATTTTGTGGAGTACAGGTTTTTAAAGTATGACCTATTGATTCTTTGAATTTCTACAATGTGTATAGTCATATCCTTCTCTTCTGATTTTATTGATTAATACATTGTCTTTCTGTCTTTTAATTAGTTTAGCTAGGTGTTTGTCTATCTTGTTGATTTTGTCAAAGAACCAGCTCTTTTTTTCATTGATTTTTTGAATTGTTCCCTTTGTTACTATTTTGTTGATTTCAGCCCTCAGTTTGAATAATTCTCAACTTCTACTTGTTTGTGTATGCTTTCTTCTTTTTCTTTTAGTTCTTTCAGATATGCTCTTATTTTGCTAGTACATGAGTCACCACTCTTTTCTGGTAAACACTTTGTACTATGAATTTTCTCTTTATCATAGCTTTTATCATGTACCATAATTTTGGATATGCTTTAGAGTCTTTTTCACTGAATTCATTAAGGTCTTTACTTCCTTCTTTTATTTCTGTGTTGACTCACTTGTCATTAAGTAGAGAGTTGTTGAGTTACCATGAATTTTAGGCCTTTTGCTCTTGCTGTTGTTGAAGCTGTGCAGTAATCAATGGTGAACTTATAGGATGCAGGGGGTTATTTCAATTTTCCTGTATGTATTGAAGATTGTTTATGGCCATGAATGTGATCAATTTTTAGAAGGTTCTGTGACATGGTGAGAAAAAGATGTATTCTTTTGTGTGGATGAAACATTCTGTAAATATGTTAGGTCCATTTATTTTATAATATTTGTTAGTGCCAATATTTCTCAACTATTTTTTGTATGGATGGCTTGTCAGTCGTTGAGAATTGGGGTATTGAAATCTCCCACTATCAGAGTGTGAGTGTCTCCCACTATCAGAGTGTGAGTGTCAATGTGTTTATTTAAATTTTGCATTGTTTCTTTTACAATTGTTGGAGCCCTTTTACAAATTTTGGGGGCAAAGGTCTGAAGAATTACAATGTCATCTTTGTGGATTTTTGGTTTAATGAATATGAAGTGTCCTTCTCCGTGTCTTCTGATTAATTGTGGATATTTAGAAATGGCTACACCAGCTCAGTTCTTAGGCCCATTGGCTGGGTAAATCTTTTCCCAATGCTTTATTCTGAGGTAATTTTTATCTTTGTGGTTGACATGTGTTTCCTATATGCAGCAGAAGACTTGATTCTGTTTTCAAATCCATTCTGTTTGTCTGTCTCCTTTTGTTGGGAAATTGACATCAGTAATCTTAGGGATATCAATGACCAATGTTACTTAGCGCCTGTTATTTTGTAGTTATTATTGATCTGTGTGTGTGTGTGTGTGTGTGTGTGTGTGTGTGTGTCCTTTCTTTTGAGTTTGATGATGTGAGATAATTTCCTATGATTTCCTAATTGTAGTTAAGCTCCTTGTTTTGGAGTTTTCATTTTACTCCCTTCTGTGGGTGGGGTTTATAGATAGGTATTTTTAAAATTTGATTTTATCATGAAATATTTTGATTTCTCAGTCTATACTTGACAGTTTTGCTAGAAGTAATAGTCTGGGATGGCACCTGAGTTCCCTTAGAATATGTAGTTTTTCTGTTTATGGCTAGACATTTTGGTATCCATTAAGAAGTTAGGTGTAATTCTAATAGATTTACATTTGTATGCCATTTGTTGTTTTCTCTTATATCTTTGAGAATTCTTTGTTTGTTCTCTATGTTCAGTGGTTTCATTTGTATGTGGCAAGTGGACTTGCCTTTCTGTTCAAGTCTAATTGGTATTCTTTAAGCTTCTTATACTTTTATAGGCATTACTTTCTTTATATTCGGGAAATTTTGTTCAATAATCTTGTTGATTTTTTATCTCTATAATCTTTCTTAGTTATCTAAGTCCTAATATGAACTAGCCAAACACTCTACCACCTGTGCTAAGTCTGTACAAAATTGAATTTGTGTCTTGAAACTTCTCTGGGAAATTATTTCTAAATATCCTGTCATCAAGCTTAGCAGCAAGAGCCTTTATTGCTGAAAGAATATACTGGCTCTTTTCTGGGGGATACTTCCCTTCTGCTGTTGCCCACATTGGTGAGTGTTTACACCTGCAGTGACTCATCTCTTAGTACGCCGACCTATCTCAATCTGAGGGCAACATCTGTTGGAAGTACAGGCCCTCATGATGTTGTACAGATATCAGATAACAGCCCAGATGAAGGAGCTGCAAGGAAAGCTGCTTCTTTGGCACCATAACTCTTAATCCCCCTGGTTAGATGCTGAAAAAAGAAGTGGAATTTACTTTTCTATCACATCTTCCCACTAATGACTTCACAATGAAATAAATGTCAAAAATTCTGGTGCTTAAAAAAAAATTTGATTTCTCAGTAATTTAGTGCATTTGTTGTCAATACCATATGCCACTGCGACAGTCAGGGTTGCTACATGTTCTTTAAGCCTAGTAAAAGCTAGATAGATAAAAATAGAAAGATCCGTGGATATGTATCCAGCATAGAGACACCACATGGTATAGATCGCTGAAGGACCTTATATGTTCAAATATGCTGGAATGAGATTTTCTTTTAATATAAAAATATGCAACTTGGTTTTCATTTGTTGGATTTATTCATTTATTTATTTAGTTTTGTAACAAGGTATCATATATTCAATACTGGCCTACACATTATTATGTATGTGAGACCTCCCTTGAAATGTTGATCCTCTTACATTTCTACCTTTCCAGTGCTAGGGTTAAATGTATGTTCCATGATACATAGTCAGCTCAATGCTCGAGATCAACCCCAGAGCTTTGTGAATGCTAGGTCGGCACTGAGCTACTTCCTCAACCCATTTATACTCCTTTTATTATTTTATGAATTTACATTTTGTTTATGTGTGTATTTCTAAGTGAGCATGTGTCATAAGTATATGACAGAAGAAACCAAAAGTGAGCTCCAGAATCCCTGCATCTGGAGTTACAAGCAGTTGAGAAAAAAGTATTGTTGGTGCTGGTAACTAAATTTGGGTATTCTGGAAAAGCTGAAATTATTCTTAACCATGGAGCCATCTTTCTTGGCCCATCTTCTTACTCTCAATGCCCATAGTTTATTGGATATTGAAACTGTAGTCTGGCTTTAATCTACAGCCAGATGAACATCAGGCAAAATGCCATTTTCTGTGGCTGCTTTTATTTAATTATTGTTGGTATCTAGTTTGCTCTAAGATGGAAATGAACTTTCCACCTAGCCAATTTTCTTCAGTCAGATACTTGGTGTGTTACAGGGGGTAGAGTAAAGTCTTTAAAGCTAACTAGATCCTTCCCAAGTACCAGGCATATCTTTGTTGTCAGACCCAGGTCCTATTATATAATTCATTTTGCAGTGGAAAATTCAAAATAGTAGATGAAGGAACGTTGTGAGATACAGTTAAAAATACTGTCCTTAATTGATTACTTTAGGACACACCTAATAATTACAATTAATCTTTATTAATGACTACATGAGTAAGGCAGAGTTGGTCATACTGTTACTGTGAACCTTTGCATTCTGTATAATACAAAGTTTTCTGTGACAAATTATTATTGTTGACAATATTATACAGTGGGGAGGTTGTTTCCCATCCTTTCAGAGAAATCGTAGAAATATCAGAGGTAAACACTTGATATGAAAAATATAGACACTTAATATACTGGTATCTTCTCTGTTTGCTAAATGGGGTTGTATGGATTGTCTTTTTCAGCTCAATCCCAGATGCTGTTTATTTTGAAAAGCTTGAATATTGGCATTAGATAAAAAATATACTCAGGTTAGATAGATGGCTCAGCAGTTGAGAGTACTGATTAGTCTTCCAGGGTACCTCAACCACCTGTGTACTTCTATGCGCAAGCAAACATGTAAACCTATATTCACTTTCCCCACATGTTTTCACACAAACAAACACACAGACACACACACAGACACACACACATGTTTGGATTGAGATTAATAGAGTTTGTTTAAAAAAAAACTTGCTATTTTCTCTGCATATCTGAAACTTTTCATCTTCAAGCTGTGTAATCTAAATACTTTTTTGAAGATGAACTTTCTCTCTTTTTTGATGCATCTGTCGTTCAGAATTTCTATACTTCCTTTCTTCATTTTGGGAATACTTAACCTCCACCTATTTCAGTATGTGCACTTGCTTCCCAGCACGAAACTGGGTTTGGGAAGGAGGACTGTTAGACATAGAAGTGGGATTTATGGCATATACCACCTGTCTCTCCATTTAAACTGAGACTATTTTAAAATTAAATTATTATGCAGTGTGACATTTAACGTCGTACATTTTTGCACCATTTCCAAAGAAAAACAGTGATTTCACATATACATACCATACTATTAACACATCTCGTAAAATGAAGAATTAACCTTTACCATCATCTACTAACCAAGTTATGTTCAAATTCTGTGATAATCATAACAATGCCTTAGAAGAATGATTTGTTTAGTTTAAGAGAACCTAACAAGCTGTGTACATTACACTTTTGTTTAATATAGGATATTATTATGTAGCCCTACCTTGTCTGGAATTCCCTATGTAGACCAGGCTGCCGTCAAACTCACACAGCTCCATTTCACTCTGCATAATGACTGCTGTGACATGGGCCTCCACAACTGAAAACACTGTTGTCATTATGTCTCTTAAATGTTAATCTGTCACTTGCATTCATACCCTCTACTCCCCTGAAAGTCATGAAGCCCAGGCTAGTCTAAACTCACTTTGTTGCAGAAAATAAACTTGAATTCCTGATTCTTATGCATTCACCTTGAGATTACTGCTGTTCAAGCAAGTTCCATCTTGCCTATGTCCCTTTAATTTCTCTTCACATCAGTTTTCTCACTTCCTTACTTGCCATGAAAAGAAATCAGGGAAGTTTTCCTATGGCACATGTTACCTTCTGAATTAGTCAGATTGCTTCAGCACAGTGATTATTAACTTGGTCCCTATCTACTATGTTTCTTACAAAGTATCAGTTGGACACTGCCTTGCTTGATTCAATGGTTTGGGGAAACATGATTTCATAGGTAACTCTACTCTGAATTATTCACATCAGTAGGCATACAGTAGATCTGGTAGAGAGGGGAGATGGAAGGACCTGTGAGATATGTAGGGAGGAAAGAGGTTCTGGATATGAGGTAAGAAAAAACAAATTTAATACTTAGACACATGCAGAATGAAGGGTGGTCAACACAGTTGACAGTACTTGTTCTGCACCAATTTTAAATTTTGTTTAAAAAATCTATGCTAAAACAAAAGGAAGAAACAAGTACCAACTTCACTAAATTGCACCTTGCTGCTTGGGTCCAGTTCCACTAATAAAGGAGGATATCTGAGGATATGAGGAACTTTTTTTTATTTGAGATGGGAACAGCTGTGTAAGTTAAAAGCACAAGAATGTTGTTTAGCCTCCAGTCTGGTGGTATTGGAGTAAGAAATATATCTAAGAGCTCATCAATATAATGAATAGGAAAAAAAATATTTCCCAGCTTCTAAAGAAACATGTCCTGTGGATAAAGTAAAGATGTATATACTGATGTGTCATGAGTAGGTGAGGCCTTAGTAACACTAAGAATAATAGTAGATTATGACAACCTGTGAGATCATAATGGTTGCCTGGCAAACCCAATAAAATTCTTGTGGTGCCTTTTCATCTGGACAACAAGCATGGGACAGGTGAGATGTAATGTTTTCTTTGGATATGTTACTTTTCAAAATCAGTATCCTCTACAACTTTTCTTTTCAGTATATGCTGGTGGTGTTTCTTCCAATTAAGCCACAGCCCAAGCCCTGGAATCTGTCCTGGAGCTGGCAGAAGAACCCAAGACCGGGATGCCTAATGACATAGGTAAAGTCTGTGGACAAAATAATCAATATGGAAGCTAAAGAGGTTCATAACAGGGTGAGTTTTTTATTGGGTACAGTTCTTCCACAAGATTTGAAGCTATTTCTTTGATTAGTTCCTGGTTAAGGAGGTAGGCATTCCATCTTGTATGGAAGCTGCCCAACTTCTTCTATCTGATTGTCTCTAAAAGCCTGAATTCACAGTGTCATTATTACATGAGAAGACTGCATTGTGGCTCACACTTGAGCCTGGTGTCCCAGTGACCTCAAAGGGTCCTGCACCAATGTTAAAATCAGAGTGTTGGAGTTGAATGTTGAAAATTCTTGATTATGCCTGAGTGGCCTTATACATTGGTTTACGTTCTGAGGTTTCTGTACTCAATTTCTGCTAAGAATTGGGTTCCATTCTCTCTATTGACATTGTCTGGGGTTATTAAAATGGATCCATTCCAAGTAGCTAGTTTCTCAGTTACTTTGATTAAGAATGCTGTGCAACCTTTAAGACTACATCTCTCCCATTTATTCTCTCTGGGAGATTCATCTCTTGCCAGAATAGCCTAGAGTAATGACTGTTTACTCATTTGGTATTCATTTGGTTGGCAGCAAATTGAAGTTTTCTTCAGAAGAGGGCCCAATATGTGGCTGTCATTTCAATTCAGCATGGGATTCTACATAAATTAGTGTAGTGAGCCAGAATGTTTTAGTGTTGCACACTTTTTCTAGTTTTCACATCAGAGCATGAGATGAAGGGAAGCTGCTTCCTCTATGATAGAACATGGAGACATTTTATATTAAGATTTCAAGGGATTTAATACATAGTGACCCTCTTGTTTAGTTCAGTCTACTGAGGCCAGGAAGTATCTAAAATACCTTACCAAGTACTCAAGAAAACACAATCTCTCAATTCGATTGTTATCCATGCTTAGAACTGATGTAAAAGAGTAGCATCCCAGTGATAGTGTTTTTATGCAGGTTGGACAGAAATGTAAATGTGGCCTGGCATTTGGTAGCCCAGGGACCAAACAGTTCTGAGGTGGGGAAAGTGACTTCAAAGGCATGGATATTCTGATATTCTGGAAAGCAGGAGCAACATAGCTCTCACAGCTCTTTGGAAGAAGTGCTCAATAGGAAGTTATCCTGTCATTCAGGAAGTTAGGCATCACACAACTCTGGCAGCTTTGAGGCAGAGAAGGGTTCCCCAACTGAGCTGGAGTGTTCCAATGTAACAACTCTTCTCTGTTCTGCTCACTTCTTCTCTGCTCTGAGGGGAGAAGCTCCCCTAGTGTGGCAGCTCCAAAGAGATATGCTAAGCTGAAATGAGATGTTTTAGCTGAGTTGAGGTGTTCTTCTCTGCTTCTTCTCTTCTCTTAACTTCTTCCTTTCTTTTCTCCTATTTATGGCTGCCTCCACTTGAGAGGTAGTCCACAGCTAAAGTTGTGTGCCCTAAGGAGTAGACTACAAAATGTTGTGCATTATATAATGTCCCTGTGGTGAGGAGCATCCCAGAGTTGCCTGTGATTGTTGAGATTTTTTTAACTTACTTGGCCCGCCAAGAGAGGGTGGAGGGTCCTAGCTTAGAGCAATGTGTACTAGTTGGTCCAGTTCTTTGCTGATCTGCCAGGTTGGGCCACCTCAGCCAGATTTCAGTGTTGATCCTGATAGTTCTAGGGTGAGCTGTTCTTTGGTTGTCTGAAGTCCCATAGCTCCCAGCCTAGTATAACCAGACTTCTACAATGGGGAAATTTAGTAGCTCTACAGTGGTCTGCTAGAAAATTTGGGTATCATCCTGATCACAGGGGGAAATAGCTGGGAACTCAGAATTCCCAGCAGTGTAGAAAGTGAGCTAAGCAAAAGCTCCAAAAGGCCATATGCCAGAAGCCACTGATGGGACCTCTGGAGGGAACCCAGGGCCAGGAGCTGTTGGTGATCCATGGGCGCCCCATCATGCTCCAGCTTGAACAGCCATGAATGCTTGTGAGTAGAACCATATTTCAGGACCTGCCTTGCAGACCAGGTAATAGACAAGGGGATTGAGAATCTTCTGCAGCCATTTCACCTTGTGAGAATTGCTTTGCTGCCTCCTTTCTTGTTGCGCTCTACATGGATGCGGCCCACACATAGGCCTGTCAGGCAGTAGAGTGGCCGTGTCCACCTGAGTCTGCTTGGCAGAACATGAAGGGTGGAGAAGGTGCCCCTCTGACCCCCCTGGCTAAGCCCTGGCCTTATCCGCTTATCAGGAGGTGGTGCTGAGAGGGTCCTGGCTGGTGCACCCATGCTCATTCTCTCCTGTCCACTGGCTGCTGCTGCCCCCTGGTGGCTGGAACTCAAGCGCACATGGTGCCTTACCCCAGCCCTGACCTCTGACATGCTCCGTCCTCTCTGCCTGGATGTCTGGAAACAATTGCAGCCACTACCCATCAGGATTTAGGCCAGCCATCCGGGTTCCTCAAGAGAACCGCTTTCCCGACTGGAGCCCCTCTTTTACCTTCTTTTACCTTCTACTTGAAATAGAGCTCATTCAGGAACATAGCTGTCCCTGGTGTCCAATGCAAGCTGAGTCCCCTGGACACCCAGGGGTCACTGGCCTTGACTGAGCCCCTTGTGTCTTGCTCTGCTGGGTGTTCACAGGGTAGCAATGATAGGGAAGTCTTCTGAATTTAGAAACACACTTCCTTGCTGACTTCTAGATGGCCTGTGACCAGGCTCTTTCCCAGTGGTTGAAGTCCTGAGTTGGGAGACACCCTAATAGAATCGATGATGTTAGCCCCAGGAGGAGAATGAACATTGGTTTAATGAAAGTCAGAGGAGGTCAAAGCTGCACAGTAGCAGAGAGCAAAACTTTTTGAAAATCATCATCCTCTCCATTCTAGACACACCTCAGGTACTAGGATGGCAGAGAAAGCCTGGTCTAATAGGAATCAATCACTCATCACATGTTGCTTGATTCCTCCAGCTGTGTTTAGCCCATAGGAGTTGACCTGGCTCCTTCAAAAAATTTCCCAAATGATGTAGTGGTCCTGATTTATCATAGAGATACATCAAAGCAGTGTATGATGCCAAAATGTTTCTACTGAGATATCTAAAGGTCTCACAAATTTTTAGATCCGAGCATTCATTCTCATAGTTGGCAATGTACTTTAGTTTCTAGTGGTGAACAGACATAAGCTAAGATCAAGGGAGTTGGCATTAAGCACCTGTCCTAATGGAACTCACCATAGATTGCAGAAGTAAATAATCATGGGCAGCGTAGGAAAAACACTTTCATCCAAGTAGAGGGTTGGGGAGGTGCAGGGAAAGAACAAAAATAGACTGTATATGAGACAGTTTGGAGAGTAAGAAATCATAGAAGAATAATACTTCCACAGTGAATTGTTAGTTTCCAGTCATGGAGAATTAACCAGTGGCCTTATGTATGCAAGCCTGTCCCTGATCCAAACCCCCAGTTCCTGAGTTTCAAGGTTGAAACGTCAGAGTTGTTGATCACTGTGAGAAAAAAAACATGCAGGGAAAAGAAAAAAGAAAGATATATTTTTATGAGGGGAAACTGCACATAAGGTTTTTAGAGATCAAATCAAAAATCATGTATGATAGAAGGTGAAAAATGCTTCAAAACTTTTAAAAATCATGCAGTTGTCATGGTTATTCATTGGTTTATTTTTTTAAATTGCTATTGTATCAATTTAATTTTATGGATGTTACATTCTGTAACAGAATAGAGTATAAGAGGAAGGCTTTTTTATTAATTTGAACTCTGTATCTCTTGTAGACCATGTGGTCTTGATCTTTTATTAACTTGTTTGAGGACTGCATTGTTGATTGGCAAAATCATGGATATTCTAGAGCATTCCCTTTGGTGTTGGAAGCAGCTTTTACACTTTCCATGTGCCCAGAATTGAGAGTTGTGTCACATGCATGTACAATAGTGGAGCCCCTGCATTCTGTTTCCCATAGGTCTTGAGCCTACCAACCATTATTTCCTCTTCTGCCATTCCGAGAGGGAACACCTTTACCCACTTGTATTCCCATGCAAACTTTTTGGGATCCCCTATAATAAACTGCACCCAGAGAGCTATCCCACATCATAAGGATGTTGAACATTTTTTTAAGTTTCTTTTCTTTAAGTATTTTGTTAAAGATTACATAATTTGTGTAGATTTCTTCTGATAAAAATGCCCATTTTTAGTATGTGAATCCTACCAAACCAGGAACATGGAATATCTTTCCATCTTGTGAGCTCTTCTTCAATTTCCATCTTTAAGGAAATAAAGTATTTGTCATTCAAATCTTCCGATTGCTTGTTTAGAGACACCCCAATATACCTGGTGTCATTTTTACGTTTTGAAAGGTTTTGTTTCCCTGAATTCTTTCTCTTGTCCATTTGTCATTTGTATATATGGGAGTTAAAGACTTTTTCAATTAATCCTGTAGTCTGCCACCATATTGAAGATTTTTATCGGCTATAAATATTTCTTTTTATACTACTGTTTACTATGTATGTAGAGAGGGGACAATTATGTCTTCTTCCAGATTTTAATAGAATTATTTTGACTTTCTCTCCACTTAATTTGATGTTGGCAGAGTTCTTGCTGGAAATTGCCTGTATTATGTTTAGATATAGAATGCATCTCCAATCTCTGAAATACTTTTATCATGAAGGGGTGTTGGATTTTGTCTAAAACTGTCTTAGGATCTAGTGAATGTGAGCCATGTGAGCTTTTTTTTTTTCTTTCAGTTTGTTTACATGGTGGAATACATTGATTAATTTTATATGTTGAATCATCCCTGTGTGTCTGGGATAAAGATATGCTTTACATGTGGATAATTCTTAAATGTATCCTTGGATGTGGTTTATGAGTATTTATTAAGTATATTTACATATCTTTTAATGATTTATATTGGTGTATATCTCTCTTTTGTTGTATATTTGTGTAATTTGTATATTAGTGTAAATGTGTCATCATGCATTAGTTTGGCAGTGTCCTTCTGCTTTTATTTTAAGGAGTAATTTGAGGATTTAGCATTCAGAGCTAAAACATTCTGATCACAGGCTTTATTGCAGAGGCTTTTATTGTCCTCTTGTATTTATTTGTGAGTTACAGGTTTGTTTGAATAGTTTTTTAGAGTTTATTCAATTTTTATGTGCAGAGTCTATCGAGAAAAGCTTCCGTTTCTTTAAGATTTTCCAATTTTTTGGGGTCTAGTGATGTTTCTTTTATAAATGTGGGATTTCTTGTGTTTGGAATATAGATGTTAGGAATTGGAATATTATCTTGGTAAGGTTTTCATTTAATGAGTATGATGTGTCCTTCCCCATCTCTTCCAATTAATTTTGTTTCGAATTCTATAGTATGGGATATTAGAATCTTTACACTAGCTTATTTTTCAGCATTTACTTGGTAAATTTTTCCCAAAACTTTTCTATGAGGCAATGTTTATTTTTGAGATAGAGATATGTTTCTTGTATGCAACAAAAGGCTGGCTTCTGTTTTGAAATCCATTCTGGTAGTCTCTTTGTTTTTTAAATTGGTGAATTGAGACCATCAATGTTGAGGGGTGCCAATGTCCATTGATTTTCAGGACTGGTTATTTTGTAATTGTTTTTGATGTGTGTGTGTGTGTGTGTGTGTGTTTGTGTGTGTGTTTGTGTGTGTATGTGTGTATGTCTGTGTGTTTCTTCTATTGAATATGATATTGTGAGATAATTTAATTTCTGTATTTCTTTGATTGTAGTTAACTTCCTGTTATTGAAGTTTTTATTCTGTTGACTTCTCTAGGGCAGGATTTATAGATAGGTATTGTTTGAATTTAGATTTCTCATGAAATATTTGATTGTCTCTATGTATTATAATTGACAGTTTTGTTGGGTAGAGTAGTCTTGGGTAGCATCTATGTTCCTTAGAGTCTGTAGCATTTCAGTCTAGGCCCTTTTGGCTCTCAGTGTCTCCACTGTGAAGTCAGATGTAATTCTAATAGCTTTGCCTCTTTATGTTATTTGATCTTTTTCTCTTTCAGCTTTTAGTATTCTTTCATTGTTGAATATGTTTAGTGTTTTCATTATTTTGTGGTAAGGGTTCTTTTCTAGTCTGGTTTATTTGGTGTCCTACAAGCTTCTTGTACTTTTATAGGCCTAGTTTTTTAGTTATGGGAAGATATCTTCCATGTTTTTATTGAAATTTCTATCTTTACTAATATTAAGAGCTATCTATGGCCTCATATGTGATAAGAAACTATCTGATTTCCACACTATGTCTTCAGAACGAACCTTTAACTTTCCTGTAGAAAATTGATATTGTATCTTGAAATTTACCTTCTCTGGGAAATTATTTGTAAAACAACTTATCAGCAGGCTTAACAGCAAGTGCCATTATTGCTGAGTCATTTCACTGGCTCTTGTCTGGTGAACACATCCCTGCAGATGCTGCCAACATTGATGGTCATTGGCATATGCAATGACCCATCTTTTACTAAGCTACACTTTCTGAGATTGTGGGCAAAATCTGTTTGAAATGCAGGTATTCATGTAGTTGTAAGGATATCAGATAATATCTCAGATCATACAACTTCATGGATAGCAGCTCCTGTGGCTCCACAACACTTGATTCCCATCATTAGATGCTTAAATAGAAGTGGAATTTTTCTTTTATATCATCGTTTCTCACAAATGACTTTATAATGGAATGAATATCCAAATTTCTGGAGCTCAAAAACACTGATTGCAATAGTAATAGAACACCATTAATTTTCATGACCATATGACACAGTGACATTGAATCTCACAAAAGGCTTTAGCATAGCAGTATCTAGGCAGTTGAAAATAGAGAGAAACATGGGCATATATCCAACATAGAGACAAATTATTAGATAAGTATAAGAAGGACCTTATATGTTCAAATAGAGTGGGATATGAGATTTTTAATATACAAAATATTTCAACCTGATTTTCAGTATTTGGAGTCATTTTCATTTATTTATTTATTTACTTAAGTTTGTAACAAGGTCTCAAATATTCCAGTTTGGCCTTGATAATATTTTGTAGCTGAGGATGGCCTTGAACTCCTGATCCTCTTACCTCTCTTTCCAGTGCTAGAGTTAAAGGAATTTTCAGCAAACCTAGTCTGTGCAGTGCTGGGGATCAAGCACAGAGCATTGTAAATGCTAGGCCTGAACTGAGCTACATGGTCAGTCAAAATTTGTGAATCTTGTAAGATTTTACTTTTTGTTTATGTGTTTATTTCTGAATGAGCATATGCTAATGTATGTGGCCAAAAAGACTAGAAGAGAGCTGCAGAATCCCTGAATGTAGAGTTACAAGATGTGGAGTTCGAAGCATATTTGGTCCTGGGAAATGAGGTCATCTGCAAGAGCAAAACGTTTTCTTAACCACTGAGTCATCATTCCTGGCTGAGCTTCTGAAACTTTATGTCCATAGTTAACAAGATGTTGAAACTGTAACATGACTTTAAATCTGTAGACACATGAACATCAATCAAATGTCATTTATACTCTGTGGTTGATTGTGATTTTTGTTTGTATCTAATTTATTCTGAGCTGGAAATAAAATTTTAAAACCAGCCAACTGTTGAAAGTCAGAGACTATGGGTATAGCTGGAGGAGGAAGAGGGTCTCTAAAACTCATTAGACCCTTCCATGGAACTAGGCATGCACTAGCTGTGAGACATAGATCTATTATGTAACTCAGAGTTCAGTAGAAAATTCTAAGCAGTTATAGGAGGAACTTTGTGAGATACACTGAAAAAATACTTTCCTCAATTGGTTACGATAGGACATACCTTATAATTATAATTAAACTCCATTAATTACTACATGAGTAAGATAGAGTTTGACATCGTGCTAATGTGTACCTTTGCATTCTATATACGAAAAATATCTGTGTGGTAAATTAGTAGTGCACACAAGATTACTGAGTGGAAAGATTGTTTCCCATCCTTTCAGAGGCAATCATTGAGATATCAGAATTAAATTTAAGTCTTGATATGAAATTTATAGACTTTTAATATACTGGTATATTCTTATCTGTTTGCTAAAATGGGATACATGGATTGCATTTTCAGCTCACTTCCAGATGCTATTTATTCTTATATATTTATTTATTCTTATATTATTCATAAAATTTTGAATATTGTCAATAGAAAAAATATATTCAGCATAGATAGATGGCTCAGTAGTTGACAGCACTGATTAATCTTCCAGAGAACCTCACCCATCTGTGTACATATATGCACAAGCAAACATGTACAACTGTACTCACCCCACATACACAAACAAACTTGAATTCAAGTTTGGATTGAAATAACTAGAGTTTGTAGAAAAAAAACTTTCTATTTTCTCTGCAAGGATACTTGATGACATATTCTTTGGTCTTTAGAAACACTGATCAGTATGGAATTGGAAGCCAAAGGTGTCAATAGCAGGGTGAGTTTTCCACTATGTATATTTCTTCAAGATTTGAAACTATTTCTTAAATTAGTTCCACTTAAGGAGATAAGTATTGTATTGAGTATGGAAGCTGCCCAATATCTTCTATCTGATGGCATCTAGAAGCCTGAATTCACAGTGTCATTACCATGTGGGAAGACTAATTACATTGTGGCTCAAAGTTGAGACTGGGGTTACAATGGTCTCTGAGGGTCCTGCACCAATATCAATGTAAGAATGATGTTCTTTCATGCTTGCAGATCTTGATTCTGCCTCTGGTCCCATTGGTTTTGTTTCTAAGGGTCCTGGACTTTTTTCCAGCTAAAAATGGTATTTATGCATTAAGGTGGAGCCATTCCAAGTAGCTAGTAACTTAATTACTTTGACATCAGAATACTGTGCAATCCTTAATCCCACATACATCCCAATTATTGGATCTGGGAAACACATCTCATGCCAGAATTGCCTAAGATAGTGAGTGGGTACTTTCATGGGTATCATGTAGTAGGCAGATCAATTGTAGTTTTAGTTCAGCTGAGAGCCCATGATGTGGCAGTAGGTTCAGTGCAGCATTGCATTCGAGATGAATTACTATGATAAGCCAAAATATTTTGCTCATGCAGTTTGTTGTTTTTCTTTTTGCTTTTCACATCAAAGCTTGAGATGAAGGTAGATGACTCACTCTATGATTTCAAGGTAATTCAATATATAATGACCCCTTTGTTTCATACATTTTCCTGAAGCATGCAAGAGTCTAAAATACCAAGTAGATGCAAAAACACAATCTCCCAGGTTCATTTTTCCCAGGTTTTAGAATAGATGAATAGGAGTTGCAGCCCTGTGTTAGTGTTCATATTAATGTAAGACAGATATGGAAAAGTGGCCTAGCACTAAGGAGCAGAAAATCTGCACAGCTCTGAGGTGAGAATTGTTTCCCCAACGGAAGTGTGTACAGCTCTAAAAGACAGGTGCCCTGGCAGTTGAAAGCCCAGAGACCACACAGTTCTCAGGTGGAGACGGTGTCCCCAATGGAAAGGAATCCTGACATTTTGAAAGCCAGGAACCTCATAGCTTTCACAGTTCTGAGATGGGGAAGCTACCCCTAAAGGGAATGAGCATCTTGACATTCAGGAAGCCAATAACAAAAGTGAGACAAAGACCCCGTTAGTCATATCACTGAGCGAAGAGTGCAGATGGGAGTCTATACCCAAAAGTCTACATTATGGGCTTGAGAAAAGGGAAAAATGTTTTTCATGGTTTTGTAAATCCCAAATCCAGTTTAAAATAAGACCATCACAATTGAGCCAAATTTGATGCAACCAAACTTTAATTATATTAACTAAATTCTGGCCAGGAAGATGGACCATGACAAGCACAATTCTGAGATATTCACAGTATGAACTTGTCACGTCTCACAGAAATGCCCGAATCATATATCCCGAATCATATAGTTTAAAAGGTAACAAACATTAAGGCTTTGCACTTCCCACCAGGTCCAATCAAGGACCAGCATCTACCCTGATGTACTCCCTGGGTAGGCTATTTCAACCTACAAGTCCACAGGAGTATCTGGTGTATGGAGCACATCTTGTGCAATAGGGTCACTTGGATCTAGTCACTCCCTACCCAATAATCCACGAGGTTATATCCTCGGATAAAGGATATACAAGTCAATATCAGCTGTACAGCCCCACCTAGCATTCAAGGAAGTTATCTTTTTTTGTTTTAAAGATATTTTTGGCATAGTAATTAAAATTTAAAACATCACTTTTGCTCTTACATTTTCATTCAATATTCCAAGAAGAAAACAGATACCTCATTGACAAGGCCCTATTCAAGTTCCAAAGCTCTTCAAACCATTACATAACTTACTAGTGGGAGACAAAAAATGCCCTAATATTGTGGCATGTGGTTACAGAGTTGAGAGTACACATTCATTCCACTCAAACTTCTTTTTCTTATATTGTATTAGTGGTTATTAAGTGATTATATTATGTCCTCAGGGAGCTTTTTAGATGAAATGTTTTTTTTGTATATATTACAATCCCACAAAAAGAACTTGTAGCAGCCTGTATTTTTGCATACATTGGTTATGATGTTTCCAGCAAAACCATGACCCAATTCATGGAAGTTGGACTGCAGTTGTCACCTGAACCCAAGGCACAGTTCACTGATACCACGTGCAGTGGATAAGCTGATCAAAGAGTTGTGGTGGTAAATGTCTTCTCTTTTAAGGATTGCTACAATGAATAGAAATCTCATGGCCTCAGAGGTATCCACAGCAATGTGAGTTTTACACTGTGTACCAGCTCTCACAAGCTAAACTTATTTCACAGACTAGTTCTTGGGCGATGAAATAGGTGTTTTTCACTGCTATAGCATCTTTGCTGTCGCACGCTACCTTCGCCAATAAAGGAGACGCGGCAAAACAGAATTCTTCTGACAACAGTTTATTAACAGCTCTTTTAGACAACAGATGGAAAAAGGACCCCGAGTCTAGAAACCCCCCGGCTATATAGAGCTCTGGGGAATGTCTTTCCATGCCAATTGGTGCTCTTGCAGAACCTAATTAGTATACTGCCTTCAATCGGTGGTTTTTACGATCCCAATTAGCATGTGGGTAACTTGAGCGGTTTACACAGCCAGTGCATGCGCAAAAGCAAACAACGTTCCCGTGAGGAATCCAGGAAGCAGGGAGCCGGTGCCATCCTCTAATGGCGAATAATATCGGCTCCCAACATCTCCCCCTTTTACTTTAATTAATATGTCAAACTGCAACCATGTATTTACCGATCTAGCCCGCTGATCCAACAGCTTTGAGCGATCAAGGAGGTTACATGGAGGAGGACCCTGTGTACCTTTATCCCGTGCAATGGGAACACGAGCCCTGGGAGGTAGCACAGGTCTGTCTTGTGGTATCCTGGTGCAATGGGATCCTGAGCCCTCAGGAGTACCAGTATTCAAGACAGTGTCTCATTGTTTGAGCATATTTAACCAAGCTTGAGGGGATGCTCCCTGTTCCACAGCAAGCAATGTCTGTGCGATCACCACTTTGTCTCTTTTTTGTTGTTGAATGAATTTGCAGAGCAACCAAAGACAAAGAAACAGTGCCCCAGCAAATAGGATGCCAAAAATCCCAACTCCCACCCATTCCTTGAAATAGGAGAAAGCAGAAGAAAGCCAAGTGGAGAGCCCCTGGGTGAGGGAAAGGTCAAGTCGAGTGGAGTTGATCTGTATAATGGCCATCCGTAGTCTTCTCATTGTTGCATCAAATTCAGCAGACCAATTGTACTGTAGCTGTTGAGACAATTCTTTAGACAGATTAGCCACTCGGGTAAGATTTTCATATTGTATGGATGTCACACATAACCCAGGCATTTTTACCTTGCAGCCCAGTTGAGCCATCTGCCACAATATATCAAGCTGTTCCTGAACCAAATCTATACGTTGGTTCACAATCATGAGTCCACCTCTAATCTGAGTGTTCACAGAGGTTTGGACATCAATGGCTTGGCTGACCGAGGCTGAGAGATTGCTTAAAGTAGCGGCAGTTTCTACCTGACCAGACAAGGCCAGTGCCGAAGTAGTGAGAGAGGCAGTTACTGCCGCGGTTGCTACAATGCTAACTATAGCTGCAGTTATACCAAAATCCCGCTTCTGCCTGAATAAAGTCAATGTGTTGGCGGTTCTCACAGGAATTGGGACAAATCGAGGCATGCGAGCCACAGTGGCTGTTTGATGTGAGCTCGCGTTCCAGCATAAGGCATATGAACAGCTATTATAATTACAAACAACCCAAATAAATGGCGGCCACACACAAACTGGGGTGGCTCCAACTTCTTTTTTATCACTACTGATCTTTCCTGTTGTTTCATCAGATATTATATTACTTGACAAGTCCGCCTGAACTATACCTCCTCCTAGAATCATTGACATAGGTGTTATATCTGAGCAACTTCCTCCTGAGCCGCAAAGCAGCCATGTATCAAATGGATTGATATCATATCTAAATGGATCCATTTCGGTGAAATTACCATAGTCTTCTAATGGTGAAAATGTAAAAAATTTTCCTTGGAGACTGTGAGCCCTACGACTCTGGCATCCAGTCCATGGGAGGAGAGTTGCTCTATCTGCCATCCTGCCTGTGCAAAAAGGGGCATATTGTGGTTGTGTTTTTCTATTGGAGCGTTCCTCATCATCAGTTTTTCGCCTAGGCCACCAGCCGTAAAGGACAGTGGCATTTGATATAATAATCTTATCTTTCCTAACATTTTTTCCTTTAAGTGCATAGGAGAAATTTCCTAGCTCAATGCATGGCTGATCCTGAGTGTTATTGGATGAGGTTGTAAAGCATAGGCTACCATTCACCCTCCAAGTCTCATTAGTACTTACAGCTGCTAAATTCTGGTCCATGGGCAAAAAGGGCATGCCCAAGGATTCGTTAGTTGCAAAAAACCGGGGGAATACCTGTGCATCATGCATCACTGGCATGGGTTTTGGGAGTGTTGACATTATACCCCAACGTAGTTCTTCAGCTTGTGTCTGTTGGTTCAGGAGTATCCATGTCAGGATCCATAGTTCTGGGTTCCACATCTTCTTTTTTGATAATTCTGGTTAGCCTTGCAGGTACCCAGATTGGGTTTTCTTGGTCCTGTGGAAAAACACAAACAGCTCCCCTGGATCTTATTAATATTGGATCCGGGCCTTTCCATTGATTATTGATCACATCTTTCCATTTGACTTGTTCTTTCGGAACAGTATGAGAAGCATGTCTGTCCGCAGCAGACCGTCCTTCTGAGTCCAAATTTAAAAAATTTAGAGTAAATAGGGATAGGGAGATAGATGTCTTAGGTCCCATGGTGGGGCCTATTCCTCCCCTTTGTTTTTGTAGGTAGACTTTTAAAGTGCCGTTAGCACGTTCCACAATGCCTTGAGCTTGTGGATTATAGGGTAGCCCAGTCACGTGATGAACTCCCATTCTCTGACAGAATTGTTGAAATGGCTTAGATGTATACGCCGGACCATTGTCAGTTTTTAGTTGTAATGGTTTGCCCCAGGCTGCCCATGCCTCTAGGCAATGAGTGATTACATGAATCACCTTCTCTCCCGCCAAGGGGGTTGCATGGATAATGCCAGAACAGGTATCCACAGATACATGAATATATTTCATTTTTCCAAAGCCATTATAATGAGTCACGTCCATTTGCCAAATATGTAATGGCTGTAACCCTCTAGGGTTAACACCAAAGGATGGTACAGAGCGAAATTCTGCACAGTTGTTACACTTAAGTACAATATCTCGAGCTTCAGCACGAGATATATGAAATTTTTGTCTCAATGTATTAGCTGGGACATGATATAGGGTATGGAATTCAGAAGCCAATTGAATAGGAGAGGTAGCCAAATAAATCCCTTTTGTAGCTTTATCCGCCATGGCATTAGCAGTAGCCATGGGGCCAGGTAACAGAGTATGAGCTCTAATATGTTGAATGAAGAAAGGATTAGTTCTGTTTCTTATTGATGTCTGTATATCCAAAAATACAGTAGCCACTGTGCTTTTAGAGTTTATTAAATCAACCACTTCTAAAATTTGAACAGCTCTCACTACATAATGAGAATCAGAAATGATATTAACAGGTTCGTGAAATTTTCTCAAGACTGTAGCTACAACAGCACATTCCACAAGTTGTGGAGAGTTAAAATCATATTTGATTTGTGTAGGCTGATTATTTATAACATAACTTCCGATGCCAGTTTTAGAGCCATCAGTATAGATGTCTGTGGCGTTAAGGATCGGGTCTTTTTTAGTGACTTTAGGAAATATAAAAGCATTTGTACGAGCAAAATGTAAGAGTGGATGTTTAGGAAAATGATTGTCAATTTGTCCTGAGAAAACACATCTCAAGACAGCCCAATTATCAATAGTGGCACAAAGTGTTTGCACCTGAAATTTAGTATATGGGCTGATAATTTTCTCTGGTTCTTTGCCAAAGTGTGTCAACGCTAGTTGAATGCCTTTCATAGCCAAATCAGCCACCAAGGTAGGATAGTGTCCTAATACATGTCCTGGTGAGGTATGAGAATGAACCCATAACAAAGGCCCCTGTTACCATAGCACTGCTGTTGGTTGTTTAGGCGACGGGATGATGCATAATAGAAATGACAAGGAGGGATCAACACGTGTCAATAATGCTTCCTTCAAGCATTCTTCCACCCTCTCAAGTGCCTGAGAAGCTTCAAGTATTAATTCTCTATGAGAGGTTATTGCCGAATCTCCTTCCAGAATTTTAAATAAGGGTTGTAGTTCAGCAGTTGTTAATTTCAGGTAAGGTCTTATCCAGTTAATATCTCCTAACAATTTTTGAAAGTCATTCAAAGTCTTTAATGAATCTCTCCTTATTGTCACCTTTTGTGGCTTAATAGTAGTAGAGGTTATTATAGATCCTAGAAATTTATTCACGTCTCCTTCTTGTATTTTTTCTGGTGCTACAAACAACCCCTTATCTTTTAGATTTTCCATCAACATGGCAAATGCTTGATGCAATACTTTTAGATTATTAAAGCAAAGCAAGATATCATCCATGTAATGACAAATTCTAATTTTTTTATACTTATCTCTAACAGGTTGAATTGCCGCTGCCACATAGATTTGACACATGGTAGGGCTATTAGCCATACCTTGTGGCAGTACTTTCCACTGATATCTATTATCAGGTTCTTCATGATTAACACTGGGCAAAGTAAAGGCAAATCTAACTTTATCTTTATTATGTAAAGGGATTGAGAAAAAACAATCTTTAATATCAATAATGATCACATCCCAGTGTCTTGGCAATGTAGAAAGGAGAGGTAACCCTCTCTGTATAGGGCCCATGATTTGCATTTGTCTATTGATGGCTCTTAAATCATGGAGAAGCCTCCATTTTCCTGACTTCTTTTTTATTACAAATATTGGAGTATTCCATGGGGAATGGGAGATCTCTAAGTGTCCCAATGTTACTTGTTCTTGGACTAATTCTTTTGCTGCTTGTAATTTTTCAGAGGTAAGTGGCCATTGAGGAACCCACACCGGTTCCTCTGACTGCCAAGGTATAGGAATTGCCTCCTCAATGGCCTCTAGGAAAAACCCAGTCCTGTCTTGTCTTGTTTATTTTTTATAGGTATTGGACTGGTACGCCCCTGTAAAGCCTTCCCTAAACCTCTTCCTGGCACACATCCCATCTTTTTTATCATGTTTTGACTTTGGGGGGAATAATCATTTGTAAGTCTAAAGTCCATTTGCTTAAGAACATCTCTTCCCCATAAGTTAATAGGAAGTGGCAGGACGTATGGGATAACAATGCCTTTTCTTCCTTCTGGATCTTCCCAATGCAGAGTTTTAGCACTGACATTGGGAGCAGCTTCATACCCTAAACCCTGTAGAGACTGCTCTGACTGATTTACAGGCCATTCCGGAGGCCACCAAGTAGTTGAAATAATGGTGGTATCTGCTCCAGTATCTAACAACCCTGTGAACATTCTTCCTTCAATTGTTAGCTCCAGAGTTGGTCTCCTATCTAGCTCTAATGATAAAAAGGTATGGCCTCCTCCTGAGGACCCAAATCCCCGGTTTCCTCTGACCTGATCTTTGCTTGGAAACATGTTATGTAGACTGGGGAGAACAAGAAGCTGAGCTATTCTATCCCCAGGAGAGATAGAACTTATTCCTCGGGGGGAAGAGCACATGATCTTTATGCATCCTTCATAGCCCTGATCAATGACTCCTGGATGCACTACTAATCCTCTTAAGGTAGCGGATGATCTGCCAATAACCAATCCTACGGTGTCAGGAGGTAACGGACCGTGCAGATTTGAGGGGATAGGCTGACACCCCATGGTAGGAGTTAGTACTGCTCTGGTGGTGGAGTGCAAGTCCAATCCTGCTGATCTGGAGGTGACCCTCCTGATGATGCTGCTTTCACAGACCCGCGGAGTGGTGTCTCCTCTACTGCCCCATACATTTGAGGGCCCTGGGGACGGGGGCCCCTCTGCCCGTTTTTTGACTGTTCAGTAAGAGGTCTCCCTCTGACGTCTTATTACATCTAGGGCACATTCCTGGCTGTTTCCTCCCTTCATTTTGATTGTCTTTGACATTACCTCGACATTGTCTCTGGACATGACCAGCTTTACCGCACTTGTAGCACTTTATAGCATTACTCTTTTGTGCGGATAAAATTGCAGCAGCTAATCCTGAGTTCGTTAAAGGTCCCCCTATCTCTCTACATGTTTTCATCCAAGCACTCAATCCTTTTCCTTTCCATGGGGTAATTGCCTGTCTACATTCCTTTGTACATTGCTCAAAAATCAGCTGTTCTATCAGAGGCATAGCCGTATCAGGGTCTCCAAAAATCCTTCCTGCTGCTTTCATCATTCTAGCAACGAACTCTGAAAACGGCTCATTAGGTCCCTGAATAATTTTTGTTAAATTGCCTGCTACTTGTCCCTTATTGGGCAAACTCCTCCATGCCTTAACTGCAGCATGATTAATCTGTTCATATACTTGAGGTGGATAAACTGTTTGATTTGCAGCCCATTGACTTTGTCCTGTAAGCATATCAAAATTCCATTGAGGATGCTGATCCGCTGCATTTTTTCTAGCCTGACTCATACAAAGATCCTGGAAAATGGATTTCCAGTCTAAATATTGTCCCATAGTGAGACATGCTTTTGTGGTATTATACCAGTCATCAGGAGTCATTGCTGCGGCGGTAAGTCTTTCAACCAACGCCACAGTAAATGAGGCCGTGACTCCGTATGTCTGAACTGCATCTACTAAAGCCTTTAATTGTTTTAGATCCAGCTGGGAATACTGTCTCTGTCCTGCATCTTCCCATACTGGGAAGGCAGCTCTAATCTTCTTTCTTTCTTTGTCTGAAATAAGAGAATTTATTGCCTTCATGTTGTCTTTCCTTTTCTTAATTTTTGGGCGCACCACCATTAGTTCCTCTAAAGGTGGCGCTGTTGGACTACACGTGGGTGCATAAGGAGGATCGGGTCCATATCTTCTTAGTTCATACCTAGCAGCTTCCTCTTCTAACTCTGCTCTTTCTGTTGGGTCCAGTACTTCCTCTTCCTCTTCTCCTGAACTAGTTTTAGATTCCTCCCCCTCCGAGGACGTCTCCTCAGAGGAGGAGGACTCCACTCTAAGGTTTCGAAACTCATCCAGTACTGGGTACAGTCTCTGTCTACTTTCCCGCTTTTCTCCTTCTTTGTCCTTTTCTTGTTTTTCTCTATCCTTTTTATCTTTTTGTTTCTTTTGGGGAAGTTTATTTTTTACCTTTTCCCCTCCCTTTTCTGCTTCTGATAAACTGTCCTGATGATCCCTTTTATCTTTTTGTTTCCTTTGGGGAAGTTTATTTTTTACCTTTTCCCCTCCCTTTTCTGCTTCTGATAGACTGTCCTGATGATCAGCCAATGCTCGCTGTCCCTCCCTCACTTTGTCTTGGCATCTGTCGTCCTCTATGCAAGCTCTAATCATTTTAAAAATTGGCCATGTGCCTGGTCTCAACCTAGATTTCTCCTTTTCGTTAGCTAGATCTATTCCGAGTTTGTCCCAGGAGCCCTTAGTTAGGGACCCTGTACTAACAAACCACGGTGCTACACGATTTATTTCTTTTAAAAAATTTTTCAGCACCCTTTCTGATATCTTTAAGCCTCTCTGCTTAAGCAACGCCTGCATTGCATCCAGGATCGGCTTTATCTGTTGATTTCCCATGCTTCCTTTATCTACAGGAGCGGGAGCGCTTGCTCAGTTATTTACCTGAGACTTACAGTGATTTAATCTCTGTCACAAAAAGGGTACGTGCATTCCTTTCCAGGCTTATGGCAATTGGCACAGAAACAGCACAACACAATGAGAATAAAACAAACTAAAACTAAACAAGCGAGCGCAACAAACGGGTCGCTCAGAACAATCATACCTTGCAGGAAAGTGCCTAGGCTTCACGCGCCGTCAGTTCTGAATCCCTTTCCGACGAGCAGTCGGGGTCCCTTGTATAGTTCCTCTGCCCAGGAGTCGGCAGCTTTCCCGGGTTTCGGTTCCAATTTGTCGCGTGCTACCTTCGCCAATAAAGGAGACGCAGCAAAACAGAATTCTTCTGACAACAGTTTATTAACAGCTCTTTTAGACAACAGATGGAAAAAGGACCCCGAGTCTAGAAACCCCCCGGCTATATAGAGCTCTGGGGAATGTCTTTCCATGCCAATTGGTGCTCTTGCAGAACCTAATTAGTATACTGCCTTCAATCGGTGGTTTTTACGATCCCAATTAGCATGTGGGTAACTTGAGCGGTTTACACAGCCAGTGCATGCGCAAAAGCAAACAACGTTCCCGTGAGGAATCCAGGAAGCAGGGAGCCGGCGCCATCCTCTAATGGCGAATAATATCGGCTCCCAACACTTTGCAAATTATACTATTTGATGTTGTTTAGGAGCCTGGACTCACTGTGTAAGTACCACCCATGAAGTCTGATTGTTTTGTATTTCACACTTGAAACTAGAGCCAAGACCACAGCTGAGGGTACTGCTCCATATACAATTCAAGATTTTGTTATTTCATGCTTAGAGGTTTTAGCTCTACAATTGGGACAGTGTAAATGATTTTATGCCTCAGGATTCTGCTCCCTCATTTACCTATATCCAGATTTCTGTTCATCTTTCCTAATGTGTGATACATTAGGATTGACATTGGACAATTTTACCAGACAGTGTGTCTCTCTAATTCTTAGAAATGAGACCCTATTCAATCTTCATCCTAAGATCATCTTACTTACAAAAGACGAGAAAGGCATCACTTGCCAGATGGTGACCAGGACAATACAGTATAGTTTCCTGGGGCATGTGGAATTCTAGAATTCTTGATCTCATAGAGAGAAAAAAAGTTTAACAGGAGTACAAAACAGTAGTCACATAGCAGTCCAATTTTGGAGCTTGGGAAAATGAGTAACTTGTCTCGTCTTCCTTACAGTCTTCCTAGTAGAAAACAGAGTTATCCCAAATTTGAACAGCCCCCTCACTGTCCCAACTTGCGTTCTCTGCTCTCCATAGGCACACATTACACTTTACATGGGACATTATATGTCGTTATTGGGACTCTATCTATGAAATTAGGCACATACACTCCTAACACTCAAAGTTTGCTTCTACTTTTGTTTTTGTGATTTTATTATAATATTATTCCCCTTCTCTTTGTTTCCTCCAAAACTTCTCAAATACCCTGCTTCTCCTTTCCATGCAGATAAAGGTATACATGAATTACTGCGTAAACCTGAGCAGGAAAATCCTAACAATACATATGTAAAATGAATCAGAAGGAAGCTTCAATCCTAAATCTAGATCTACAGAAAGTAAGATATAATAAAGGTTCAAAAAATAGTCTTCCACAGGCAGGAGAAATGAGAGTTATCCAATATCATTTTTGACAGTATAGTACACTTAGAGTACACCCCTTTTCTGATCATACAAAAACACCTCTGTTCACTTCTTGTTCATTCATTTCTTCTTCATATTTAATAATAGACCAAATATGACCAAATATGGGTCAGACAAAGTTCATGCAAGAAACCAAAACTAACATAAGGGTTTGGGTGCACTGTAGCTTGGTATGTAGAATATGCATTTGTGAAAGCAAAAAAATGTTAGCATCAATAAGGAAAGTTATGTGCCTTTCCTCATGGTGAAAGTGTGGAGAAGCAGATACCTCAATGGAGGTATACAATGGAGCTTAAAACCAGTGAATGAGTAAGTATTTTTGTGTGAATATTACACTGCCTGTTTGACTTACCTAGGAATCATGCCTCTAATTATATGATTCATTTTTAATATGGATTCACTTCATTGTACCTTGGTAAGAATTCCCAGGGGAAATGAAATGATCAGAGATTCAAAAGCCTTCTAGTCATTTTTTTCCATGTCATGCCTTCCTGCTTAGCAAGCTACTTCCTGATTGCAGGTGGGATAATGGGTAGCATGGTGCTATGTATAAATTTGTAAAAAGTCTGAGGTTCAGAAATCAATTGAAAAGTAATGGGGGTATACACTCTGGGTTTTCCGCATGAGAAGGATGGAAGCCTCAAGATTTTCAGTAGCCAAGATAAAATGTCTTATGTTTTGGAAGATAAACAAGAACATATCTTTTACTTCTCCTCATTCATATTTAAAAAGGAACAAATTTTGAACAATGATTGAACAATATGCAGTCACAACTTCTGCGAGGATCACAGAAAAGAGGCATGTTCCCTTGTAAATAGTCAGTGTCTACTTTTATGACTAAACATATTTGAACATTAGTAGGTAACCGTATGTATAGCAGTGAATTAGTCAATTAAATAACTTAGCCTGCTCCAGGTGAGAATGCAGAGCAAGTTAACATTCAGCAATATCTTTTGTCAACCACAAATGGGTTCCTCAGATTATGGTTGGAACAATAGGATGTCTCCTACATGGAAGAGAAAGTGGTCTTTTGCTCTGAATATCACCAACTATCACAATAGTGAGGAGTAGACTCTAAAGTCTCAGTAGTTAGGTGTTTAAGATATGAAATGTACTTCCCACATGGTAAGTACAATATCCAAGGAATCCAATTATAAATATCTGTCCTTCTTAAATATTGCAACGTACAGGGGTGCATTTGATATTGTGAGCTTCAATGTCATTTTATATATCATATGTGAGTTTGAGTGTGTATATATGTGACTGTGTAAATGTATCTATGTCTTTGCTGGAAATAGAATTCAAACACTTAGTTTTTCTAAAGATTTGCACCATGCTCATGTGGTTCACATCCTACAAATAAGAGAGATTGAGTTGATATTGTTTTCATTTGAGTTGGAAGAGGGTGAGTAAGGCAGAAGCACACAAGTGGTGTTGGTCTCCATTTGTGGAGTGAGAACAGGAGAATGCGAATTGTAGATATGTGCCTAAATATCTATTCATATGGCAACTCAATTCTTTCACTTAAATGTGTGCAATATTATATTCATAGTAGGTAAATGTGTGGTAGTAAATGTCAAAGAAGCTACCACTCCTAGACAGTCTTGTGCAGTTTAGAAAATGTTAGTAAGTACAAATTGATGGGTCATAAGTTGGTGGAGTCCCTGTGGCATGCAGACCTGTATTTGATGGTGATAGAGTATGATATCATAATTGCGTAGCAACACAATGACATGCTCTTGGTCAAATCTCATGGTGAAAACAGGCATGGAGCTTTTGAGATGCAGTATTTCTTTTGATCCTTTTACATTCCTAGGATAAATATTATAGGTGAAAAGCAACAGGATATTCCTGGTGAAATATTGCCATAAATCAGAATTGTGTTGGTGAAGCACACACTGCTTTTTTTTTCAATTTCTTTTCATTCCTTGAGATGAGGGCAGTCTGCTTCCTGCAAAACATGGCAATGGTCAATTATATACTTGGGGATTTATGGTCTTTTGACTCCGTTAACCAGTTCCGTCTCCAGAGGCATGCCAATCTCTAGAATTCTTGTCCTAGCTGGGATAAAATCGCAGTTCCTAGTGTCCTTTGTGGTTTTGTTTAGCAGGGAAGCAAAACAGGAATCACCCAGGGATGCATATAGGGCTTCGAAAAGAGTGGACTTGCCTGGGGTCCTTTCTTGTCTTCCTAACAGAAAACTGAGGGATCCAAATTTGACACAGCCCCAATCACTGTTCCAAGCTGCTTTCTCTGATCTGTGCACTGTCTGTAAGCACATTATTTGGAATATACACCACAGAATACATAATCCAACATTTTCAATCATCAGTCCTTCATTTCATTCATATATTATTATTTCATTTTTCTTTCCTATATTCATGCCTCCTTAACAATTTCCCATTATCATTAATTTTTCATTCACTCCTATGTTTATTTCTTCCTCATTTTTCATTTGTTTTTATTCATTCTTCATTTCCTTTTTTCTTTCTTTTTTCCTTTTTTGTATTTTTAAATGTTTTCCATTAGGAGAGTAGTAATTTTACACTTCATTCACCTACCTGTCAGACATTGTTTTTGAAAGAGAAACTCATGTATATTACTACCACAAGGAGTTAGGAGCACTTTACCTAGATTTACAGACTACACATCACGTAAAGCTAAAAGATGTGTATAATCCAAAAGTAGAATGATGTGTTATTATTCATGGTGAAAATTACAGAACAGAGACCTCCATGCAGGGATAGCAGGGAGCTCCAAAACCGATGATATAGGAACAATTTCTTCTTTATGGCATACCTAGGCAATATGATGCCTGAAATAGGTGATTGAATTTTAATCTGATGTTACTTAACTCCATCTTAGTCATGTTCCTCAGGAAGAATGCCAGGATCCAGATCAAGAAATCCCTTTAAACATCGCTTTTTAGGTCATGTGTTCCTCCTTGGCAAGTTGCTTCCTAATTGCAGGTGGAAGAATGTGTACCAGAGGACCTAATTGTAATGTAAAATAGAGACTGGGCTTCAGGAAGCTCACAAATTACCCAAGGAGCATTCATAACATGTTCTTCATGTAGATTTGAACGCAAGCCTCAGAAGATGAGGGAGAGAGAATATGCTATGTATGTTGTAGATGTAGATCAGCACCTCTCCTACTTATCCTCTTAAAGTTTAAACAAGAAACAAAGATTGTTATACAGTAGAAGCCTCTTACAATAACAACTCTGAAGTGGAGCCTATTATGACACTGGTTATACAGTGCTCTGATCACAGGCATGTGCTCTTGTTAGTGTAATTTTCTACTCTTATTACTGATCATATAAAATCATTCGTTAATTGTAATCAATGGTAATGGATGGAGGTAAAAATGTCCATGAAACGGCATGTGACTATGCATACTGTGTTTTTCCCTAGAGTCAAAGCCTTGCCACTAAATATACAGAAGACATGGCAAATGGAATCGTGTATGTAGTTGATATAGGACAGTACGTCTATTACTTGTCCTCTTATTTTAGAACATTGAGTCATGATTGGAAAATAGTGCATTCTAATGCAGCCACAACCATCTTCAGGAGCCCATAATAAAACTGATTATCATGCAGGGATCGCAGAATTGATGTCTATTCCTTCATCAGCAAATTGTCTATTCTTGTGTCTGAGAATATTGGATGATATTGGCAACAGTGTAAACAACATCTGTTCAGTGAAATGAATCACATAGCCTTCTCCTTATGAGAACTTGGAGCACGTCAAAATACATACAGCAACACAGTGGCATGGGCACCTGCAGCCAATGGGGCAGTGAGTGGGAGGGAATGTCCCAGGACCATGCTGCATGTACAGGGGCAAGCCTGGGAGATAAAATTCCCAATTCCTTTGAGCAGACCTTAAAATGTCTGTTCCTTTCCTCTGGATGGAAACTCCTGGATTATTCAAATTGTTCCCCTGGCCCTGCTGTCTCGCTTTCTAGCAAAGCTGCACACAAGGAGCATTTAGTGAATGGCTTGCTTGAATGAAGGATTGGATGAATTTATTGAGGGACAAATGTAGTCTAATGGAATGTTGATGAAATCCATACCAATTTTCACAGCCCATAAAATATATAGGTAGCTCAGATGTCAGCTAGTTTGTCAGTACTAGATCAATTTACTTTTAAAACATGAGGGTGGTTTTCTGTCAGTGTGAATATTGTTTTCTCATCTATGTCGTAAATGTGGATTTTATTACCACTGTATTTTTTTCTTTGTTAAGTTGAGGAATAAAATTGGTTGCAAAAATTAGTTCTATTGAGTAAAATAAATTTCATCCAGTAATTCCTCACTCCTGGTTCAAGAATGTCTTACTTTCACCAGTTAGGCTGGCTTCTCTGGATTCCTAGCATATTTCACTTCTTGTTACTTTTAATTTGAGAAATTGCTAATTTGAAGATATAAAAAATTGTTTCTTAAGATCTACAGTGATGCCAAAGCAAATTTGTATATTCTTGGTGTGTTCTTTCACTTTAGCATGGGTATAGAAGGTTATTTAAACAAGATTGTTTAATGTAAACCCAGTTAACTATTTTAACAAATTTATTGTTTGTTTGTTACAGACCATATTATTTTTATTACTTTAGGGTAGATATAAACAAATGGTGTTTACTAATTGAATCTTGGATCATTGATCTCTGTCTGATACAGGCTTTTTTTTTTAGGAAGAAGCACTTAAGGTACTTATTGAGGGGGGAGGAAACAGAGAGAGTCTTTATGAATTCATACAATGATATTAACTTTTTATTTGCAAATAGTATTTAGTATGAGCTGTAAACATGTGTATTGATGAAAACCTGATTAAATTTACCTACCAAAGTTAAATTTTCACTTACTTGATTCATAAGATACACTAAGATCTAGCCCTGGCTTAAATCTGTTGGCAAGAAGATTTGAGGTTTAAGCAGCCTTTCTCAATTCCCATTAGATGCAGGGCTCAGACCTGAGAACCTGGAGCCTTCACAGGTACACACAACTGCTTTTGAGTTTTGGCCTCTGTTCATTGCATAGAATGAAGGGTGCTTCTTGGTTTAGTTAAGTCTGGGTAATCACCTGGAGAGAGGAAAGAGTTTGTTACAGATGTGGTGATAGCTCATAATGGTTGCCTATCAATTCCTAGGAGACTGATAGGGTGGGAAAGCAAGCCCACTGTTTGATAGGAAAGGTGTAAGGAGACGTATAATGTTTCTTCTTTATACCTGTCCTCCCCACAACAGGAACCTAGGCAGCCTGTCTTTTCAGGTGAAATTAGGTCCTTAGACCCTCATAGCTCCTGTTGTGGATGAAGTGTGGCAGAATTCACCTGAACCCAGATAGAATGGTACATAAAGGAACCAGTCTGGATCCATGGGCAAGTAAAATTTGAGGTTTTTGGCTCATTCTCAACTTCCATCAGACTTAGAGCTCAGACTTAAGAAACTGGAGACCTCACAGGTACACCCAGTAGCTTTGAGCTTTGCCCTTTCTCTATTGCAAGGCTTTTGCCAGGTGAGAAAGCATTTCTGGGTCTAGAGCCCCATTGAGATGGGAGGTTGTCTTTGATGTGGTAGTTGCTCAACTACCCATGTGACCAGATTTCTTTGGCCAGCACCCAGATTCCCTACAGACCAGCTTTAGCCTGAGGCTGTCTTGGCAGACCTCCTTGATCTCAAAGCTTGGATATTAGCAGGTTCACTGAGTGTCAGCACCCCCAATTCTTGCCTGACAGTCTGAGTGGATTTCCAGGTTGGCAGAGTCAAATAGAATTCACCAGGATCTCTGGGGAGGTCCAAGTCAAAATGTGCTGATGTACCACAAAAGGGCAATGTCCAGTCCTTGATCCCCAGATCCTTGTTTTGTTTATTTCTGTGAATGCTACTCTTTTGTACAGATTGCCATGGATTTTCAGCAGCATTTCATAGGACCTATAAAATGACTTCTGTGTCCTCAGATTCCATGAATTGAATAGACTATCTCAGGGCAGCGAAATTGAGAAGCGCCCTTGTTCTGTGATCCACAGGTCCTGAGATTATAACCTATTATCACCTGTACCTGCACCCCTGCCCTGAGTCCTCTAACCTACTGGCATGCCACTATGACCCTTCTGGAATTCCCTGTAGTGGAGTGCATTTAGAGAGTCAACTCTCTTGATGCCTGGCCTGTAAGGTAAGCTGCCAACATGGATTCACTAGTCATTTTTAGGTTTTCTGTTTTTATTTTTTGTTTTTATTTTTGTTGTTTTGTTTTGTTATGTTTTGCTCAAAAAATGCCATACAGAGTGATCCCAGGTCCCAGGGTACTTGACATTCTTGCTGCACTACTGTCATCAAGTGGAATTGTTTTGCAGGTCTGCCATCTGGTCCCTGTGTTTCAGTGGACATGGCCAGCACCCTAAGCAGCATCTGTGTCCCTTGCTAGACAAGACTATCTCAAATCTCCTGATAACCTGTCAGCTCAGGAGAGCTGTAGGGAAAAGCAGGCTCCAGGTGGGCCTGCCACACAGCAGGCTGAGCACAACATGGTTTGGCTTGCTCCAAGCAGAAAGCATAGCCTCCCATGTCCTGAGGCTGCCACATCAGGATTGTGATTATCTTTGGAAGGGACTCTGTATCTGTGATTGAATCTGGGTTGGAAAAGGGGCACTTATCACACATGCCAGTGTTCACTAGGCCACCCACAATAACACTAGCTTTTGGATGATGCTTACCAGTAGCCATCAAACCTCAAATCAAGGAACCACACAAGCTGAACATCATCACTTCAAGTCTGTGCCCAGTTTGACTGGGCAACACAGCCTTTAGGGTCATATGTGTTTTATCTATTTTATTCTCTTCCTACCATCCTCATTCCCTCCTTGCTCATCATTGTCTGCCTCCTGTTCTCTCTGAGTTTTTCTTCTTTGTCTTCATTTCATTAATATTTTGTCAGAAATTGGGATCGCTTTGAGCTTGGCTGCAGGTGGAGTTCAGGGACCCTGACTTGAGATAAAATATTTCTGCTTCAGAGCTATATCCCTGTCACCCATCAAAGGATTGTACTGCTATGGAGAGATGCAGCTTCGTTTTGTATACAAAGAGGTATTGAAGCCTGTGGTATTCTTGTGTCTCAGGATGAATCTTAGTAGAAGCAGTCATATAGGGTATACTGAAAAGTGCCCCAAAGTGGCCAGGCAGACACTGAACTGGAGGCAGGTTAGTCTCCCTGTTCCTTCCTTTAAAATGCCTTCTGTGGTTATGCCCAACACCCATGGAGGAATCATACTTATGAATTTCCTGATTTGGGCACTTTGCCTATTACCATGGGAAAACATCCAGGGTTGTGTTAAAAAAGCACTGTTTTTCCTGTTCTGCCCTGTTCAGTGATATCTTCTGGAATAATAATTAGTTAGATGATTCTCTAAAATTAAGTTGATAGAATCAGTAGAATTCACAAGTATTCTTGCATAGGTGTTGGGAATCTCAACAGGGACATTGATAAGGGAGAGGCAGGGAGCCTAAACGTTTCTGTGGTTCACTGAACAAGAGGTCTCTTCAATTGCACAGCCCTGAGACAATAAATTCATTTCATGGCAGCTAGGAGTCCCAGAAGTTGTTGGAAATATTCTAAGGAATGTTCTAAAAAACCCATGCCAATCAATACCACAGAGTAGCATCATGAGAAATAAACAAAAAAGCATTTGGAGATCAGGGACTGGACATTGCTCTTTTGTGGTAAATCAACACATTTTGACTTGGACCTCCATAGAGATCTTATTTAATTCTACTTGAATGAGTTCATCTACCATCCCTACCCCTGCCTCTGACCCCAACCTCCAACTAGAAACCCCTCCCCCACGTTCAAGCCCACATATCTTTTCTGGTGTCCCCAGTAGCTAACTGTACATAGAGAGTCATCACAAATGGATAAGGATGTAGAAAATTAAGTGTTTCTCAGCTGTTTGAGGTTCCTCTTTTGTGAATTGTTTGTTTACATTTGCACCCCATAATCAGTTGTGTTCTTTGTTTTGTTGACATCTAGTTTCTTGCATTCTTTATGAATTTTGGATATAAGCTCTTTTTTGGAAATGAATGAATGTTTCTCCAAAACAAAGAAAGCCTTATCAAACCCCATAAACACACAGAGAAACAGATATAGGAATGATTAACAGCTTTGAATAATATAAGGTACTTCTACACACAACTGAGGTTGGAGTAAATTAACTAAGATATGGGAAAATGTGTATGGTGTATGATCACAGTGGACACATATCTCAGAGCTTCATGCTGTCAGGCACATACTGACACAACTTCTTACAGGGCTGAGACAAAAACTCATTTCTAGCTAGAAGTTCATGATCAGCCTGGATTGCATAGAGAGCTTATCAGTGGACAAATAAATTAATACTGTCACTAACTTTTATAGCTTTAAGCACAGAAAACTCTCTCAGCCTCAGTTTTCTTTTAGTTTTTAAATTTTTTAAAAATATTGTATTATTTAATTTATTATCTATTTATTTCTCTCTATATTCCTCAATTTATCTGTTAATTCGTTTATTTCTGACATTGTTTCTCTTTTTACCCCTGGTAGTCTTGGAACTAAATATGTAGGCAAGGGTGGCCTCGAACTCTCAAGAGATCCAACTGCTTCTGCCTCCTGAGTGCTGAGATTAAAGTAGCATCCCAACAAGCCCAGCAAGCTTCAGTTTTCTCACAACAAGATGGTATTACCCACCAGCTTTACATAACTGTGGAGAGTATTCCATTAATCATAGGCATTATTTCATGAAGGAATGAATCATACAGCTATTTGAAAATAGCAAACAGAGCAATGAATCTTACACAATGTCTTTGAAGAATCTGTTGACATATTTTAAAGTTTGAATTTAGTGTTTTTTACTTTTTCCTTTTAAAAAACTGTGGAGTACATAACGATTTTGCATGCCACTCTTGCACAGGGGACATGCTCATCGTCTGTGTATCATTCCTGTTTTAATTTATGTGCACCTGAATCACGCACTCTTTATTTACTTTTAAAATTCCCTTGGGAACAGATCAAATTGAGCAGCTGCAATTGAGTATGCTATGTAATGAGATGTGTTTATTTTTCTAAATGATAGATGGTCCACCAGCAGACTAACATTGACTTTGTCCCTGCATAGCAGCTAGAAATGCTAGTGTTATGCTGTGGAAGTCTATTTAGTTCAATCCCTTTCCCCACCCTGCCATGCCTAGCACCATTGTTGCTGGTGGCTTCACATGTACTACAAAGATCTTTATGCTGTCAGGGCATTCTATGCAAGGCACTGTCACCTTTCAATGTCTTCAGAAATAGGGAAGAATGCATCCCTTTGACTCATTAGCTTTTGTTCAGACCACACAGTATGACCTCCTTAGAGGCCTGTCCTGGTGACAGCAACAATTATCTGTTCCTGTGCCACCAGGTCACTTATTCTAATGGTTGTGCTGTTTTGTCACCTGACTATCTGAAATTGTACTATGTGGGAACTAGAAATACCTCTCTGAGGGGGCTCCTAATATTCAGGAAGCTTGTGGTGTCTTAAGTCCTGAAGGTTGGACTGAGGAAATCGTAACTGTCTTCAGTACTGGGAATAAATTATAGTCTCTGCTATCTGGGGGGGTGGAGTGTTGTTTGAAGATACCTAAGGTGAAACTATGTCTCGGGTTTGGGTTTTTCTGGATCTAATGGTGCCCAGAAACTGGGACTGAGGGTGTGGCATCCCTTCAGCCTTAGGCATCGGCCTTGATTGTGCAGTTCAGTGCTTCCATAGAATGACAGGTCTAGTGGTGTCTTCAAGGTTCAGGTTTCTATTTCAGCAGGTTGTGTTTTAATTCCCCTGCAACTCACTAAGAGAGCATCTTTTTCAGCTTCTCAGTGTTTCTAAAGATGCCAGAGTACTCACACTCTTGGGGGTAGATCAAATAGAAGACTTGGGGCATGAAGTTTTCCTATGTGCCTTCACGTGCTGGACACTCAATGATTTTCTTGGTCTCCTGGGCTTTTCCTGTGAATTGGTGACATACTGGTTCAAGAGAGATTTTGGGACTTGGTATTTCTCCAGGTTTTGTGGTAATGGGAAACAGAATAATACTGTGACTTCTGGGGAACTAAAACCAGGCTACATCCTCCCATAGTTTGAAAGCACTATGAAACAATTTCTGGAAATTGCCAACTCTGGAGATTCACAAGATGACAGAGACTTCTCTTCTCTGGAGCATTCCCGGGTATATTGATGTGAACAGAACTGGCAAGTTAAGTAATGAACTGGTCTCTGGCAGTTGGGTGAGCTGAGTCTTCATATCCTGGGAACCCAGTTATTGCCACACCAAGGACCTGTGTTTCTTAGTCTTAAGGCTTGATCTGGTTAAAACATGGAGTAGTGAGTGTTGTCTTTGGGCAACATTACTAAATCAGCTTTCCCATTGACTTTGTCCCATTGTTTGATAATTTTCCTGACCCAGTCCCATTTTTGGTTTTAGGAAAACTATTTAAAAGGTGCTTTATTTATATCTTATTTCTTTAGTTTTTATTTCTTTATATCTTATTCTTTATTTTTTAGACTTGCTTTTATCAGCATTCAGCTTCTGTTAGCACTCTTGATCCCATTTCATTGTGTGTTCTCTAGCTTCTCATCCCATGATGTTATCTCTCTCATGTACCTGACACTAAAACACAATCTTCTGGTCCACGAACAGGGATGGTAAGGATGGATGCATGGGTAAGTCCTTAGTTTGTATGTAAATAATTTTTATATATATAAGAGAATCCAGGCCAAATGTAAGGATAATGGAAAAAACAGAAGATCCGGAGCTAAGTAACATAGGATATCTAGATTTTAAAGAGCTCTTTATTTTTCAACATTTGTTTCATTGGCTGCTCTTTTCTGCTACTTACAGTGTATTGCTAAAGTACTTAGAAAAATTCTATTTGTTATAAGGAAGTATGGTTATGATACCTGCTAATGTACCATTATTTTGTTTTCTTATTTGGGACATGGCTTTACTTTTTTCCTTTTCACAATTCAGGTTGGTACATCTGCTTTTATGTGCCCATATAAATATAGTATTTTTTAGTAGGTGGAAGATTTTTGTCTCAGTATTCATGTGTCTTGGTCTTAAAATTCTGACATGTCATTTGAATAGTTATGTTTGTAATTCAGTACATATTTGGAGAATTTTTGAGCCTTAAAATATGAGCAGATATCCTCCTTCTCATTCTGAAAGAACTCATTATATTCCCAAGAGAACAAGGCTTAAGAAATTGAGAAGGGCTTCCTCTGGAAAGACATTCTCGATTCCATAGAGAGAATGGAAACCATAATAGTGGGGAGTTTGAAAGGAGCCTGTAATCCCAGCAATGTGTAACACTGAAGAGGAGGTTGGTTTTATCCCAGTAGTAATGGCATACAAGAGAAACTAGTTCAGACCCTTTCCCCAGTACAAATGAGGGAACACTTATAAAATTGGCATATATAGCCCAGTGGCAGTGGTACACACATTTAGTCAAAGAACTGTGAAGGAGAGACAGGCAGATCTCTGTGATTTTGAGGCCAGCCTGGTCTACACAATGAGTGTTAAGTAATCAGAGTTACAATGCAGAATCCATGTTTCAAAAAGAAAAATCCCACAAATTATTATGCATACCCCCACTTTCTGAAGAATCACATAATTCTGAATAACTCTAGCTAACTTAAGTATTTAAATGTATTGAACGATGGAGGCAGGGTTTGACTCCCCTGCACCTCCACTAACAGGCCCCACCAACATTGTAATTCCCAACACATGTGCAGCAGGCCTAATAATGGATTCTCCTGACTTGGTTACCTTGCTTCTTACCCAAGGAGTACACTCATTGTCAAGGGTCGAAAAAACCCTTTTTCCTGCTATGCCTTGTCCAGTGCTGTCAGTTGGAGGAATAATTAATTAGAGAAGGCTCTAAAATTTACAGATGGCAGAGTCTGGGGTTAAAGACAATTGTATGTGTGTATTTGTGTATATATGTTTATATCTACGTGTGTGAGTTTGTGCACTCATTCCTTTTGAGTCTACTAGACAGAAATCTACTCCTCAGAGACCCCATAAGTGTGGCAGCATCCACCTGAACACCGATCAGAGGGTACATTTGGGCCCTGGCCTGGATCCATTGGAAAGATTTGAGTTTTAGGTGGCCTTTCACAATTCTCATGAGACTCATGTCTCAAACCTGAGAAGCTGGAGCCCTACCGGATACACACAGCTTCCTTGAATGTTGTGCTATATTCAATAGGAAGGCTGAAAGATACTTGGTTTGCTTGGGTCTGTGTGGTATATTGCCATGAGGAGAAGAAAGAGGTTGTGACAGACCTTATGATAGCTTATAATGGTTGCCTGGCAATGCCTAGGAGACTGATAGGTTAGAGATGCAGGCGCACTGCCTGGTAGGCAAGGTGGCAAGTGTCGTGTAATGTTTCTCCTTTGGATCTGTCCTTCTCCCCACAACACAGACCTGGGCTGCCTGACTCTGCAGGTAAAATTGGGTCCCTGGATCCTTATAGGCCCTGTTGTGGAAATAGTGTGGCATACTTCAAATGAACCAAGGTGGAATGGTATCTGAAGGAACCAGCATGTGTAAATGAACAAGTTTGAGGTTTTTTGATGAATTTCTCAGTTTCTACTAGACCTGAAAAACTGGAGCCCTCACAGGTACACAAAGCATCCTTGTGCATTGCTATTTCCATTGCAAGGCTTTTTCTGCCAAGAATGGTAGCAGTTCTGTCTAGAGCCTCATTAAAATGAGTAGTGATCTTTGGTGAGGTATCTGCCCAACTTCCCATGTAACCATAGTTCTGTGACACCACCACACAGCTTACATACATCCCAGGTTTCACTTTAGGCATTCTTGGGAGGAATCTTTGATCTGAAAGTTTGGATTTCAGCTGTTCTACCAAGTATCAGCACACCCAATTCTTGCCTGACAGCTCTAGTGATCTCTGAGAAGGGCAGAGTCAAGTAGAATTCAGCAGGATCTCTGGTAAGGCCTAAGTCAAAATGTCCTAGGTGAGCCACAAGAGGGCAGTGTACAGTCCCTGATCCCCAAGTCTATTTTTTGTTTGTTTCTGTGGAAATTTGTGACATGGGTTTTCTAGAGCATTCCATAAGACCTATACATGAACTTCTCAGCCTCCCAGATGCCCTGAATTGAATGGAATATCCCAGGGATTGCAATTCAGGTGCCACTTGTTCTGTGATACACAGGAGCTGGATCTACCACCCATTCCCACCCACACTTTCAACCCTGCCAAGAATTCCCTTACCTCCCTGCATTCCCACAACTTTCCTAGCCTGTAAGTAATACCCAACTTGACATCTGTAATTTTTTTTTTTTTAAATCAGTAAAGGTCATACAGAGTTATCCCAGGGCCCAAGGTACTTTACATTTTTGGTACACTACTTTCAGCAAGTAGAATTATTTTGCAGATTCTGCCAGTGCATTCCTGTCTTTCAGTGGACATAGCCAGCACTCTAAACAGCACATCTGGATCTTTGTAGACAGGGCTGACTCAGGTCTACTGCAGTCCTGTTGACCCTGGTGTGTTGTTGGGAAAAAACAGAGTCCAGTTGATACTTGTCCCACAAGGCTAAGTCCTGCCACAGTGCAGGCCCAGCACCACAGAATTGGTTAGCTCTAAGCTGTAAGAACAGCCCCCAGGTCTTGAGGCTGCCATATCTGTCAGTATTGTGAGGATCACCTTGCAAGTGACTATATATCTGTGGTTGAATCAGCATTGAGGAAGGGAAACTTATTCCACATTCCAGTGTACACAAGGCCACCCACAATCTTCATAGCTTTTGGATGATGCTGACCAATAGGTCACACAGCTCACTTCCAGGAATCACACATGCTACAAAGAACCTTTTCATGACTGTGCGTAAATTGTCAGGGCAACACAGCCATGATTGTCATATGTGTTTTATCCATTTTATTCTCTTCCTACCATCCTCATTCCCTCCTTGCTCATCTTTGTCTACCTCCTTTCTCTCTGACTTTCTTTTTCTTCTGTTCTTTAAATTTTTTCAACAGAAAATTTGGTTCTCTTTTAGCTTGGCTACAGATGGACTTCAGGATTCCTGGCCTGAAAGAAATCATTTCTGATCCTGAAAGGTTGCTGTGGGTAGCAATCATAATGGTCATGCAAGAGTTGTATGGGAATGTCAGGTAGTTTTGTGTAGGAGAGGACCTTTAGGGCTCCACCCCTCAGCACAAGATCAAGTGGTCATAATATCTGGATGTGCCCATGTACTGCTGTGACCACTTATGGCTCAGATGATGAGACTAATTACATGGCAACAGAATGAAAGGTGGCAAGAACAGTCCTGAGGAGTGGCTGCCATGGCACTTCTGAGAACTCAGAGCAGTTGCAGCCTGAGGGAGTTCCCTTTGCATCATAAGAGAGGTTGACTCCAGGAGGAGATGGAAAGCAATGATGGGAATATCTCCATGAGGCAGGAAAAAATCGTCTTTTTCTATGGGCCAACATGGACTGTCTCTTCCACATGGAGTTGGGTCTCTAGGGATTCTCAGCTGATGGTAGGAAGGGTACTTCTGGGGTAGTGAAAATCATTTCCCATGTGAACCTGGTATATCATGTGATTTCAAGACAGGCCTTACTTCCCTGGATGAACAAGACTATGACTGTACATATGAGAGAGGAATATAGATGGAGAGAACAATGGAAAGAAAGAGAGGAGACTGAAACAGAGATGGGGGGAGAGAGAAAGAGAGGAAGGGAAGGATGGAAGAATATGAATATGGGATGGTAGTCAAAACCATTGTCACATGACAGCAACTTATTCCTGTTCCTTGGTTGTAGGCCACAGGAGAGAAAGAATGACGGTGCCTTGAGAGGTTCCTATGATGCTGGGTTGCAGATTGCTTCATGCTTTGTTGTGGGACTAGTCCAGAATATATATTCTTCCCTGTATGTATTAGCCCAGTGGTTCCTCTTGAATCTTATCAGAGAGCTCTGAGTTTGATGTGTTCCTTGCCTTGGCAATAGGGAGGTGGATGTCCACAAAAGAAACAGAATAACACAAATCTGAGAGTGACTTGAGGATTTAGAGAATGAAAAGAAAAGCAATTGTCTTGAGATTTCCTGTTGTTGGGGGTGAGGTGGGGTGTTGTTATGCTGGGGAGAAGAGATAGGTTGGGACTGACTTGGAGATAGCTCATAATAGCTACCTGGCAATGTCTTAGTTGAAGAACCAAACCCATGGCCTTGTATGCAAGGCAGCAAGTGGGATGTAGTGTTTCTCCTTTAGACACATTCTAGTCACCATAACAGGGTCCTGGACAACCTGTGTCTATTGGAGAAGTGAGGCAACGTCTACCTGATCCCATATGGCTGGATACCTAAAGGAACCAGCCTGGATTAATCGTCAAGAAGATTTGAGGTTTTTGGTAGCCTTTCTCATCACTCATCAGACTCAGTGCTTAGACATGTGCAACTGGATTCTCACAGGTACACACAAATGCCTCTGGTTTTGTCCTTTGTCCACCACTGAGACTTCTGCTATATGGAAAGGAAATTCTGAGCCCAAGTCCTGATTAACACAATTAGTTGTCTTTGTTGAGCCTTCTGCCTCTCTTTCCATGTATGTGGAGTTTTGTGATATCACCACCTTACTGACTTACTACCGTTGGCCTGTTAAGAGGGTCTTCTTGGTAGGCTGCCTTGACCTGGAAGATTGGTTGTGGCAAGGTCACAAATTGTCAGCACTCCCAAATCTGGAGTGGCCGCTTTAGTGATCAGTCAGGTAGGTGGAGTTAAGGAAAATACAATAGGATCTCTGGGCAGACACAAGTTGGGGTGTCTTGGTTAGGATACAAGAGGACTATGTCCAGCCTTTATTTCCCACAGCCGGGTTTTTGTGTCTGATGCTTCTCTCTTCTGTTGCAGATTGGCATGGATATTCTGGAGAATTCTCTTGGAGGTCTAGGCAGCACCTTCTGGACTTCCCCAGCATCCATGACTGAGTACAGTAGCTCAGGGAATTGCAGTTGTGGAGCCCCTGTGTCCTAGGTTCTGTGACTGACCCACAATTCCTGAATCTACCAACCATCCTCTTCTCCATTGCACCCCTATCTGCAACCCCCTCACCTCCCTGCATGCCCATACAACCTGCTAGGATCCCCTGTGGTAGACTGCATCTAGCAAGCCATCTCTGAGCCCATCCTAGTCAATAAGGTTCACTGCCTCTTGGAATCTAGAGACACGTGGTTGCTGTTGTATTTTTACACATAAAAGGACAGAGGGAGTGATCTTACAGCATGAATTATTTGGCAATTTGATTCACTACTGTCATTAAGTGGAATGGTTTTGCTGATCCTGCCAACTGCTCCCTGTGCATCTCTGTACAGTGCCAACACCCTAAGCAGCATCTCTGGTCCTAGCTGGACAGGACTGGATTGGGTCTCCTGCAGTCTTGTTGGCCCAAATGAGGTGTGGGAAAAAGCAGGGTGCACGTGATCCTTGACCCTGTAGACTGAGTCCTGCCCCAGTGCAGGCCAGGTGCCATAGTGTTTGTCATACTGCAAGCAGGAAGTAGAGCCTGTCAGGTCTTGAGGTAGCTGCATCTGTTGGTATTGTGAGGATCTCTCCTCAAGTGGACTCTGCAACTGAGACTTCATCTGGGTTTAGGCAGGGAAACTTATCCCACATGCCAGGGTTCATAATTTCACCCACAGGCTCCTAAATTTCAGGTGAGGGTCAACAGTAGCACACAGACCTCACTTCTCGGTCCCCCACACACTGCCAGAATCTCTTCTAAGGTGTGGGCAGAATGACAGAGCCACATACTCATTGTGGTCCTGTGAGTTTTATCCATTTCTCTCCCTCCATTCCATGCTCATTCCCCCTATCACCTCTCTTTCTGCCACCTGTTCTCTCTTTTTTCTCTTTTTTTCTCTTGTGTTCTATTCTGAGCTTCTCTGCAAGTATTGTTCAGTGACCCAGAACTATCAGTGTCACTTCAGAGTTATATGGGAAGGACAGGTTTTTTGTAGTGGATATCCTTTGTGGACCAACCTTAAGCACAAGCTCATGTGGGCATAATGTGTGACTTCTTGTGGCTCAGTCAATTAGACCTAATGTCACATGACCACTCCTTGGAAGTGTCTGGATTGGCACCACTGAGAACTCCAATCAGGTCCACCCTGAGGGACCTCCCTTTTCGGCATCAGAGAGGCTGCCTCAAGGACAATTGGCAGAGAGGGAGAGGTGGAAATCAAAGTCAGGAATGTCTCCAGGAGGCAGGATATGTGTTGTGTTTTCGGTGCTATCATCCTTATGGAGCTGGGGCTCTGGGAGCTCTCAGCTCCTGGAAAAAGTGGTTCCTGTGGGATAGTGCAAAGCATTTCCCAAATGAACATGGTATCATATGATATCCAGACAAACCTATCTGCCCTGCATGCTCTGGCTATGAGTGTATATATGAGAGAGGGAAATAGAGGGAGAGGTCAAAGGAAGAAAGAGAGGAGACAAAGTAATAGATGGATAGATAGGTAGATAAATAGATAGATAGATAGATAGATAGATAGATAGATAGATAGATAGATAGACAGATAAAGATACAGAGATGGAGAAATAAAGAAATAGAATGAGAAGAAAATCAGTTTGAAATTGTAGGTATATTTGTCTGGAACTTGGGGATCAAACCCATTCTCTCACATGCCAGCTCTGTGGCCTCTCACTCCCATTCCTTGGTTCTAGTTCAATGGCGAGAACAGATAAAGGAACAATGACTGTTTTCTCTAAGGATGCCTTACTTTGGTATGAAGTCTTTGATTAGGGCTGGGATGCAGACATGCTGCAGACATCCTGTTGAGATCAGTCAGGCATGTGTATTCTTCCTAGCGTCTAGGTGACCATAGATTTGACTTACCTGTTTTCCTAGCCCTGGAAACATAAAGAGGTATGTGTCTACAGAGTACTGAAAATGTCCCATATTTGAGAGCACTGTGTGGACTTTAGAGAAGGAAAAAGGAGCCAAGTATCCTGAGTGGTTCTCACTGGTTTGGGTCAGATGGAGGTGGTTTATTGGGCTGCTGAGAGGAGATGGGTTATCGGCATAGCTCAAAATAGTTGCATAGCAGTGCCTAGGAGACAGTTATGTTTGGGGATAAGCCCACTACCTGATAGGCCATGGGTTAAGTGGGATAAAATGTCTCTTTTTAGAAATATTCTTTCCCCACAACAGGGTCTTGCATGCCTGTCACTTCAGGAGAATTTGTATGTGGATGCAACTGGCTTATGTTGGCTCCTGCTATGGATGAAGTTTGGCAACATCCCCATGAACCCAGATTGCAGTGCTCCTGATGTCATCAGCATTGATCCATGTGCAAGAAGATGAAAGTGTTGGAGTAGCCTTTCTCATGACCCATCTGACTCAGGAGTCAGAGCTGAGCAACTGGATTATCAAAGGTACACACAGAGGCCATTTTGCTTTTTCATGTGTTGATCAAGGGAGTCTTCTTTTGCAATATTGGAAAGCAGTTCTAAGCCTAGGACCCAAATGATGTGGGAGCCACTACCTGAGGCTTCTGCCACCTTCCCATGTATACACAGCTATGTGACAACACTGCCCTGCTGCTGTATGTGCCCATCAATAGCCTAGAAAGGCCTTCTTGTCAGAGAGCCTTGACCTAGAAGCTTGGGTGTGGTCATAGTCAACCAGTGTCATCACACCCAAGTCTGGACTGGAAGCTTTAGTTGTCACTTTGGTGTGTGGAGTAAAGTAGAATGCAACAGGATTTCTGGCAGGCCCAAATTAGACTGTCCTTGCTTGACCACAATGGGGGAAATTCCAGTCCCTGGCCCAAAAGTCTATTTTGTGTCTGAATTCTCTCTTCCATTCAACAGATTGTCATGGGTTTTTAGAGCATTCCCTTAGATCTTGGAAGCATTTTCTAACCCTCCTAGCACCGAGGATGGAGGAAAGTGTCTCAGTGCAGTGCCATTGAGGACCTGATGATCTGTGCCCCACAAAGCCGCAGTCTACCAAGCATTCCTAAACCTGTCCCTGCCCTAACCTCCAGCTTATACCCCTACAACAACCTACATGCCCTATCCACACAAACATTCTGGTATCCCCAGTAGCTGATTGCACCAAAAGAGCCATCCCAGATGCCTAAGATGTTGAACATTTTAATGTTGAACATTTCTTTAAGTCTTTCTCAGCCATTTGAGATTCTTCTTTTTTGAATTCTTAGTTTAGAAATGCACCACAGTTTTAATTGGGTTTTTTGTTTTGTTGATGTGTAGCTTCTTGAAGTTTTTTTTATATATTTTGGATGTTAACTCTCTACTGGAAGTGTAGTTGGTCAATATCTTCCCATTCTGTAGGCTTCGATTTTGCACTGTTGACAACGTCATTTTCCTTACAGAAGCTTTTCAGTTTCATGAGGTCCTCTGATTAATCTTTGATCTTTGTTCCTGACATTTCAGTTTTCTGCTAAAAAAGTTTCCTCCTGTGTCACTGCTCTCAAGGCTAATGCTTACTTTCTCTTCAATCAGTTTCAGTATATCTGGTTTTATATTGAGAACTTAGATCCATTTGGACTTGAGGTTTGTACTCAGTAATAGATATCAATCTATTTGCATTCCTCTATCTCAGACATCCAATTAGACAAACATCATTTGTGAAAGCTGCTTCCATTTTGTCATTATATTTTTCTAGCTTCTTTATAAACGATCAGGTATCCATAGGTTTGTGGATATATATCTGTGTCCTTTATTCCATTCCATTGGTCATCATGTCTGTTTTTGTGCCAATACCATGCAGTTTTTATTAATATCGCTCTGTGGTACGGATTAAGATCAGGGATCTTTATACATCTAGAAGTTCTTTTATTTTTCAGGATTTTTGTAGGTATCCAAAGTTTTTTATTTTTGCATATGAAGTATTGTATTGCCCTTTTAATGTCTCTAAAGAAGTACATTGGGATTTTGATAGAGATTACATTGAGTCCTTAGATTATTTTTAGTACAGAGGCCATTTTTACTCTGTTAATCTTACCAACTCAGGAGGATGGGATTTCTTTCCATGTTTTGATATCTTCAAATTCCCTCTTCAAGGACGTAAAGATTTTGTCATTCAAGTCTTTCACTTGTTTGGTTGGAGTTGCCAAAAATACCTTATGTTATTTGTATCTATTGTGAAGAGTAATATTTCTCTTATTTCTCTCTCTATTTGTCATTTGTATATAGGAGGGACAAAGACAGATTTTTTTTTAGTTTATCTTGTAGCCAGCCATTTCACTGAGTTGTTTACCAGCTATAGGAGTTCCCTGATCTAGTTTTTGAGGTCATTTATATATAATATCTCATCGGAAAATAAGGATTATTTGACTGTTTCCCTGTGAATTCATATCCCATTAATCTCCTTCTCTTGTCTCATTGTTCTTGCTAGTACATTAAGTACTGTATTCAGTATTTATAAATGGAGGGAACAGCCTGATCATCCTTCTGATTTTAGTGAAATTGCTTTGAAATTTCCTCTATTCAATTTGATGTTGTCAGTAGGATTGCTGTTACTTATCTTTATTATGTTTCGGTATGGCCTATTATCCTCAATCTCTCCATGAGGTTTGTTTTGAAGGGTTGTTTGATATTATCAAAAGCTTTTTCACATTGTAGTGAGATGATCATGTATCTTTTTATTTTCTGTTAGTTTGTTTATGGAGTGGATTACATTGACATATTTTCTTATATTGAACGGTCCCTTCTTCTCTGGTATCAAGGCTATTCAATCATGGTGAATCTTCTTTTTAATGTGTTCTTGGATGTGCTTTTTGAGTATTTTTTTAGTTCATTTGCAACTATGTTCAAGAATGAAATGTGTATATAATTCTATTACTTTTTGAATCTTTGTGATGTTTGGGTATTAGCATGACTCCAAAATATCTTGTAACTTTTTCTGCATTTTTACATTGGTGAGTTTCTGCATTTCTACCTTGGTGATGATGTTTCCAATAAAACTATGACACAAGTCCTGGATGCTAAATTGTACCTCTCACTAGTAACCAAGGCAAGGTTCAATGGTACAATAGGCTGTAGTCTGAGGATATCTTCTCATGCAAGGTTTTCAATGTTGTATAGAAAGCTGAAGCCCTCTGAGGTATCTAGGACAGGATGAGTTTGACATTGTGTCCTATTTCTCACAAGCTATAGTTATTTCATAGAATGGTTTCTGGGTAATGAGGTAGGTGTTTTCACTACTATAGCCTCTTTGAACTTCTAATATTTGATGTTTTCTGGGTGCCTTGGTTCATTGTGTCATTACCACCAGGGAAGTCTGACTGTATGTCAAAATTAAATAGGGCCAAGACCACAGCTTTGAGTACTGCACCTTGTAAAATTCAGGAATTGTTATTCCACTCTGAGAGCATCTCAGCTCTGACTTTGGCCCAGGGTCAATGACATTATACCTCAGGATTCTATATCCTCATCCACCTCAGAATGGATTTCCATTCAGTTTTGATAATGTGTAGGAAATTAGAATTGACATTCCATTTTAGTAGACAGTATATCTGATCCTTGAAAATGAGATTCAGTTCAATCTTCAACCCTAAGACCATTTACCAAGATGGGAAAAACATCACTTGGCAGAATTGCCTAAAATAGTGAGTGGTTTGCTATCTGGGACTCTTATGGTAAGCAGTTATGCAGAGGTCCCAGAAGTGGACCTGTGTTATAAGCAGCGTGTCTTATGACATTCCAGGTGAAATACTACTCCAAATAAGAATTGTCATGGTAATGCAAACAGTACTATACTTTGGATTCAAGGAAAATTTGCTTCCTCCTGGACACTCCAATTGCTCATTCTGCCCAAGGTCTGGTTACCCAGGAGAAAAGTGCAGTTTCTTGAGGTAAGTGGTGTTCTAGAATTCTTGACCTCATAGAGACAGAAAGCTTAGCCGGGATGCAAAACAGTATTCACACAACATTCTAACTTTTGGGGCTTGGGAAAGGGGGAGAGTTGATGGGCTCCATTCCTGACTTCCTAGCAGAAAACATAGATATCTCGAATTCACACAGCCCCATTCATTGTCCCAATGTGCTTTTCTCTGCTCTCCACAGGAACCCATAACTCATATATGGAACATTATATGTTCTGCTAATTTTGGCCCAAGCTCATCCAGGTGGGAACATACAGTTCTTCCCTTCAATGTTTGTTTTTGCTTTTACTTTTGATTTTAAGATAATCATATTTTCCACTTCTATTTGTTCTCTCCAAAACTTCCCACGTATCCTGATTCTTCTATCCACTCATAAAAGTCGACATGACTGACAGTGTAAACCAAAGTTGGAAAATCCTAACAATAGATAGGCAAAATGAAACAGCAGAAGACCACAGTCGTAAACAAAGATCTACAGAAAGGAAGAAATGTTGGAGTGGAAGAAATAGCCTTCCCTAGTTATGAGAAATAGTATACTCAAAATCATTTTTGAGAGTATACTATTCTTAGAGTAAACCAGCCTTTTTTGATCATAACAAAACACTTGTATTCACTTCATTGCTCATTCACTCCTTTTCTCATTATTTCTTTTCATCTAAAGATAACTCTATACAGGTGAATATTCACCACTAACTACATGAGTAAAACCTTCCCAATTACCTGTCCTTGTCATTCACCCTGTTTTCTTTCCTACATAGATGACTATCTACTTCCCATCATTTATCCTTTGTTCTTCTCTTACTCATGTTCCTTTCTGCCTCTGTTTAGTTTCTTTTTGCTTCTTTCTTTCGTCATTGCTGTTTTTTCTCTTTGCTTTCTTTGTTTTTATTTGTTTAAAATGTAATCTCTTAGGATAGTAATATAATGGACCAATTATGTGTCAGATAATGTTTAGGCAAGAAACCAGAACTAATACAAGGTTCTGTGAGCACTGTGCCTTGAATTGTAGATTAGTCATCTGCCACAGCTAGCTTTAGTAAGCAGACATTTAAGACTTTCTTCATGGTGAAAATGAGGAGAAGCAGAGATCTCTATGAAGGTACACAATGGAGCTTAATTACAATGAATCAATAAAATTTCTTGTATCCATTTACGCTGCTTATGTGGCTTATCTAGGAAAAAAATGCTTCTTGGGCTAGCTGACCCATTTTTAATCTGGGGTCACTTCACTACACCTTGGTCAAGAGTCCCAGGAGGAAAGAAGTGATCACAGTTGAGAAAGCCTTCCAGGTGTCTTTTATACTCCTTGGTATGTCATGCTTCCCTCCTTGGCAAGCTACTCCCTATTTGCACATAGAAGAATGAGGAGCATGGGACCTAATATTAATCAGTTAAAGGTGTATGGAAATCCCTTTAAATCCCTTTACAGTTAAACATGGGGCCATGATGACAGCTGAGGGTCCTATACGATGTACAAATCAGGATTTTGGAATTTCATTCTGTTATGTCTTCTCTGTCGTTGGTTCCGATGTCAATAATTTGTTCTTCAGATTTCTTCAGGCTCATCGAGATAACAATTGAATGCAACTTATCTTTTCAAAGGGGTTCTCTCAATGAGGTGGAGCCATTTTACCAGATAGTGTCTATATTCCTTGGAAATGAGACTCCTATATAATCTTTAACCCTAAGTCCATTCCATTTACTCAACATGTGAACAATATAATTTTCCAGCATTGCCTAAAATGTAAGTGGGTTGCCAGATAGGAGTCATTGAATAGGCAGAAAATTGGGAAATTTGGCTCTACAGAGGGCACAGTAAATGGACCTATGTTAAAAGCATATGATGTTGCAGGTGAAATAGTGCCATGAATCAGAATTGTCTTGGTGATACACACACTGTTTTCTTTCTTTTGGATTTCTTTTCAGGCCTTGCAATGAGGGTGGTCTGCTTCCTTCAGAACATGGCACTGGTCCCTTATAGCCTTTGGAATTGGAGGTATTGTGACTCTGGTGACCAGTGCAGAGTCCTGAGACATGCAGAAGACTAGATTTCTTGTTCTGTTAGAGATAAAAACACAGTTCCAGTTGCCCATTTTGGCCATATTTAGCAGGGACGCATAACAGTAGTCACCCAGGAGTGCATATGGGGCTTGCCAAAGGGGAACTTGCTGGGCCCTTTCTTGTTTTCCTAGCAGAAAAAATTAGAGATCCAAATTTAACACAACTATCCAATCACTATCCCAAGCTTCCTTGTCTGCTCTCTATACACACTCATAGCACATTTATTAGCTTATACCCCACTATCTACATAATACAACATTCCTAATCATTTGTCCTACTTTCAACTCGTCCATTCATCCTCAATTCTTTTTTTCTATATCCATGCCTCCTTATCATGTTCTATTTTTACATTTATTATTTTATTATTTTCATATTTTATATATATATTTTTTTATTTTTTATTACTTATATTTATATTTTATACATTCATTTATTTTATACATTTACTTATTTAATAAATAAATATTATTTATTACATTAATATTACATATATTATTATTTGTAATTTTATCTTTATTATTCACTCCTAATTACATTTACTTCTCCATCTTTGATTTTGTTTTATTCTTCCTTTCTTATTTTACATTTTCATTTTAAATATCTTCCATTAGAAGAGCTGAATGGTTAGTGTTGTTCCAACTACCTGTCAGACAATATTTTTGAAAGAAAAACTTCAAATCCATTATTATTATAAGGAGTTGGGAGTACTGAAGCTTGATTTGCAGACTAGGAATCTTTTAAAGGTAAAAGATTTGTATCATCAAAAAGCTGAATGTTTTGTAATTATTCATGGTGAAAATTACAGAACTGAAACCCTTCATATTGTGATCAAAGGATATTACAAATCAATGAAATAGAAAGAGTTTGCTTTTTTCAGGTTTCATTGCTTGTGTGGCTTATGTAGAAAACATGACTCCTGGAATAGTTGAATCAGTTTAAATCTGGTGTTACTTAACTCCACCTACATCAAGTTCCCCAGGATGAATAATAGGATCCAGGTTGACAAATGCTTTGAGCTATAATATTTTCATGTCATGTGTTCATTCTTTTTGGCAAGTTGCTCCCTGATTACAGTAGAAGAATGGGTATCATAGGACTTTATTGTAATCATGGTAGGGCCTGGGGTTCAAAAAACTCACAAATTAACCTAAGATCACAAATAATGTGTTTTTTCCCTGATTGGAATGCAAGCCTTGGATTGTTCAGAGGTTACGGAGTATATTCTGTCTACTGTAGATGAATTTCAGCTCCTCTCCTCCTTGCCACCTTAAAGCTTAAAAAAGAAAGATAGTTCTATGGTGGAATCCCCATGCAATCACAATTCTGAAGAGGAGCCCATGTTGACACTGGTCGTACAATGTTCAGAAGCATGTATTCTCATTAGTATAATTGTCCATCCTTGTGACTGATCATATAAAATCATTGGCTAATAGTAATCATTGGTAGGAGATAGATGTTACAATTCCCATGAAGTAGTGAGTAAGCATACATACTGTGTACCTTTCCAAGAAAGAAAGCCAAGACTCAAAATGTACAGAAAACCTGGTAAATGGTGTTAGATACATAATTTATTAAGATAGCACATTTATTACTTGTCCCCTCCTTTTTTTAAAAAAAAGGAACAATGATCGATCTTTGATGTGTGCCCCCATGCAATCACAACCATCAACAGACGCTCAGAATGATACAGGTTATAATGAATGGATCACAGAGCTAAGTATTTTCTATAGTTAGAACAATTGTCTATTCTTGTGTCTAGCATTTTGATTAAAATAGACTGACATCTGTGTGAACAGCAGCTAATCAGTCAGTTGAATTTCATAGTCTGCTCCTGGTGAGAATTCATAGCAGGCCAAAATGCGTACAATTCAGTGTTCAGCAGTACAATAGATACTGTATTCTGGTTGTACAGGAGAGGGTGGTGGTGGGCAGAATGTCTAGGAGGAACTAAGAGTGTTGTCTTTTTTCTGGTCATTCCCAAAGATATCAATAGTAAGGAGGCAGCTTTTGCAGTTTATTCCTTAGATAGTCAAAGACTTCATGTTTGCATATGAAAAGCTTTTTCCAATGTAAGATGGCAACTTTCCAGAAATCTACAAATAAGTATCTCTTCCTGGTACCTCTGCTAGTGAGTCAATAGAAGTATGGAGATTTCTCAGCAAGTATGCCATCTTATGTATCTTGTGTGTGTGTGTGTGTGTGTGTGTGTGTGTGTGTGTGTGTGTTTATCTCAGTTTTGGTGTGTTTGTGCAGGAAGAGATATTTGTAACCCTATATTCTCTAGTACTTTACATCTTTCCACTGGGTTTTGGTTCTGCTATTCAAAAGAACATATTAAAGAGAACATGTGTCCTTTAGAGTTGGAAGGATCTAAAGGCAGAACACAGATTGGTGTTCATCTTCAGTCTAGTGATATGAAAGCATGAGTAAATGAAGTATGTCTAAGAATTTATGAATCTACTAGCCTGGCAATGTAATACCTTCATTCACTAGTGTGTGCTTTACAGCACCCATTTTACCTTGTTGGAAAGAGAAGTAAAAAGGAGTTAGAACTCAAAGATAGACTTGTGATTTTTGAAAAAGTAAATAAATTTATAATAATGTATCATGACTGAGTGGGAACTGTGTGACGCTAGAAAGTTTATTAACTTGTTACTGTGTATGAGATCACAATGGTTTAGTCATGATACCAATGAGATTCTCATTATCCCCCGTCAAAGAGCCAACATGAATGTAGCAGCTGAGATGCTGTGGTTCTTGGGTTTATTTTTATTTTTGTTTTGTTTTACTCAACATCAGTATCTGCTACAATCTTTCATTTCAGCATATGTTGGTATAAATCAAGACATTGCTTAAGTCTTGAAAGGTTGATTTCTCATCTGGCAGTTTAACTAAAGGTAGTAATGCCAGCTGGCACATGTTACAATTGTGTATAAGTTGATCAAAGAATTTTGGTGGAGAAATTCTTGTTTCCTATGAATTGTCAGTTGTCACTTGTCACTATGGAATGGAAACCTTTGGCTTCAGAGGTATCCACAATGGGTAAGTTCTCCACTGGGTTTGTCTTCACCAGATTTTGAACTCATATCTTAAACTAGGCCTTGGTTGATGAGGAAGGTGTTTATCTCTAATTTAACATCTTCTCAGTATTTTTTTACTATATTCTTCTCTCATGTAATAATACATCATGACATCAGGGTTTTTTTTTTCCTTCTAGCCATCCATGCCCTCTGCCCTCACAGATGAACTGGTCTTCTATTTCCCATCAGAAAAGAACAGGTCTCACAAGGATATCAACAGAATACAGTATAAAAGTATACAATAAGACTAGGCACAAACACATGAATCAAGGTTGGATGAGTCTTACCAGTAGGAGTCAAAATATCTCAAGTGCAGGTAAAAGAACCAGAGACACCCAAACACTGCAATTAAATTGTGACTGTGAGATCATAAAACTTTCCCGATGACCCTAGAAATATTCTTATGCTTCCCTCTCATGCAGCCAACAGGCAGCGAGCAGTAGAGATGCTATAGGTTTGTAGTTCTGTTGTTGTTGTTGTTTTGTTTGTATATTTTATACTCAAGTATATTTTATATTCCTCTATAATTGTGGAAGTTTACATTTAGTTATGTTTAAAATAATTTTTTGCACTGCTGGTTGAGGGGCAGCCTAGGTCTTGGTGTTTTGTAGTGTCTGCAAGTGTTGGATATATGTGGGGGATGTTTGTTTGGTCATGCTCTGCATGTGCAATCAGTAGAACACCTGAGGAATTCTATATCAATAAAAACACCTGAGAAGTGACAGTCAGGTTTCCTCTGTTCATCATGGTGCTTACCATGACAGTGGTTCCCTCAGCTAAAGTCTGGCAGGGATTTCATCTATCATTATGCCACGTTGTTGTCCTAGGTGAACTCACATATCAACATACCGCTACACTCTATATTTCACCATATGTTGGTTCTTATGTCCTTGGGGATTGAAGATCTTGAGCCATTGTTGATCACTGCAGTCTTCTGTGACATCAACAATGTAAATGTGATACAATTTTGATGACGTGACACTGACAACCTAGGCCTGCGTCATCAAAATTAGAAGAAAAATGTGATTGAATGAAGGATAGAGTGTCTTAATGTGGACAACATGACATCATCATTCATGTAAAATATATATCATCAAAATTAGAAAAAACTGGCATAATAATTGTGATGGAGTGAGGGCAAAAAATGTAAACACACATCACAATATTTAGATGACATCATAATTGGGAGAAGTTTACATAATGTTTGGAATGGTATGACACTATCAATACAAGTATGTGATATCAAAATTTGAAAGACAATGATTTGAAAATTGGAACAATATAATATCATAATTTGGGTTATATGACATCACCAGTGCTAAAAATTGACATCTTATTGGGAAGAAACTGACAGCATAGCGAATATGTGGCACATCCACGTGAGTATGTGATATCATAATGAAAAAGAAGTGACATCATAAATAGAGGGATGTGTTAACATCAATTTAATAATATTCAATACTCATTGGATGAAATGGACACCATAATCATGATGAGGTTGATGATGTAAATATATGACACCATAATAAAAAATACAAGAAAGCATGATTGGACAGAACAGACATGGTAACTTGGATGATGTGACAAAGTTAATGCCAGAAAAGGTCATCATTATTGGAACAAATTATCTGATCATTGTAAGACTGATATCATAATGTGGATTTTATGACATCATGAATGTAAACATTTGTCATCAAAATTGTAAGAAAATGACATCACAAATGTGATGTGACTTCACCGTTATAATGAAAGGAAATCAAAATAAGGAAAATATTTCTACAAAAATGGAAAGAAATTACACCATCAACCATCACCTTGAGGATGTGACATATTATCATAATTGGAAGGAAATGAGATAACTGCAAAGAAATGACTTCTTAATGTGGATTCTGTGACATCAGCATTGTAATAAGAAGGGTATGGCATTATATTCAGAAAATATTGCCATCATAATCATAATGGTGTCAGATCAACAGTGTAAGTATATGCTATCATTATCAAAATGGCTGAGGTCCAGCCTTGGTGAGGGCAGAGCTTAAAGTGAATGGATGAAAAAGTGGTGAGGGAAGGATCAGATGCAGGACACCATTCAGTTTTCTTTTCTAAGAGACTGACAGAGAGGAAGCACATCTCGGTATGGTTTCACATATTCTGACAATTTGTGACTGTCAATGGCTTTATTTTTTTACAAAATCATTTAAAACTTTGATGATTGACTTCATACCCTTTGGAAGTCATTTTTGTAAAGTGTTCCTTGATTATATAAGTATATTAAAGTCAAAAAATCAGGCAAATAGCAAATTTGTCAAAACTAATAGCTAACATTATGATAAAATCAATTTTCTTCAACTCAACATCTTTCTCCTTAAAATTGGTGTCATAAAACTTTTGGTTAAAGAAATACTAGAGAGGATGATGCTATTTGAGTTTGACTCTGTTTAAGTTGAACATAGACTTAATGGATTATAATGCCTGTTACATCAAACATATCTTTTGAACAACAGTCACTTTTGACCCTTGTTAAATTCTTTTTTCCTTTCTCTGTTCTGTTTAACATAAGACCACCATCCTTTCCTTTGATTCTTAAAAAGCAAAAGCAGTTTGCTGTTTGTCTTTCCATGATGTCAAAAAAGTCCTGAAAGTCCTGATTTGACATGTTTGCTCAGGAGGACAGGCAATTCATTGAGCTAAAATGTCCTTTTCTGTGACTCTGTTATGAACTCTTGTTTCAAGAGTTTCATGTCTTGTTTCAAATCCCTATGTTTATTGCAGTCCTGTAAAGGTTAAAAGGACATTCGGACTGTTAGAATTGTTTATTTTCAGGAACATACCAAGCTTATTATTAAGTCCATGATCTCTCTCCCTGCCCATATGAATTCTTTATTTCTGAAGCTTTACATGAAAACCTCATGATCCAGCTGCAGCTCCTCAGCTTCTAGAATTTCTCTAGTTTGTTTTTTCTTTAATAATTCTTCTTCCACCTCCTGTTTTATGCTTACTAATTTCATTTATTTATAGTATAAATGTATGTCTCAGTCCTAGACTCTAAGGAAAACTCAAATTTCTGCATATTTGTATTTCCCAAGGTACTTCCATTAGTTTTATTTTTATTAACATCAGCATTTGTTACATCATTCCAACTCTATATTTTGGGGAGTGGCCTTTGACAGTAAAGAATATAAGTGAAAGGTGTTAGTGAATTTCTGTCAAAGGCAGTGAAGGTTCAATCAAGGTCATCCTAGCACTGGAACTTTGTGAAACAGAGCCCTAACTACACTTGGCATCACCACAGAAGGATACAACAGCATAATTGAATGGAACTGACATCATCAGTGTGTTGCTTTTATACAATGTCAGGATATGTCATCATAATTGGAATGAAATCACATGATGATTGGAAGTATATAATATCATAATATGTATTATGTGACATCATCATTATTGTAAGTATATGCCATCATAATTAGAAGAAATGACATCATAATTGTGATGATGTGACATCAACAATGTAAATATATGATATCCTAGTAAGAAGGTTATCACAGCATTAAAAGAAGGAACTGACATAACAGTAGGGGTGATGTGTAACGATAAACCTGAAGAAGTGACATCATAATTGAAAGAAAATGAGAAAATTGGAAGAAAGTGACTTAATTTGGGTTATGTACCATCGGCAATGTTCATCATAATCAGAAGAAAATGACATCATAAATGATACTGTGACATAAACAATGTAAATATAGGACATCATATTTGAAAATAACTGACATAGAAATCAGGTTTATGGGAGATTATCAGCGTCAATAAATGACATCATAATTTGAAGAAACTGACATCAGATGATATGTTAATAGTGTAAATATGTGATATCATAAGCTAATGACAAAATAATTGGATGAAGCTGACATCATAATTGAAATGGCATAAGAGCATCAATATAAGTAACATCACAATTGCAAGAAATGTACATGATCAGAAGGATTTCACATCATATGTAAATTATGTTGCATGAATGTAAATATACGATATCACAAGAAGGACATGCTATATTTGTAAGGTATAGACATCATAATTAAGTTGATTTTATATCAGTGTAAATACACATCTTTATAATTCAAAGAAGCATACATAATTGAGATGATGTGCCACAATTAATGTAAGGATGTGAGAGCATAATCGAGATAATATGACACTAGCAAATTATGTATGTGGTATCATAGAAAGAAATAATGTGAAAATTGGAGAGACATGCTAACATAATTAGTATTATGTGACACTATCATAATATGACATGCAATAAATAACATAAATATATGACAATATAATGACAATGATATGACACATTTGGAAGGAACTGACTTCTTAATTGGGATGTTATACCACCGTATCAATGTAAGAATGTGACATCAAAATTGGAATCAAGTCATCTGATAATTGGAGGGACATGGCATCATAATGTGGATTATGTAACATCAAAGTAAATATATCTAATAATAAATGAAAGGAATTGACATAATTGCAAATTTGTAATATCAACAAGGTAAATATAAAATAATAATAAAAAGGGTATCAGAGGATATTTGCAAGGAACTTATACCATAATTGATATTATATTCCACCATCAATGTGACATAATAATTAGAAGAAAGAGACAAAAATATGACATAAGAATCTATATATGTCTGAACATATGAATGTCATTGAATTCTGAAGATACTGATATTATTGGAAATATGTGGAAATATCAATGTCAATATATCACCTCATAATTTCAGGAAACTGTCATCACAATCATGATTTGACATCAACTACATAACTATAGTCATCAAAAATTAAGGCATGGCATAATAGGAAGGACTAACATCATAATTATGATGATGTGACATCAATGATATAAAGAGATGACACCAATATTGGAGAATGAAAGCATAATTTGAAGAAGCCAACAATATAATCATGATTTTACTTCAACAGTATAAATATATGACCTCAGATAAAGAAGAATGTGAAAGCATAATCAGCATATTACATCAACAATGTAAATTTATGATGTAATGATAAGAATGAGGGAACTTTCATAATTTTGATGACATGACATTATCAAAGTTGATCTGAGACATTACAATATGAAGAATATTACATGATAATTGGAGGATAGGACATGATAATGCAGACTAGGTTACATCGTCAATGACATTAAAAGATATCATGACTGGTAGAAACTTACAAAAATTGTGACATGTATGTTGTAAATATGTGACATTATAATTGAAAGATATTGACATAATAAAAGTCACATCATGATGTGACTACAACCCTCTAAATGTAAGTAATCATAATATGAGCTGTATGACAAAATTATAAGGAAACAACATAATTGTAATGACAAACAACAATGTATATGTATGATACAATATGAATGATTTGACACAAAAATTGGGAAGAACTTACATCATAATTTGAATGATGTGACATCATCAATATGACATGGTGACATCACAATTGGAAGGAAATGATGTGATATTGTAAGGATAAAGCATTTTCACATAGATTATAATAGTATAATCAGTGTACATATGTCACCATAATTGGATGATACTGACATCCTAATCGTGATATAACATCAACCATGTAAATATAGGACACCTTCTTAGAAGAAACCACATCACAGTCAATGTGATGTTATGCAAACAATATATTATCATAATAAGAAATCACAGCATAATATGAAGGAACTGACAACATGATTATGTGACACCATCAATGCAAGTATGTAACATCTCAATTGGTAGGAAATGATGTGATAATTGGAGGATATGAAATGATAATTGGAATTATGTGTCATTGGCAGAGTAACTATATGACACCATAATTGGAAGAAACTAATATCATCATTGTGATAAGTTTACATAAACACTGTAAATATATGACATAACAATAAGGATGTAACATCAAATTTGGAATAAATTTATATCAAATTAGCAAGATATGACATCTTCAATATCAATATATGACAACATACATGGAATAAACTGATACCATAATTAAGAGGATGTGATGTCAACAATGTAAATATATGTCATCATAATAGAATATATGACAACATAAACAGAAAGAGCTGTCTTCATTATTGAGATGTGACACCATCATTGTTAAGGATGTTCAACCACAGTTGGAAGGAAAATAATGATAATTGGCAGAATAATATGGATTATGTACCATCATCAATGTCAACATATGACACCATTATTGAAAGAAACCAACATCTTAATTGCAATTATATCATCAATGTAAACATATGAAATAATAAAAGAAGGGTATGGAAGCATAATTGGAAGGAACTCATTTCATAATTGGGAGGATGTGACATTATTAAAGTTGGTGTGTTATATCACAATTGGAAGGAAATGATGTGATATTTAGAAAGATACAAGAACATAATTTGGGTTATGTGACATCATCTATGTCAGTATGTAATATAATGTGAAGACATTAACATCATATTGTGATAATGTTACATCAACAGTTAAAATATATAATAACATAATGAACAAGAAAGTTACATACACAGGGTGAAGTGATAAAGTCGTATCAATGAAAATATAGGCTATAGTAAAGGGAAGAAAATGTATGACATAATAACATGAAGTATGTAACAGCATAATTCGAAATAACTGGCATCATAATTTTGACGATGTAACACTATCAGCCTAAATGTCTGACATAACTGAAAGGAAAAGATGTGCTTATTGGAAGGATTTGACATTATAATCAGGATTACATACCAAAATAATGTAAATAAATGACATCATAATTTATGGAAAACAACTACATAATCATGATGATGTGACAGCGAGGTAAATAAGTGATATCATATTATTACTGGTTACTTGAATATTGGAAGTATATTACAGCATAGTTGAGATAATATGATATCATCAATGTACATATAGGACAGCAAAATTGAAAAGACTGACATAATTGTTTTGATGTGATATCAAAAATGTAAATATATGACATCATAACAAGAAGTATATGACAGGATATTTGGGAGGACATCATAATCATGAAGATGTGATATCTTCATCATAATTTGTGACCACACAATTAAAAGGGAGCTTAGGAAGCAAGTGACATGTCACAATAAAAGCATGTGACACCATAATTGGGATTATGTGGCACCATCAATGGAAACTTATGACTTCATAAGTGGAACAAAGTAACACCAAAACATGGTGGATGTGAGACCAATAATAAGAGTATATGACATCATAATAGGAATGACATGACAACGTACTTCGAAGGGCGTGAAATAATTTGCATAATGTGACATCAAAATATCAATATGATATCAAAGTGTGAAGAAAATTACATCATTATTATGATGATGTAACAACCACAATGTAATGTGTAAATATATGAGATCATCAAAAGAAGGATGTGATATTAGTTTTGGTTGGCCAATTATAGGGATATGATGCTATAATTGCCAGGAACAGATGTCATAGTTATTATTAAGTAAAAATATCAATGTAAAATATGATATCCTAATCAAAATGAACTGATATCATAAATAAGTTGATGTGATACCATCAATGCCAATGTATGACATCATAGCTGGAAGGAGTAGACATCCCTTGAAACTGTATGTGTCAAATGTTAGCCAAGGAGAGCCTTCTTGTCAGGAATCCTTTACCTAAATGCTTGGTTGTGACTATGGTCACTCAGTGTCCTGACACCCAGGTCTGTCATGGCAGCTTTACTGATCACCTTAGTGTGTTCAGTAGAGTCGATTGCAGCAGGATTTCTGGACAGGTCCAAGTTAGATAGTCCTTGCTTGGTCACAAAGGGACAATTTCCAGTCCCTGAGCCAAAACTCTATATTTTGTTTTTGAGTCCTCTCTGCTGTGTTACAGATTGTCATTTGTTTCTGGCGCATTCCTTTGGAATGAGGAAGCATTTTCTAAGCCTCCTAGCACCCACAATGAAAGAAAGTTTCTCATTGCAGTGTAATTGAGGACCCCATGGTCTGTGCTCCACAAGTCCTTAGCCTAACAAGCATCCCTAACCCTGTTCCCTGTTCTAACCTCCACCTTGAACCCCTTCAACCACTTACAGGCCACACCCACAGAAACTGTCTGATATACTCAATTGCTGATTGCCCCTAGAGAGCCATCCCAGACACATAAAGATGTTGAGCTTTTCTTTAAGTGTTTCTCAGCCATTTGAGATCCTCTTTTGTGAATTCTTTGTTTAGATATGCATCTCATTTTAATTGGGTTATTTGTTTCCTTGACATGTAGATTCTTGCATTTTTTATTTATTTTGTATGTTAACTCTCTATTGGAAGTGCAGTTGGTCTATATCTTCCCGTTCTGTAGGCTTTGGTTTTGCACCTGTTGACAATGTCATTTTCCTTACAGAAGCTTTTCAGTTTCATGAGGTCCTCATTAATCTTTGATCTTTGTTCCTGATTATTCAGTGTTCTGTTAAAAAGGTTGCCTCCTGTGCCACTTCTATCAAGGCTATTGCACTTTCTCTTCAATCAGTTTCAGTATATCTGGTTTTACATTGAGAACTTAGATCCATTTGGACTTGAGGTTTGTACTCAGTAATAGATATCAATCTATTTGCATTCTTTTACTTCTACTTGCAGCCTGCTATTTCTCTGAAGTTGTTTACATCTATAGGAGTTCCCTGATCCCGTTTTTGAGGTCATTCATATATAATATCTCATCTGCAAATAAGAATATTTTGACTGTTTCCTTGTGAATTCATATCCCCTTATTCTCCTTCTCTTGTTTCATTGTTCTTGCTAGTATTGTAAGTACTCTATTCAATATTATAAATGGAGGAAACAGCTTGGTCTTCCTTCTTATTTTAGTGTACTTTCTTTGAGTTTCGTTCTATTTAATTTAATGTTGAAAGTAGGATTTCTGTTACTTAGATTTATTATGTTTCAGTATGGCCTTTTTATCCTCAATCTCTCCACCAGTTTATTTTGAAGGGTTGTTTGATATTATCAAAAGCTTTTTCACATTGTAGTGAGATGATCATGTAGTTTTTTTTATTAATTTGTTTATGCAGTGAATTACATTGACTTATTTTCTTATATTGAACGATCCCTTCTTCTCTGGGATCAAGACTATTCAATCATGGTGAAGAATCTTTTTAATGTGTTCTGGGATGCACTTTGTGAGTATTTATTGAGTTTATTTGCATCTATGTTCATGAGTGAAATTGGCATATAATTCTCTTTCTTTTTGATCTTTGTTATGTTTGGGTATTAGCATGACTGTGACTTGATAGAATGAGCTTGGAAAAGTTCATTCTGTATCTGTTTTGAAGAATAACTTGAGAAATTTTGGTGTTCCTTCTTCTTTGAATGTCTGATATAATTCTTACCTAAAGTCATCTGGCCCTGGCTTTTTATTGATTGTGAGTCCTTTACTGGCTTCTTCATTTCCTTGAGAGTTATACTTCTGTTTAAGTTGTTTATATCCTCCTTCTTCTTTCTGGTTTGGTGATTTGGATTTTCTCTGTCTGTCTTTAAATTGGTTAGGATAAGGGTTTGTCTATTTTCCTGATTTTCTCAAGCAACCAACTCTTTGTTTCATTGTTTCTATGAATTGTTCTTTTTGTATCGATTTTATTTATTTCAGCCCTCAGTTTTGATTAATTATTGATGTCTACTTCTTCTGTGTATGCTTGCTTCTTTTTGTTCTAGGGCTTTCAGATCTGCTCTTAATTTGCTAGTATATGAATTCTCCACTCTTTTCTGGTAGGCACTTTGTGCTATCAATTTTCCTCTTAGCATAGTTTTTTCATGTAACATAAGTTTGGATATTTTTTAGAATCATTTTCATTGAATTAAAGAGTTTTTAAATTCTTCCTTTATTTCTGTCTTGACCCAGTTGTCATTTAGTAGAGTTGTAGAGTTTCCATGAAATTGTTGGCCTTCTGCTGTTGCTGTTGTTGAAGTTGAACATTAATCCTTCATGATCTGTTAGGATGCAGGGGATTATTTTAGTTTTCCTGTATTTATTTATATTTGCATTTTGGCAATGTGATCAATTATGGAGAAGGCTTTGTGAGATGGTGAGAAAAAGATGTTTTCTTTTTGTGTGGGTAAAATGCTCTGTAAATGTCTCTTAGGTCCACTTATTTTATAACATTTGTTAATGCCAATACTTCTTAGGTATTTTTTTGTATGGATGGCCTATCAGTTGGTGAGAGTGGGGTATTGAAATCTCCTAGTATTAGAGTGTGAAAGTCCATGTGTTTATTTAAATTTTGCACTGTCCTTTTATAAATTTTGGAGCCCTTGTGTTAGCGACGTAAGTGTGAAGAATTGCAATGTCATCTTAGTGAATTTTTCATTTAATGGGTATGAAATGTCCTTCCCCATCTCTTCTGATAATCTTGGTTTGAAGTCTACTTTGATGGATACTAGAATGGCTACATCAACTTGTTTTTTAGGTCCATTCACTTGGTAAAATTACTACAAATGCTTTACTCTGAGGTGATGTTTATCTTTCAGGATGGGGTATGTTTCTTGTATGCAGCAGAAGGCAGGATTCTTTTTTCAAATCCATTCTGTTAATCTGTTACCTTTCGTTGGGGAATGGAGACCATTAACCTTGAGGGATATTAATGACCAATGATTCTTAGTTCCTGTTATTTTGTAATTATTTTTGACATGTGTTGTGTGTGTGTCTTCTACTGAGTATGATGATGTGAGATTATTTATTTTCTGTGATTTCCTGATGTAGTTAGTCTCCTTGGATTGGAGTTTTCATTCTAGAACATTCTGTAGGGAAAGATTTGTAACCAGGTATTGTTTGAATTTGTATTTATTTTGGTATGAAATATTTTGGTTTCTCTGACTATGATAATGGACAGTTTAGTTGAAAATATTAGTCTGGGATGGCACCTGTATTCCCTTAGACTCTGTAATTTTTCTGTTTAGGGTTAGGCATTGAGGTCTCCTTTAAGAAGTTAGGTGTAATTGTATTTACTTTGTCTTTGTATCTTATTTATTGTTTTTCTCTTGCAGTTTTTAATATTCTTTGTTTGTTCTGTATGTTCAGTGATTTCATTTTTATGTGGCAAGAGGACTTGCTATTCTGATCCAGTCTAATTCATGTTCTGTGAACTTCTTGTACTTTTATAGGCAGCTATTTCATTATAATTGGGAATTTTTTTCAATGATTTTGTTGAATTTTTTATCTTTACAAATTTTGTGAAGTAATATGTCCTGATATGTACTAGCCAAAGAGTCTACAACCTGTGCTAAGTATGTAAAAAATTGAATTTCTGTTTTTAAATGTGTCTAGTCTGGGAAATTATTTTTAAATATTCTATCATCAAGCTTAGCAGCAAGTGCCTTTATTTTTGAGACAATACACTGTCCCTTGTCTGAGGGACATTTCCCTTCAGATGTGCTGACATTGGTGAGGGTCTGCAGCTGCAATAACTCATCTCTCACCAAGCCAAACTATCTGAATTTGAGGGCCAAATCTGTTGGACGTACAGGCACTCAAGTTATTTTACATATATCAGATAACAGACCAAATGATGCAGCTAAAAAGACAGCAGATCCTTCTCCACATTTAATTTTCATGTTTAGATGCAGAAAATAGAAGTGGAGATGACCTTTCTATCACATCCTCTCAATAATCACTTCATAATGAAATAAGTGTCAAAAATTCTGGAGCTTAAAAACACTGATTTCAAAGTAATTGAACAGTATTTGTTGTCATGATCATTTGACACACAGACATAGAAAGAATATGGCTATTAATCCAACATATGAGATAGACACCAAATGAGATAGATAGGGGAAGGACCTTATATATGAAAACAGACTGAAATGGGAGATTTTTTTCAATATAAAAATATGAGGCAAGTTTTTAAGTGTTTGGAAATATTTCTTTCTTTCTTTCTTTCTTTCTTTCTTTCTTTATTTATTTAGCTTTGAAACAAGATATTATGTATTCAAATTTGGCCTTGAGCTTATTATTTGAGGCTGGGCTTGAACTCCTGAACTCTTTCCTCTGCCTTCCAGTCCTATGGCTAATTGTATGTACCGCCATGCCTAGTCTGTGTAGTGCTGGGGATCAAACCCAGAGATTTTGTGAAAGCTAAGTCTGCATTGAACTACATGAGAAGCCCAAATTTGTGGATTCTTATCTTTTTTATGAATTGACTTTTTGTTTTTGTGTTTATATCTGAGTGAGCATATGCCATATTTATCAGACCAAAGAGACCATAAGAGAGCTTCAGAATCCCTACAGCTGGAGTTACAAGTAATTGAGAGCCAAACATTGTCGGTGCTGGGTATGGAACTTGGGTCTTCTAGAAAAACAGAAAGTATCCTTAAAGAAACAAGCCACCATTACTGGCCTAGCTTCTGAATCTAGATGAACATAGTTTACTGGGTAATAAAACTATAGCATGCCTTTAAATGTGCAGCCAGATGAACATTAGGCCAAATGTCATTTATCTTATGTGGTTGACTGTGATGTTTTGTTGTTATCTAGTTAGTTCAAAGCTTGAAATAAAATTTTAAAGCTAGTCAATTGTTCCAAGTCATAGTCTTGGGGTATAACAGGGGGAGGAGGGAGGTTTTCTGAAGCTGACTAAATCTTTCCATAGTACCAGGCATGCTCTAACTAAAACACAGGTCTACTATGTAACTCATTTTGCAGTAAAAATTCAAGGCAATAGAAGAAGGTAGGTTGTGAGATACAGAAAAAAATTTTTCATCATTTGAATAATGTTGGCTATACCTAGGAATTACAATTAAACTTCATTAATGACTACATGGGTAACAAACAGTTGGTCATTGTGCTAATATTTACCTTTGTATTCTGTATGCTGAAAGGGTCTCTGTAACAAATTACTACATCAGAAAAGATTGTAAAGTGAAGAAGTTGTTTTCAATCCTTTCATATGTGAGCATTTAGATATCACATGTAATAATTTGATATGAAAATTATACTCTTATCTGTTTGTTAAAATGTGTTCCATAGACTGAATTTTCAGCTCAATACAGAAGATATGTACTCTTAAGGGAATAAACATTGGCATGAGATAAATATTCTCAGGCTAGAGAGATGGCTCAGCAGTTGAGAGCACTAAATAATTTTCCAGAGGATCAAATCCTAGCTCCTGTGAACATATACACACACACAAAGATGTATACCCATATTAACACCCCACACACAAACACACAAGATTGGAGTGAGGTTATTTGGGTTTGTCGGTCAAAACTTGCTATGTTCTCTGCGTATCTCAAAACATTTTTATCTTCAAGCTGTTGACGGAAAATGCCATTTTGGAAGGTGTCCTTTCAGTCCTTTGTAATACATACTGTCACTCAGAAGTTCTTCATTTCCTTTCTTCATTGTGTGAGTATTTCACCTCCACTTATTTCATTATATGCACTTGCTTCTCTGCACTAGGCAATTTTGGGGAAGAAAGGACAGTCTGAGACTTAAAAATGTGATTCCTGGCATATACTGCCTATCTCCCCTTTTATACTACGACTGTTTTTAAATTAAAATATTAGGCATTATGAAATTTAACATCTAAAATTCTCAGCACCATTTCAAGTAAAACAATGCCTTCTTTTATACATACAATATTATTAGCACACCTAGTAAAAGGAAAAATTTTATTTTACCATCATCTACCACCCAGATTATTTTCAAATTCTGTGATAGTTAAAAATTCTTTAGAAATGTGGTTGGATTATTTGAATTGGATATAAAAAGTTGTGTAAATTTCCTTTTTATTTGAGATAACATCTCCCTCTGTAGCCCTAGATGGCCAGGAATTGCCTTTGTAGAATAGATTGCCCTCACACTCACACAAATCCATTTCCCTGTACCGCCTGAGTGTTGTGATTAAAGACATTGGCCACCACACCTGGCTATATGCCATTAGGACTCTTAAATCTCAATTTCTCAGTCTCAGTCATATGCTTCGTCCCCTGTATCTCATGAAACCATAGCTGGTCTCATTCTCACTCTTTTCCTGAGGATAATTTTGATTTTCTCAATTCTTCATTTATCTCTAAATTACTGGAATTCTGGCAAATTCCACCTCGCCTTGGTCCCTTAAATATCTTCACATCAGTTTTTTTCTCCTTCCTTTATTGCCATTGAAACGAAATTAGGGAAATTGTCCTGTGGCATACTCTACCTTCTGACTTAGTCTGGTTGTTCCTAAACAATGGTATTAACTAGTTCCTTATCCTCCATGTTTCTGAGAAAGTGTCAGTTGTAGACTGCCATGCTTGATTCAATGGTTTGGGGAAACAAAGTTTCATAGATAACTCCATTCTGAATGATTCAAATCAGTAGGCATACAGTATCTTTTATCCCTTTCGTGATTGGCCAGTTGGGTGCCCATGGGAAGAATCCTATCCAATATTCTTAAAGACATTCATTAATCTTTACATCCTTTACCATGACAACTATGTTCAATATATCCCAGGAGGATAGCTACGGTGAATGTTGCAAAAATTTTGCAGCCATTGTTTTCATTGTTAATGAAACTCTCCTCAAAGTGATTTCTGATCAGAGTTGGAAGAATTAGCCTAAGGCCAAATTGTATTCCATGATAGGGGCTATAATTCAGAGAGCCAATGAAGTGGCTAGGGGTCATGTGTACTGTGTTCTTTCAAGAGAGAGACATCTAAGCTCCAAAGATGCAGAATACATGGCAGAATGTGCCATATATATAGTAGATGTAAAACAGAACATTTACTTTTCCCCTTCTATTTTAATAATTTTACAAATAATAATGATTGGCCTGTGGTGGACTGTCCCATGCAGTCACAACCATCAACAAGAGCTCAGGTTTGTTCAGGTATCACAGACAATAGGAATCTGCTCAAGTATGCTTGCTTTGGTCCTCATGTGTCTAAGCAGAGAAGATCTTTGATTGCCAAACATGTGGACAGCAGGTGATCAGTAATTTAATTCCAAAGCCTGCTCTTTGTAAAAGATGTGAGTAGGTTGACATGCAGGTATCTCAGTTATCAGCAACACAGAAGCTCCCTGGATTGTTGTTGGTACAGAGTTAGGACAGGGTATCATCAAAGAACTGAGACTCTTGTCATTATGTCTGGTCTTAACAAAAGATCTCAACAGTGAGTAGATAGCCTATGCAGTTTCAGTTATAAGGCATGTGGAGTTTGGTGTCCTGTTGGATTATGAAGGCATTCCCTTAATGAAAATGCTAATTTTCTAAGAAATCAGAGATAAAAGACTTTCCTGTTTACCTGTGACACAAAATTTATGGCTGCATGAGAGTTTGTGAGTATGGATATCATTGTGTGTGTGTGCGTGTGTGTATATAACTGTGTTTCTGTGTTTGTGTGCTGGGAAAAGTAATCAAAGAAATACATGTTATACCATGTTTTAGTATTAATGCTTGGAGGACAGATCTTTTCTGGGTAGAAGCAGAGGGAGGAATTGGTGGATCTGGGATACTGGGGTGCTAGGAGGACCTGGGAGGAGTACAGGGAGGGAGGACAGAAGACCGGATGTATTTTATGAGATAATAAAAAAATGCAGACTGAATGTTGTGGGAAAGGAGGGCAAAGATTATAAACTGTATTTTTTTTGGACTTTGACATTTTGCCATGAACTTTCACAGTAACGCTAGATTCTGGTGATGAACAGAATTTATAGGTCTGCAACCATTTTACCTTTTGTACATTGATTTTAAGCTCAAATAATAGAAGAAGAAATACTCAAACACCTACTTCACTGAATTGCACATTGACAGTTAAAATTAAAAAAAAAAGATGTCAGAACTTTGGTTTTATTTGAGTGATTGAGTGGCTAGGGGCTGAGTAAGGCAGAACTACAAATATGTTGTTAGTCTCCAGTTTTGTGGTATTAGAGCAAGAGTATCTGGAATATGTCTGAGAGACCATCTATATACCAAGTGGCATAATAATATATCCACTTGCTTGTGTGCTGTACTATAGCCTTTGTACATAAATGTGTGGTTGGAGAAATAAATATTTCCCAACTCATAAAGAAACTTATATCATGTTGATATTGTAAATCAGTACATACTGATGTGTCATGAGAGGGTGTGACCTGCATAACAATAAGAATTTTAGTAGATTGTGACAACTCATGGGATTATATTGGATGCCTGGGATGTCTTGTCTCAGCCTTTTGGTTCCAGTGTCAATGATATTTTTCCTCAAGCTTCTGTAGGCTCATCCAGGTAATAATGGAATTCCATTCATCTTTTCAAATTGAAGCTCTTATTGAGCTGGAGCCATTTTACTAGACAGTGCCCATATTTCTTGGAAATGGGTATCCTGTAAAATCTTCAACCCTAAGACCATTACACTTACTCAATATGGGAATAACATCACTTGCCAACATTGCCTAAGACAGTTATTGAGTTGCCACCTGGGAGTCTTGCTTTGGGCAGTAAATTGGGATATCTGACTGAAAAGAGGGCCAATTGAGTGGATCTACATTAAAAGGAACATGACATTCTAGGTGAAATCCTGCCCTGAATCAGAATTGTCTTTGTGATGCACTCAATGATTTCTTTTGGATTTCTTTTCAGGTCTTGAGATGAGAGTGGTCTGGTTCCTCTAAAATATGCCAATGGTCTCATATTTCCATGGGGATTTAAAGTATTTTGAATCGGGTGACCAGTGAAGTTGTGGGACCTTTGGGGCTGAAAGCAGTCGAAGCAGCAGAAATTTGCCTTGACCCTGCTAAGACGGCTGATAGGATGCTTTGCAAGCTCCTTCTCTTTCAGTCCCGGAGGGACCCAAATTGTTCACAAGAGCAAAAAAGAAATAACCTGACAAGTGTTTCTTTGCCCTGAGGTCGATTGGACACATCCCTCTGTCTTTGCAGAGACCATGAGGCCAGGTGTCCGCCCTACCCCCATGCTAATGGGACTTCCTCACCCAGGGTAACGTGACCCTGCCTCCTCTGGGGAAAGATATTTAAACAGGGAAAATCTCACCAATAAAGGAGATCATGATCCATCAGATAGGTCTCCAGAGGCTTCCTTTTGCTTCTAGTCCTCTATTCTCAGGTTGCCTGGACAGAACCTATAAGAAAACAACTGAGACTCACTCATTGGTTTCTGTGTGTTTTCCCTCTGCTCAAACTCAAGCTCTGCCTTACTGGCCAAGGGGTGGACACGTCGTCACCGTGGGTCAGGCACCAGCGATGTGCAAGGGAACCCAGCCACCAAGGCAGATCTGCGGCAGTTCCTGTGCAGGACCGGAGGGAAACCAACATGAAGTCTTCTGAGGCATGCAGAGCTCTAGAATTCTTGTCATAGCAGAGATAAGAAACACAGTTCCTGGTGTCCTTTGTCACCATGATTAGCAGGGATGCAAAACAGTAGTCACCCAATAGTGCGTATAGGGCTTGGGAAAAGTGGACTTGTCTGGGCTCCTTTCTTGTGTTCCTAACAGTAAACTGAGAAATCCAAATTTACTACAACCCCAATCACTGCCCCAAGCTGCTTTCTCTGCTCTCTAATTTCACACATAACATGTTTGTAGGATTACACACCAGTAACTACATAGTGCAACATTTCCAATCATCTGTCTTTTACATTCATCCATTCATCATTGACTGCTTTATTCATGCCTCCTTAACCACTTCCCATCTTTATCTTTTATTATTCACTCCTACTTTCATTGATTTCTGCCTCTTTTATTTTGATTTTATTCTTTCCTTCATTTTCCTTTCTTTATTCTTTTGCATTTTTAAAGGTTCTTCTTTTGGATAGTTGTATGTTTAGTATTCATCCAACTACCTGTCAGACAATGTTTGTTATAGAAAACTTCATGTTCATTAGTAATTCAAGGTGCTGGGAGCATTGTACCATGACTAGACATCTTGTACAGCTAAAAGATGTGGATAACCAAAAAGCAGAATGCTGTGTGATTTATTCATGGTAAATGTAAATAACCAGAAACCTCCATGCAGACATAGAAACCAATGAAATAGAAGACTTTCCTTTTCCAGGTTTCGCTTCCTGTATGGCTTATATTGGAAACATGACTCCTGGAATAGCTGATTCAGTTTTAGGCTTATATTATTTAACTCCACCTAGGACAAGTTTTCCAGGATGAATGCCACGTTCCAGGTTGGGATCCTTTGAGCTATCATTTTTCATATCATGTGATGGTTCTACTTTGGCAAGGTGCTCCTTGATTACAAGTGGAAGAATGGATACCATAGGGCCTAATATTAATCCATGGTAGGGGCTGGGGTGTAGAAAGCTCAAAAATTTTGCAGGGATAATTCATGCTTTGTTCTTCCCCTAGATTGGAATGTGAGCCTTTAACAGTACAGAAGGACATGGAGTGTAAGCTGTGTCTCTTGTAGATGCAGTTCAGCATCTGTTATACTTGTTCCCAAAAGTTTAAACAAGAAAGATTGTTCTATGGTAGAATTCCTATACAATCCCATGTTGATATACTTTAGATAGTTCAATGATCACAAGCATATATTCTCATTAGTTTAATTGTCTGTTCTTGTGACTGAACATATATGATCATTGGCTAATTGCAATCATTGATAAGGGACAGGGGTTAAAATGCCCAGAAAATGCAAGTTTGCATGCATGATGTATGCTGTCCCAAGAGAGGAAACCAAGCCTCAAAATGTACAGAAGACCTGGTAAAGGGTGTTATGTACGTAGTTGATGTAGGACAGCACATCTATTATTTGCTCCCTCCTTTTTAAAAAAAACATCTATGGTACATTCCCTTTGCAATCACAATCATCAACAGAAGCCCAGAATAATACAGGTTTATAGTGCAGGGACCACATAGCTAAGTATTTTCTATAGTCAGTATAAATGTCTATTCTTGTGTCTGAGAATATTGGCTGCAATTGACTGACAATTGTAAACAGCAGCTGATCATTCAATTGAATTATAGCCTACTCCATATGAGAAGTCATTGCATGCCAAAATGCATATGATGCACAGTTCAGCAGTATAATAGATACTGGAATCTGGTTGTACAGAGGAGAGGGTTTGTGGGTAGAATGTCTACAAGCAAACCTTCTTGTTTTATTTCCTCAGGATATTCTCAAAATTGTTAATAGAGAGGAGACAGGTTCTCCAGTTTCAGGACTTAGACAGTTGGAATGCTTCATGTTTGGATATGAAAAGCTCTTCCCAAAGTAAAATGGAAATTTTCCAAGAATCCACAGATAAATATCTCTCCTGGATACCTGTGCTACATAATCTATGGAAGCATGGATATGTGTCAGCATGTATGTCATTTTATGCATCTTTCATTTGTCTGTGTGTGTGTGTGTGTGTGTGTGTGTGTGTGTGTGTGTAATGTGTATGAATGTTTGTGTGCCTATCTGTCAGTTTTGGTGTGTTTGAAAAGGAAGAGATATTCACATACATATTTCCTATACTGATTTGCACTTTTTCCATTGCGGCTTAGTTATCCTATAAAAAAAAACAGATTAGGGAACTTGTATTCCTTTGATTTCAAAGGAGCTGTGTATGACAGAGTCACAGATTTGTGTTAGTATGCAGTGTGTTGATATGAACACACAAGTATCTGACAAAAGTCTGAGAGAATATGAATCTAGTTGATTGGCAGTGTATACCTTCACTTATTTGTCTGGTTTGCAACAGCAATTGTGGTTACAGTATTGGCAGGAGAAGTAAAATACAGTTATAACTCAGATTTGATTTTGAAAATGTGAATAGGTATATAGTGAATTATCATGAGTTGGTGGGATCGCTATGGCACTAGGGAAGTATTAAATTGTGGCAGACAATGAGATCATAATGGTTCTCTAATGAGATTATTATGGTCCCACATCATGTATTCAACAAGCATGGAACTGCTGAGGTGTTATGGGTTTTTTGCTGCTGTTTTTCTTTATGACTGAATCAGCATTGTATACTTTCTTTCATTTCAGTATATGTTTGCTTCAAATCAAGGCATGGCTTAAAACTTGAAAGCTGACCAGAAGCTGGCACTAGAACTCAAGGTACTAATGGCAGCTGGCACAAGTTACAGCTGTGGATAAGCTGTTCCAATAATTTTGGTTGTGAATGTCCACTTTCATTAGATTTGTTACTCTGAAATGGAAACCTCAGCCCTAAGATGTTTGTATCAACAACAGAGTGAGTTCTCCACTGTGTACCCATTTTCAGCAAACAGTGAAACCATTTCTTAGACTAGTCAGTCCCTGGTTAATGAGGTAGGTGTTTGTCTCTATTGGCAGCTTCTCAATACTTTTGTATGTTTATTTTATTCTTCTCTTAAACAATGCATTATGACATCAGCTTTTCTTCTTTCTACTCTCCCAAGCCCTTCCTTTTGTCTCCCAGATGCACTGATCTTAATTTCCCTTCTGATAAGAGCTTGTCTTTCACAGATATCAACAGAACCCAGTCTAAGAAAAACCTAATATCAAAGTAGGATGATATAATGCACTAGTAGGTAATGAGTACCAAGAGCAGGCAAAGGAGTCAGAGACACCCCCACTCTCATTATTACAAGTCCCATGAAAACAGCAGGCTAAAATACATACCATATACGCAGAGGATTTCACGTAGATGCATACAGGCTCTGAATTCCATTTCAGTCTCAGTGAGCCTATATGAACCCTGACTAGTTGATTCAGTTGGGTGTGTTCTCCTGGTGTCTGTGATAACTCTGGCTTCCACAATCTTTCCCTTCCCTCACTGTAGTGTTCCCTGAGATGTTAAGGTAGGGAACCATTTGAGATCTTTAGTTTACGCACACTCTATGCCTAATATGTGTAGCTGTGGGTCTCTGCAACTGTTTCTATCAGCTACTTGAGGAAGCTTCTCTGGGGAAGATTAACAAAATATCATTAAGAATTATTTCATTTAATTTTTAATGAACCAAATTTGATTCTAGCATAGGCCTCTGGGGTACCCAGGCTCATGTTTCTGGCCGTCCAGGCAGTGTCAGCCATGGACTTTCTGACCTCATGTGGGCCTCAAGTAACACCAATCATGGGTTTGACGCTCTCACAAGTTCTCTGCTACCATTGCCCCAGCATATCTTTTATTCAGGACAAGGAGTAGTTCAAAGGTTTTGTGAATGGTTTGTCTCTATTTGACAGCACAATTGGAGACTCTAACAACATAATAATGACTGTGTGATATCAACAATATGAAAAATCATAATTGCAAGAATCTCATATCATAATACTATTGAGGTGAAATCAACACATCAATTTAAATATATGACATCATAATAAGAACATGACTGCAAAATTGGAAGGAACTCACATCATAATCAGTGTGATTTATATAAACAATGTAACTATATGACATCAGAAACAAAGGGAACTGAAATCTTAATCATGATCATGTGACAAAAGTGTAAACATATGTCTTCATAAAATGAGTGATATCACACCGAAATTAGAAGAGACATCATAATTGTAACAACGTGACAGCATCAACATAAGTTTGTGACATCACAATAGGAAGGAAAAGACCTGAAATTTGGAGAATATGAAAATATAGTGTGTATTATGTGACATTACCCATGTAAATAAATATGAGATAATTTTCAGAAATAGATATAATAACTATGATGATGGTACATAAATAGTATAAATACATGATGTCATAATAGGAGTATATGACAGGATAATTGGCAGGAACTGACACCATAATTTTGATGATGTAATAACATCAGTGTAAATATGCAACATCACAATTGAAAGGAAATGCTGTGATAATTAGAGGATAAGACACCATAATGTGGATTATTTGAATTAATCTATGTAAATATATGACCTCATAATTGGGAGAAACTGACAATTAGGAAGAGCTGACATCAACAACATATGATATCACAAACAGAAGGATATGACAGCATAATGAAAAGAATTGATATTATAAATAAGATTATGTTAACCCGTCAATATCAGGTTGTGACAGAACAATTGGAATGAAATGGCATGTTAATGGGAAGAATAAGACATCTTAATGTAGATTATGATGTGACATCATTAATATACATACATGTCACCATAACTCAAACAGACAGGGAATTGTGATGAAATGATATAAACAATGCAAATGTATGACAAATGGAATAAACTGACATCATAATTGTGATGATGTGACATCAACATTGTAGATGCATGACATCATAATAAGAAGAATATGAATACGTATAGGAAGGCTCTGACACTCATTATAAATGTATTGTGACAGCATCAAAGTAAGGCTATTACTCAACTGGAATGAAATGGCATGGTAATTGGAAGGATAAGTCATCCTAGTTGGGGTTATGTGATTTCAACATATGAAATCATTATTGGAAGAAACTGATGTCATATACATGACGATACGCAACATAATGTAAATATGTGATACCATACTGTGATTATTATGACTGCAGTATTAGAAAGAAATGAAATCATATTTGAGATGATGTGATACCATCAAGGTATGTGATATCAAAATTAAAAGAAACTGATTTGAAAATTGGAAGGATAAAACACCTTAAAATATGGGTTATGTTGCATCATCAATGACAGGAGTATAAAAATCTATGCTCAAAATGTATCAATGACATGAATAAATCAGAGCAGTTCAGGAACCACACCAATCAACCTGACAACATTGATGTGGAAAAATTCACAGCCCTCAATCCTACACATACAACTACAGAGAATTGAGCAAAACTAAGAGTGGAAAAAATGTATTCAGAAAATAACACTCATATTGGATTTTCAGAGTCAAGCAAGAATAGAGATAACAATACAGATTGGAATCATTTAGGAATATATATGCACATACATATATGTAAGCAATAACAATGAACAAAGAGGGCAAGAATTTGAAAGCCAGAAAGGAGACATCTATTTGAGGGTTTAGTGGCAGAAAGGAAAAAGGGAACTATGTGATTTTATTATTTCAAATGTAAAAAATATATATATACATATATAAATTTTTATATGTTTGTATATTTTACATATACATGTAGCTTGTTACAAATAACATATGTGTATTTTTTATAATATTTTATATATAATAATGTGTTATATAATTTGTATATATTATATATAATTTGTACATATATACATTATATACAAATTATATATGAGATCTTTTACTTTTGATACAAAAATAAAAAATATAAATATGTGGGGGGAATATATATATATATATATATATATATATATATATATATATATATATATACATACACACAACCTGCACATCAAACAGTATAAAACAGCCACTGTTGAATCAAAATTAAAATTTTATATGCAGAATCAATCAAATTATCTATTAAGTGTCTATGCTATCTTTTTATATGTTATGTCTATATCATTATTTACATGTCCTCCTTCCAATTCAGATGTCATACCCTTCAATGTATTCTGTCATATCCTTCCATTCATAGTGTCATTTGGACAGTTCGTATATTTATATCTGTTTTTTTCTTAGTGTCACGTTCATCCAGGCTTTGTTGATGTTTGTGCTTTGCATCCATGTTTCCTCCAAGTTGTGAATTTGGATAAGTTCATACTGATATTCTTGCTTCCATGCATGCACACTTCATCCTCTATGTTAGGATGAACCATTTTGTATTATGTTAACTCTCCTGGATCAGTCTGGACACGTTTGTGCTCATGTCCTTGCTTGAATCAACAGATTCCTTCCATGTAAGGTTAGAGATTTAGAATTAACTGGTATTTTCCAATTTCCCTTACCTAAGTAGGATGTTAATTCCCAATCAATGTACACCTGTGCCATTCGCTGTTTACATTAGGAAACTTCAGGCAGTCCTCAAACAAAGGAGCATGTCCTCAGGCAGGTGGCAGTGTTCCTTAGGAATGCACTTCCAGCGAAAATTACATACATAAAAGGAGTATAAAAAGCTACATTCATAAAGTGTCACTGACATAACTTCTAAATATGAGCAGGATAAAAGTTTCATAAACAAGCATGCCAATGTGGATGGGGAAAAACATACAGGCCTCAGAACTACACATGAAAATAGAGACAACTGTGGATAGCTGTGAGTAGGAGACATGTATCCAAGGAAAAGCATCCTAATAAGATGTTCAGCTGTTGTCAACCTTAAAAGCCTGCATGTTAATAACATCTCACAGATTGAGCAGGAAACATTTAGGAATTTATATACACATGCATATATGTATGCAAAAAGAGGTAATCAATTTGAAGGACAGAAAGGAAGGATATATTGGAGTGTCTGTGGAATGAAATGAAGAGTGTAATGGTGTAATATTCTTATTAACTTACTATCTCAAAATTAAAAAAAATTATATATTATATATACACATCACGTCTATACACAGCACACCCAAGACTATGTCAATCAGTCAACACCAATGAAGGCTTAGAGACAGGTAGGTGCTATTCCAGACTATAGATATAGGATTCGGTGGTGAGGGTAGAAGTGAAGTGGAGACAATGAAAGCAGTGAACTGGTTTCCGAAGTAAATATCAGCTGGGATTTTCAGACTACGTGGTATCTGTTTGTTTATTTTGTGGAACTGTCATTGAACCCAGTACATGGCAATCAAGCACTTTCACTGAGTTATGCCTAGCTCTGGGCTCTATGTTTCTTATAATTTTCACATCAAAGTCTTTGAAGCAGATAATGTTAGACTCAGTCTGTAATCCCATACTTGGAAAGGTGAGACAGGAAGATCCCAAATGTTATCAGCTAGCCTAACGTATATAAAACAACTATTTCTTCAATAAATAATATTTATAAATCCTGCTTTTTATGTTAAAACAATTATTTTGGAAACTTACAACTACATTCTGGGACTTGATAGATATTTCATGTTTAAGAGTACATACTGCTCTTGAAGACGATTTAAGGTAAGTTACCAGAACCCACATTGGCTGGAAAGTTGCCACCTGTAACTCAGTCCCAGTGGATAAGATACCTTTGAGTGAACTGGTATTTGTGTCTCACTCACACAGTCTTGAAAATAATACTCCAAGGAGCATACACTAAACTTTAGAATGCCCTGATTCTACAGTTAACATCAATTCTATTTTGTTGCCTTTAGGAGTATGTTCCAGTTTGCTGTCTTTGGTGCAGTTGGATGATGTCTATCAAACCAAATGCCTACTGCTTACATCTAAACTTGCCACAATAGCCTAGGAAGAAACTGCATATTTTTCTGAGTTCTAGCATTTTCCATATGAGCATTCAAATTTAAGCATGAACAAAATCAAAGGAAGATGATGTATTGCATGATGATCTTCACTTATCAAAGTCTATTCAGGAAAATCCAGAAACTCTTGTGAAGACAAGGTCAGTCCAACTTTACAAAGCTTTGTAAAGTCAGAAAGTCAAGATTTGCCTCTTGGTTTGGGACTTTATCTTCCACCTTGTTCTGCAAGATGCTGCCAAGCCCAGGTTGAAGGCTGGGTGTTGAGTGTGGGGCCTTGCCATGTTTGTAACTTTCTACTATGGTTTTGAAGAAACTAAGATCAACATTGCTTCTGCTCTGTCATTTTTCCTAGGTGATCCAGTGAAGCAGCCAACAGGGAAGTTGAGCCAAGGTCCAAAGCAGTGGAGGCAAAGACAGGACTCAGATTGCGGAGCAGACTCAAGCTCCTGCCTACCTGAGGCCCCCATGAACTTCTTCCATGAGTAACAACAACAGTAGGTTCCTCCATCTCCTACCTCCTTCTCCAGTAGCAGTGCCTACTTCTAGTGTAGGTTCTGCAGAGATAAGACATGCCAGACCTGGGAATGTCCTGAAACTAGGGACTCATGGACAGTGGTATAAGCAAGCAGTTTACTAACAATGACATCAATGAAGGATAAAGAAGTAGACTAGGGAGATCATTTCCCTGCCCTCCCTTCTCCCCTTTCTTCCCCTTCTCTACCATCTCCTCCACTAACCCACCCTCCTCCCTCTATGTACCTCTCTCTGCCTTGTTCTTTTCCAGCCTGCTCTACCCTCTGTTGGGGCAATGTACACTGCCAGTTTGACAAAGTTCCTGGCTCCTCTTGCTAGGATTTGGGGCTCACTAACTACTTTGTCCCCTTTTCTTCCTTTACTGTACTGTGGCAAAAAGCCTCTCATTAATAAGATTGTCTATTTGGCTGTGTAGTGAAAACTCAAATCAATTCTTGTGCTGGCTGAGAGCGGACTCTGCCTTCTCTGCTCAAAAGTAATTTTAAATTTCCCACTGTCCTTCAAGTTGTGGAAGGAATGAGAACTATTCATATTTGCTGCAAGTATATCATAAACCATTCTTAGCTAAACCGACCTTCCTAGGAGACAGAGCCACAGTTAGATCTGCAAAGAATCTAGCAGTAAGTCAGCACACTTAGAAATACAAATAGAAAATTCAACCCTGAGCAGCCCCCCCTTTTTGTAGTAAGCCTATACAGACCTAGAATCAACGATTCATTAATTAAACTGTTGTGTTAGTTTTCTCAGTAAAAATAACCTTGAAGAATAGACCTTATAGCTTCAGTCTGTGAAGGGCATTCCTGCTTATACTGTAATGTACTTAATTCCTGCAAACCATAAAATAATAAAAAAAAATTGTGTTCATTTTTTAAGCTACAGGACATTGCCTCTATGTGAGAAGTATTCTCTCAGAGAGAGAAGACTCTCCTGAGTGAGCAGTTTTCCTCCCTGGCAACAAGTGCATGATTGCCAGTTCTTTCTCAAAAGTGTTTGTGTGTGTTTTTATATGAAAAGGTATGTCTGAGCATGTCACTTTAAAGTGTGAATGTACAATCTATTTTTGTTCTCAAAAAAGAAACACTTTTATGTGTTTATTTGTGGCAACTTTATTTCATCAGTCTGGTTTCTTCTGTGTGGTTTCATGGAACCTATTGTGGGTGAAGGCTGGACAGTAATCAACAGTCCTCTCTCTCACATCCCCACTTACTTGCTCTCTCTTTTATCTCACTGTCAACCCTCCATTCTTCTCTGTCCCCACCTTTCACTGAAAGCCAGTTCCTCTGGCTGCCCTTCCATCTGTACAAAGAGCAAATGTACCTCAGTGTCTGTGTTCTGCAGGAGGTGACAGAACAACAACAAGATATACACTTGCTTAAATGATCAGGCCAATGCTTAGCAAGCACAGCACTGAGAACTCACCGACTTCCCCAAAGGAGCCAGAGAAGCTGTCTCAGAAAGGACCCCACCTAGGAGAGGTTTCTGTTCCTGGTATAGGCTCATGTTAATATAATTGTTTGTTCTGATGTGAGAACTACAGATCTCAGGAGCATTGACAATGAAAATTAATATACATGGGAGCTAGAAGTGAACTGCTATAAAAACTTGAGAACAAACTACGTAGGTTTGGGCTTCCAAACTCTCATTTAGTCCACAGGCTTCTACCCACAGTAACTACCAGCCAGGGACCTTCTATTCTGTACAACTTTAATTCAGAAGGTACTAGAGAAACAAGAAGGAATCATCAGAATCAAAGTTATGCCAATGAATTTGAGAGGTAAAGTCACAGCATCCTGAACAAGTTGGTTTTTTCTTTTTATAAATTCATGTATGTTTTGTCTGCTTGTATATTTGTGTACAGCCTGTGTGCCTAGAGCCCAAGGAGGTCAGAAGAAGACACTAGATCCCCTGGAAATGGAGTTACAGTGGCTTGAGAGATGCAAACAGAATATTGGGTACTCAGAAAGTTCTTTTAACTACTGGGCTACCTCTCTAGTCCTTTGTGTATAATTTTTATGTGGACCTGTAGTTAATGAAACAAAACCTAATAACTTCTGGGTGATATGTTACCCCTAGACTTAAGAAGATACCAAAACGCTCCTCAGACTGACTGTAGCATGCCCACCAAGCAATACATTAGCATTCTAATTTCTCCATGTCACCACTAATATCTTCGTGAGATCCAACCCTAGCAGGAATTCAGTGACCTTGGAGGGAGAGGCAGAGTGTGTGTGGATAAAATGAATAAACCATCACATCTTATAGATGGGAACAGACTTCACTCTTTACTCTTGATTTTTCTCACCTACTGTCCTTCTCTACTTCTCTCCATCTCTCTACTTCTCTTTCTCTCTACTCCTCTATCTTTCTGCTTTTTGATGTACATTATAGCATTTTTAGGAAGCCATTTATTGAGAAAAATCATACTACAACCACATCTTAACCATAAAATACTTTCAATTAATGATTACAAGTTTTATATTTTAGTGATTAAGTGGTCGATATTGTTAACGAACAAGTTATCTTAAACTCACAAATGAACACCTAATATTTTCTCTACACAAGACATCTAAAAGCAATACTTTTTCTATTATAGATCAACAGAGTTTATGGAAGCCAACTAATATCAGGACCAGATTCCATTGTTGCTGGCAGGTAGCACTCTTGCAGTTGCTAGGGAATGAATATACCTCATGTTATTCTAACTAAATATTTTTATTTAGCAAATACAGTAAGACAACTTTGATATAACAAGAAAACGTTAAGTTTCTTTTTTTTCATTGCTTTTCTTAGGTAAAAGGATAATCTGCTGCACAGCTTTATGTCCACCAGGATCACCTCAAAATCATGAGCAAAATGTTTAATTACAGATATCAAAGAAGAATAAATTTTATTTTTGATCAAGAAAGTTCAAAGTTAACAGTGGCCACTGAAACTCATTTGTTATTTCATGATCATGTTCCCTCCTGTCTTTCATAGATGAAACTTGAGAGTCCTAGCAATTAAGTTTTATTTGTTCTTGCTTTCTATCCCTGATCAAAAACAAGTCCCTAACAAAAGTAAGTTCTCTTATGTTTATGTTATTTCTTAGGATGCTAATATCTCCAAGGTTATTGATTCTAAGGCAACTGGTGAAATCATAATCTGATACTATAACTATACTTGAAAAATGCCTAATTTTGTAACTATACATGATTTTTTATTATGCTTTCTGGAATTTCAACTGAATCATAGTTTATCTGAGTGGCATTACCTTTGGGAAAATAACCTCTATTGCTATGGATAATACCACAAAATCACCACTGTTGCTATGGATAGTACCATCATAAAGATAAAATTACTATGAACACAATCTTTATAACCAAGCCAACTAGCAGCAGCATCAGAAAGGGCCAAGCAGAAGACAATCTTCCCAAGAAACTGGAAAAACTGGAGGTAAGACTCATTACTATCTCATAAAAAATAGTGAGTTGTAACTTCTGAGGTTCCAAGACAGGTTGTAGTAATTCTGACAATACCTATTACTGTCTTTTTTAACCTATCCATTCTGTTTTTCCATTCTTTAAAATGATTTTTTTTATTTTTACTTCATAGGTGTTAGTGTTTTCCCTGTGTATATAAGTGTACCACATGAATGCAATGCTCACAGATGCATTGGATACTTTGAAACTATATTTACAGATGATTGTGAGCTGTCATATGTGAACTGGGAACCAAACCTGGGTCCTCTGCAGAGCACCCAGTGCTTTTAACTGAGGCACCCTCCAGAGACAGCATTGTTTATCCTTGGGACACAACCCTGTGTTGACATCTAAGACATGACACTCTCCTACTTTGTCTTCTTTTTCAATTGTTACTCTTTTTTAGTCCCTGTGTATGATTCTTCCTCTTCAATCCTGTTCCTCCTCACCCTCCTATCTCCTTCTCCATCTCCTTCTCTTACATTTCCTCTCTCTTCCTTCTTCTGCTCTCCTCTGTCAGATCTATCTGTCAATATCAACTTGAATTTCTTTATTCTTGTAAAACCATGAATGAATGTAATGTCACAGACTGGCATCCATATGTTTACATTAGTGGAATTGGCTGCAAATTAAGACAATCATTCTTGCTCAACAGTTTCATAACCAGTTCAACCATCTCCTGCCCGTACCTACTTTTTATTCTTATATTTTTCGTAATTAGACAAGTAGGAAACAATTCAAATCCACATGTTACTGACTACCGTGCTCTCTACTATGACTCAAACTGCACTCTCTGAAAAGTAATGCACTTTTCCTGATATTTTCATGAAGTTGCACAAAGAAAAACAGACATGGAGAGTATGCCCAAAGTGTTCAAAGCTGCTGTAAAAAGGAATCTGTCTACATGAAGATGACTGTCCAGGAAACAATTGGATATAATCACTTATCTTTAAGACAGAATCCCAAATATAGCCTGATATCTGAGATATGTTATCCTGCTATGATGTCTTCTAATACAGATTGTTATGACTCACATGGTTGATTTAAACATCGGAAGCCTTCTCCTTATAGTCACATTAAAAGGAGAAATTATCGTGATCACTGCACCCCTGAAAGGCCTCTAGGCATCAGATACCTGACAGGTATAGACAGGTCATTAAGCATTAATTAATTAATTAATAATGGTTCACTTTTTATGAGGCATGAGAAAGTATAGTATCCAAAGCTTTTTATGATATCCTTAAAAGTTTCTTCCTCTTTCCACAAAACTTGGTTATGGCCTTTGTCACAATATTCCATCCTCCTTCTCAGAGCTTGTGTGTCTGCTGTTACTCCGATCAAATCATGCTACTTAAGAAGCACAGAAGCAGACATTGTGAGCCAGCCAGATAGCAGTAATTCTGATTACCCTTCTAGAACTTTGTTAACTTCCTGAGGACAACACTCAGTTGAGCTCTGCACACTTTCCTTGCTATCCATATCCACAATTTCAAGAAGGAGAGCCTCTCTCAAGGTACAGTACCTTGAACATATTCTGCTGACCCACCTGAAATTGATATTCCCCACAGTCTCAATGGTCCTTGAAACTTTCCTCTTCTATCGATCTGTTTTAAAGGACATTCAAATCTAATCAGAGTGTTAATAGGAATGGGAACATCTGCCCATGGGTTTCTGAGACTTTCGATATACATCTGGAAGGAGAAGACATACTTTTTCACTCTCATGAAAAAGGGCCTCATATTTCTCCAGTAGCCATGAGGATCCTCGATATTCTAAATATCCCCCAAACAATTTAGACAAATATCCTCTGCCCAATCCTGTTTAAAATATGTATCATCCTACCAATAGGCTCTAAACTTACTACTGCCATATGGGCTCTCCAATATTCCACCTCTTTTCAAAAAGGCCTCTGCCCTACCTCTAAATTCCACAGTATCCTAAAATATTCACTTCAACCAAAAGAGGATTGAGAGTGAATATCTCTCAAAACAGGGCCTAAGATATTCCCCTTCTCATATTAGGGGCTTTAGAGTGTCCACTTCTATCAAAATAAGGTTGACACCAGCACAGGCTTACCAAAGAGTTTCAGAATTTCCCCCCATCTGAACAAGAGTGTTTTAAGCACTCTTTATGCAAAGGGAGGTCTGATCTTTTTCCAATACGTAAAAGGAATAAAACCAAATATTTGTCTCCATGAAATTCTCACTTATTCCACATATGACAATGAGTGTGTGGAAATGTCGAAATCCCCCCTCTTTTTCTCTCCCTCTCTCTCACTCTCTGCATATTAGATAGAATGATGTTTCTCTTTCCTGAGAAGGGTTTCATTAATTTCCCCTATCAAAATGGCCACAGCCATTTTAAATCTGCTAAAATTAGATCAAATGTCATACCATCTGTGCAATGAGAAATACCCAAAAAATTTTCTAAACTGGGAGATCAACATTAGCTACAGCCCATTTATCACATTCTCAGTGAATATTTGGATATTTTTAATTCCTTCAAGGGTCTCTGACACTGTCTATAATTACAGAATGGAGCTTCATATCTATTGCCTCACATGCAGATAACTTCACATATTCTCTTTCTTGCAAAGGGAGCCTGAACATTTCCTCTTCTCCACAAAGCAGACTGAAACAAAGAGGCTTCATAATATCATCAGATCACAATGATGTAAGTTTGCACTCTAAGTCCCAAATTGCCTTTGCTCTGTGTTTCCTGCACAGGCAGGGCTCAAACAAAACAATGTGACAAATGTCATATTTACTCTACAATTCTTCAGGACTCAGAAATTTGCATAATCTTCATAAAAAGAATAAGCAATTCCAAATATAGGTGGAGAGAGCTCTGTATCTTCTATATGAAGGGGGCTGTAACATCTTCCCACCATGACCAAAGGACAAGAAAAAAGACACACCAATACAAGAAGCTGTAGACCATACCCTTATGTGCAGCAAAACAACTTTACAATATACTTAATAAACATTAGGAAATATATGACCCTGTGCATCTCTGCAGGCATTTTCTGTAGATTGCTGCAGTTTCTTCTAAGGTGGCTCTTAGAAAAAACACATATGCATGAAGGTCTTCAGAGTCTTCCCATACTTTTGTTTGGAATTTGTGGCCATTCTATGTAGATGATTGTAGTGCAAGCAAAATCCTAGCAGTCCTCAGAGCGTTCCAAAATATTTCTTTCTGCCTAAGAGGCACAGATAAGAAATAAATGACCAATGAGGGAGTACTAGAATCTTTCACAGACACCCTTGATTTCTTAAATCTAGACATTTGTACACCAAATGATGTCATTTCTTCCACATCTTATGAGGCATTGGGGGATCTGACACACATACAAAAGTGGTGGATGGATATTACCATCTAGCTCAAGTGGTTTCATAATTCACAAAATATATACAAAAGGCTGGATGTGGGCCCTTCTTTTCACAATTCACTCAGACCTTTGCAATTCTCCCAAGGGTCTCTGACACTGTCTATCCACTTAGAATAAAGTTATCATCATTATCTCTATTATGAAGACCATGTCACATAGAATAGTTCTGGAAAACTAGGGGGTATAAGTTACAATGTAAACAAAAGGATATTGAATGAGGCAACCCATGTACAAGGAGGCTTCAATATATCTAGTATGGATCAAGATATCTTCAAGACATCAGAAGGATCTAGCAACACATTTTTTCTGTAAGAAGTCCTCATATCTACCGTCTAAGACAAATCGAACCTTTATATCTTATTCTTTCTTTTGAGCCTTTGGCAAAGGCCTTCCATGCCTTTGGAAAAAATGCTGAACCTTTGAATCATAAGAATGGGTTCTTAACATATTGTACACATGAATTAGAGAGAATGGGCTATTCCCAGTATGACTCAGGGAATCAAGGCTTGATCAGTCCTTCACCTGTAGTTATAGATGTGTATGAAAGATTTTCAAAGTTCTTCACAAACACAAGAAGACTTAGTGTTCTTTCCAGGTATTCAGTATTCCTTTTCTTACCAGCTCCTCACTGTCAGTAGCTCTAAGAAGAATCACCACAACACACAGATATGAAAATCTACATCCTATTCAAGGGCCAAAAACAGATTCTAGCTCCACAGAGTGGTTCTGAGGAGCTTATTCAACTAACCTGAAACCTATTGAAAGCCTGACATCCATCCAAGGGCTGATGTCTGAAGTAACACATACACACACACACACACACACACACATATTCTAACACATGCTCGTGTGCACACACACAGAGACACACACACACAACACATCAAAAGTGTTCAGGGTTCTTGGAGTATGGACAGTGCAAAAAAGAGGATTTATCAACTTCCCATTTTTCATTGAGGTTCTCAGATCCTGTTCATATAAATAAACAAGCCTGGAATCTTTCAAGATTGCCCAAGGGACTCTGGATGCTGCTGCATCTGTGCAAGATGATGTAGCCCCTTCATGCTAGGAACCAAGTTCTCTCATAGTTTTTCAGTATCTACAGGGGCCTTGGCACTAATCATATATGTAAAATAGAATTGCATACTTAAGGACTCACATGCACAGGACCTCAGATTTTCTCCTTAATGCAAATGTGACCCAGAGACATTACTCTTCCATGAAAATAAGACTGAAACAGGCACCCTTGTGAAAGGGGTCTTTAATACTTCACCATTACCTCACAATAGCTTAAATCAACTACTTGTTGACCCAGAAGGCAATATATATTTGCTTCCTAATCAGGGAAAGTTCAAAATCTACACATATGACATAAAGTATGTTATTCTTACCCTACCTTCCTTCAAGTCTCTTGAAATTTTCTTATCATTGAAAAAGGACTGTGAAATTTCCAAGTACATAGAAAGGGTCCAAGATTTTATTCATGGAGAAGAGAATGTGAAACAGTCCATACTTGACTCAAAAGCAGCCCACAATTACACAATGATATAATCTTAGACGTAGCTGCAAGGGCTGTTCCTGATTTGTCCATATACATCAGAAGATGTGGAGCTGCCTGCACCTGTGAATGCTACTCAAAAATACCATCACATCTCCTCGATTGGCCCTGGCAAGAAAAACCTTTACACCTGGTCTAGAAAACCTTCCCATAATTGTGAGGTGGTCTGCTGACATTCCACATTTATGGGAGTGTTCTGGGAGATTTAAGAGCTTTTGGAGGGTTAGCTCAATATTGCCAAAAGGGATGCAGCAGCAGGATTGATTTATACAGGAGGATTAGGATCTTTCACAAACATATCTTTTTCAGGATAGACGAATACAGAAAGATGACATTTCTCCAATGCTTGTTAACAGGATTCTGGTAGTTTTCCCATATATGTCAGTGAACCTGGAGGAGCTGTTGAAACTACTACCACCAGCACACTGTTCGGGCCTCTACTTCATGTGCACGAGGGTTTGCTGGACCTTTGCAATTTTTCCAAGTGCCTCTGTCACTGATCATATCAGCAAAATGGATTTTTCTACCTACAATTCATATGCCATGGTATAGCCCATAGGTACTTTGCCACTCAGCAAAAAAGATAAGGAGATACTTTTATGTGTAAAAACCCTTCCAGATCTCAACAAAGGGAACAACCTGTCATGGCAAGTGACATAGTGGACAATGGAATATGGATTGCTTAATATCTGGTGTTTTTACATATACAGAAGCTCCTCAGATATTCTCTTGATGATAAACTCTGACACCCCGAATCCACAGACATGTTTGAATACATAAGGAAACCCAACTATTAGCCTCATCCTATAATCAAGCTATGTATCCTTTACAGTGCGTAACTCAAGAACCAAGAGTATCCCTTAATCCTTTAATCCTTTTACATTTAAGGTGGGATTTAAAGGCCTTACATAAGTGTCCTATGTTTGTTGACAGAGTACTGTGGAAGCGTACAAGAACCTCTCCACAGCAACTTTAGTCTTCTACAATGGCACTGCTAGAGAGCAGTGAGCTGATGCACATTATGAGGGAGCAAATATCTTCATCATAGATTTACATAAAACCAACACCTACAGATAACACAAACTGCCAAGGCTTAGGCAACCCTTACTACAACAATATATAACACAATTATTTTAAATTTACGTAAGCAGAACAAGAAATAAACTCCCACAACAAAATGGATCTCACACAATCTCCTTCTAGTAAATGAGAGGAATATGTTACAATGCTCACAAAACATATCCAAACAGGCATTCTGCAAACAATGTGGGTTCAATATAGCCTCCTTAGATCAACACGTCTTCCAGCTGGACTCTCCTGCCCTAAGTGGATTCATACCTAAAATTTCAGATAAATAAGTTCTTAAACTTAATCTTCCTTCTTTTGAATCTCTAGAAATGGTGAATCTCTAAAATTAACTCTATATCTGAGTAGGGTGCTTGAAAGTTTCAAACGTGACTTTGATGTTTGTGATGACTTTGTGATATGCTATACTCATGACCTAGGAAAAATGTGGAATTTCCAATGTCACCTAGGATTTCAAGAAACTGCATGAGGAATTTTGGACCCGTCCACATCTCTCTAAAGTGTTGTTGAAATTCTGTCACATGTAGACAGATAATTTTTAATCTGGGTGAGGGTATCTCTTATTTAACAGCTTCTCTTTGGCTAGAGCTCTTTAAAGATAATAACTACACACATATATGTATGTCCTTAACTCCTACTGAAGGGGCTACTAGTGTTTCCAGATCCACAAATGAAGTGGTTACTTCATGCTTATCAATATGATCAGGATCATTCCAGAAGTCTGCTATCTGTTCAAGATATGCTGTCAGATTACCCATGAACTTATGAGTCTCTAGAATTTTTCACATTTTCTTGAGATTACATTGTTCCACAACACCTACATTAAAGATGAGATAGTGTCTTTAATATTTGCTAAATGGGTACTCCAGTCTTACCCTTATACACAACCAGCGTGGAAATCCTGTGAAATGTCCAAGTATTGGTGGAGCCTGCCTGATTTGCACAAGTGACTGGACCATCTTCATCATTTGCACCAAAATCTCTTGGATCTTGTGAGTTCACAATTTTTGTAATGGCCCTATGGAATTTCACATCTATCCCCCTCAAAATCAGGAGACCTTGCAATTCTCCACCTAGAAAAAGGGTGGCATGACTTTCTTAAAATGAACAGGCAGAATGAAAGAGGCTTCTTAAGTACAAGGAGACTTGAGTACATCAACAACAGATGATGATTGCTTGGACCAATACTCTGCTGATCCAAAAAGACTAACATCCTATCCTGGAAGTCCTTACAAAACTTACACCTAATCAGTGGTATCTTGACCTTGACTTTAGGTTTCTAAAAGTCTCTAGAACTTCTCTTATCTTTGTGAAAGGCACACAAAAGTTCCACACAATCAGGAAGTGTCCAAGCACTTCTCTTCATGAAAGAGTGACTTTACATGATCCAGAAACTCAGGGACAACTTTCTCCTACACACACATATGTAGAAACTTCCACATCCCTTCAAATGTTCTTTTATTGATTCATTATATGTATCAGGCTATGCATTTCCACCTGCATCCATGGAACCATCTCTGTGGCCTACCAGTTTATCTTCTGAAGAGGCTTTTTTAAGATTCACATATACATGAGGAGCAACAGGAAGTTCTCATCCTAGTGACTACACAATAACAAAGGCTGTATTGGGAGATTCCCAAGTTGCAGCAGAGGCACCAGGAATCCTGTTATCTGTGCCAGTGCTGCAGTAACAGGAAACTACTACAAGGGAATCTTTAGGGTTTTTCACAAGCTCTTGGTTTCCTGGCCCTAGAAACCACTACATAGAAGCTCATCTAATCTTCAACACTTCACAAAGGCATCTCTGCTCTGGCACACATGGACAAGTGGCTTTACAATTTGGTAACGTGGCTCTGGAAACTTACAAATTTTCACCAGTGCCTGTGGTTCTCTCATCTGCACTCTGGTCTCATGAGAATTTGCCTTTCAGTGGGAGTCTTCTGATACTATCTGTACCTGCCTATTGGAGTTTACAACCTATTATTTCTTATTCATAGGACATCACATAGTCTTCTTTTACACATGTGGCCCATGTGTAAGAAAACAGAGCTGTGAGACCACTACTAAAATTTGACAATAAGGCTATTTTCTACATCCACACTGTTTTTACTAGGTGCTTATCAAAATAACAAATAGTTTTCTGAAAGCCTGTCATCTGTCTAATGGGTGCTGTCAGAGTAAACATGTATCTGTGATGCTTTAAAATATATCACATGTGATAAATTCTGTGTATCTGAGTAGCTGCATTAAATATGACATGACATCTTCCATTTCTGAAAAAGTGGCTGGAACCATTTTGTCATTTGCAACAGGATATCTTGGAACTTTACTCTTTATTTTAGTACCTCTTGCATTCTCTCTATCTAGAGAGTGGAGATTCATGCCCACCCTGTCACATGCTACAAATCACAGAAGTTTTCATTAGTGTATATTCCAGGCATTTCACTTCTACAAAAAATAGATTGAAACAGCCACCCTTATACTGCAAAAGAAACCATCTTGGATGTTGTCTGAGCAAAGTAGTAAAAAGAAAATGTAGCATAGAGAACAGAGATGTGAGAGTACCACTAATATATACCAAAATATACACAGATATCCTGTTTCTCAATTGCTAACCTCGTCCTAAAAAGACACTAAAAATTCACAGATTTATCCAAATAATAAATGACATTTAAAGATGGGCTCTATTAAGGTTCTCTGTAGAAACTACCAAATGATACCAATTAGTCACTTTAACTCAAAGCACATATGCAACTATGTGAAATCTGCAGTTTTATATGAAACCAACTTTGACAAGAATTGGAAATGGATTCATAGAAATTCCTAAATCAAGATTAGACAGGAAAAAAAATGTTGTATAGTAGTAATAGATGTTTCTAAAATTACATTTATTTTGTAGACGTGTAGATATCAAAGAGACACTGCTGCACCAAATAATCTCATTGTTGTTCCAACCCTGGAATTTGAAATAAAAAAAATTGAAATGTAAGAATCTATTTCCAATACATTGAGAAGGTAGTTGGAAATCTATGAATATATTTTGGAAAAGGTTTTAGGAATTCTAAAGAATAAATCACATCATAGGATTCCATTTGAAATTGTTCATATATATTTCACATTTACACCTAGCCTCAATAATGTATTAATTAAGTAGATCCATCTATTTTCAAATTGAATTTATATTTTTTGTACATGGAATTTTGTCTACAATAAACAGAAAATGCATGCATTGCTAACTTACCCATGACAATTTTGGATGTCATTAGTTATGAAATGCTTGTTCTTCAGAATGTAATCCACTGAAGCACCATTGGTACTATTAAACTTATTTTGTATTCCATTCATACTTTATGTTACTGTGATGAAACACCATTGCCAATGTAATTTATACCTGAAAGCAATTTGTGTGGCATTTAATGTGTTGAGAGTGTTAGAATCCATGACCATTTTGGGAAGCAATACGGCAATAGGCAGAGAAGTCACTGGAGCAGTAACTGAGAAAATATACCTTGAAATATATCCAAAAGACAAAGAGATGTAATTGACCATGGTTTATAGTTTTGAAACCTCAAAACTAACCCTCCTCTTTTTGCTAACATATCTTCTGAATGTGGACCAGGTATTCAAAGATATGAATGTTTTTGTCCATCTCATTCAAACCACCACACAGAAAATTTTTTTTAGTATGTAAATTGTAGAAACATATTTTCTTTTTCTAAAGTACTTGAGTCTATTATAAGCAGAAAATACTTTATCTTAAGAAATAGAATAATTTGTTATATTATAATAAATATTGATAAATGACTTGATTGATAAAATATAATAGTCAATTTGTATTCGTCCAGATTTTTACTTATTATGCTTTTACTTACAGGACTGATTTTTTCATTTAAGATATGGGTCTGCAAATCAAAACAAACATGATAACTTGATAGATTTTTTAATCCCTATTTTTCAACATTACATTTGAATTAAAAAGAAATCAATGAGCTCTTCTGGTGTCAGGTTATTCTACACTGAAGAACAGTGATTTACCTGCTTGGGAGACATTTTGAATATTTGTAAAAGGAATTAATAATTTCATGTTTATGTTCAAATATTCGTTCCAGGATTCATCAGTGAAATTTTCTCCTTTTGCTGAGTTTTATAGAAGGTTAAAAGAGATTTCCATTAGAATATTACCCACACTCTGAATTGATTAAACTTTCCTGTTAGTTGTTAAATCCTAACTCATCTTTCCCCAAAATGAGAAAAGGGATTCCCCTCAGAATATAAGCTTAGAATACATGTGAATGTCTCATACACACCATCTTGCTTCTTGTTCAGTTTTTATACAAAGACAAATATTAGAGACAATTTCTCCTGCAATATTTTCATTCCCAAAGATGTGATTATTTGAAGCCAAATCAGGGCACTGTAATTTTTTTACCTGATATTTGGAAGTATCCCAGTAACATATCTTTCTATGTTACCTGTTTCTCCCTGAAATGTAGTTCACATATGTTGGTGTTCTTTATGAAAAAATAGAACATGAAGTACATTTTACTTGGCACACTTAATTTATTCATATTTTCTAAAAGACTATAAATTCATGAAACTTTAAATACTCCTTTTGTTTTCTCAGAATAAATTTGTAGAACCTAATATCAATATACAGATTTAATATCAGGACCATTATAATTATTGTACAGATGAGCTGGTGAATTGAGAAAATATAAAGGCTAAATGTTGACTTTTATAATTTCGGATCTTATATCTGGACAATGAATCTAAAGAGAAGTTAACATTTCATTGAACAAATTAGCTTTGTCGCTCTTTAAATAGTTATAAGGACATACAATTATAGTTATTGGGATTGCTCAGTCATGATGACTGCCAACCAATTAACTGATACTGGTCAGACGTTATGTGTAGATATATACCATGAAAAGAGTACAAGAACTTCAGTGAGTTCTAATTGGTTTCTGCCTTCTGCTACCTATTCATATTCTAAGGATTGTGTGTTATTTATTTCAAGACAGTTATATCTACTGAGGAGGAAGTGTATACCTATTTTATAGGCAATGCAAGATTCTTCCTTAGTCATGATAATATTTGAAAACTCATGAGTGTTTAGATTTCTGCATTATTATATTTATTGCACAGAAATTACATAAAAAGTTTTCTTCTAAGTAAAAGCTAGGTAGCATGTTTCTCACATATCAAATTATGTGAACTTACCCATTGCTATAGTCACATGTGTGGGATACTAAAGGTAATTTTGATATTCAAAACTTAATAAGATGATGTTTCCTGACACAGAATACACTTTTATAAATACAGGAGTTGGCACTGAGAAGAAAAAATGTACATCAGTATATCACAAGATTGCTTCTCCTATTTATTTTGAGTTGTATTATTTTTAAAACTATTGACACATTGACTCACAGTGTTTTTGGAAATGATATCATATCTCAAAGAAAACAGTATTTCATTTGAAAACACAGGTTATTGTAAGTTTCCAAACTCATCCAATAATATACAAAATTAATTTTGATTCCTACATTTTTATACATGTAACAAAACTTTACTAGACTCAGATTTCTAATTTAACATGGTTTGATATTCATATTTCTATGAAAGAGAGAAATAACTCAAGCTAATGTAATACCAAAAGGAAGCTGAATCCTTTATAATATCCTGTATTACTTAGTCGTTAATAACAATTATTTACTGCCAGGAACAGATGTATACAACAAAATTAAGTACATTCAATGTTAAGAAAGGTCAAATGTTACCTTTTAGCTATTAAAGACATACTAGGTATAAAGGACAATTGACATTTTGGTATTTGAATATAAAACCTAGATTTGTCATGTTTTTGGTGGATAATCAGTCTATGAAATTTGTACTATAACCTTTAAAAGAATCTTATTTCCAGACAAATACTTGATAAAATTTGCATTTTTTATAAAATAATCAAAGGTGAAAGGGATGTATAATTGCCTATTTTCATTAATATTTTAAAATCTGTCCTGTAGTATTATGTGCACCAACATTCTATACTCAGAGTAATAATCCATGCACATATAAAATTATTTAAAAAGTTATTGTCTTTATTGTAGATATCACTGAATGATAAAATCGAAATTGATATTTGCTTTGAAATTATAATATGAAATTGCAACTGTAGAGTTTAAAAGAAATTAAACTCTAGAAAAAAATCCTTTTTTTGGTATTCTTGAGATAGAGCTTCTCTATTATAACTTTGGCTGTCTGGGAATTCACTCTGTAGGCTAGGCTGGTCTGGAACTGACAGATCTCTACCTGCCTCTGTATCCCAATTGCTAGGATTAAAAAGCATGAACCACTACCACGTGTCTACAAAAAATATTTTCTTCTGGAAAATATTTTATTTAGAAATTTATATTGCATAATAGTTTTTGTCTTTGTATTTAGTTACAGGTTTTTAAAACATATATTCAATTTCATATACGATTTAACACTTTAACATTATTGGCCATATACTTAATGGAAAAGTATTCAGGGAAAATTTTGAATACAGTATAAAGAAATAATATTTATTTTTGTCTATTTCACACATTGAATTTTTGCGTGATTAATTCAGGTATTTTGCATTGTTTCTAACAAATCACTCCTGATAAGTTGATTGGGTAGAAGTCAAAGAATTGGCTAGTGTATAATTCGCAACATGTAGATGAAATTGTGGTAGGCATGACCATTTTGAAATTTGGAATTTTGTGAATATCAAAGTGAATGGCACAATGTGAAAACAATAAAATTCATATTCAGGATGATATCTGATCTCTAAGAGATAGGAAGCATGCAAGTTTGATAATGCATTCTGAAAACCAATGATGAGAGTCAGAGCTGATATCAATCAAGGCCTGAGTCCTCTCAGGAAATGAATTATATTTTCTGTAATTTTTGGATTGACAGTTGATCATACCATGAGTTTTTGTCACAAATTGAGAAAGCTAAAACTATCATTCATACTATAATAATGAACACATGAAAGGCATATATGCTAGTGGGTACAAAATATACACTAGTATTTATAAACAGTAGACATTTGATAAAATTTTTTTCTCAAAAATTAAGTTAATTTGACAAAATTTTATATAACATTTTTTCCTTTATCAATAAAATTATGAACCATAATTGAAAAAGCTCTCATTAAAATTACTTCAACAAACAGTATGGTAAATAAATAATTCATGAAATTTAGATCATTTCCACACTATAAAATGTAGCAAACATTGTTCTAAGATTCATTTAACCAATGGTGGAAGAGAAAGTTCATACCAATCAAGGTGTGAGGATAAAAAGTGACTTTAGTGACTTTGTACATAATTTTTGCCACAAAGCAAAGTTTGCACAAGATTGGAGAAAGAGCAAAGTGTCCTACTTTATGAGCATCAGTGAATAAAATCCTATTTTGGCTACTATACCTACTTCTGGCTTCATTATTTCTGTAGTTTATTTCTGGAAAGTTACGATATCCATCTGTAACTGACCAGAGGCCAATGATATACTCTCCTCTTATCTTTACCTTGCATTTCATATTACGATAATAAACTGGAGTGGGACACAGTAAAAAAATATCACACAAATGTTTGATCCATTGAAGAAAAATATAATAGACTATAATTTTGTTAGCACTATAAAGATGGTTTTGTGTATCCATCCTAGAAGCAATTATAGTTACTTAAGCGAAAACATTCAAATGGAACCATTCTCTGTGCAATAGCTGAGTGCTTATAGCATGTCCCAGATTTCCTAAATTAAAGAAAAAATGAAAAAATTAATTATAAAATTTTCATTTCAGTTTTAGTATGTTAGTACCTTCAACAAGAAACTTTCCATTCTTTGAAGCCATATTGAAATCCCTAGCCTCCATGATAAATATCCAGACCCTCCATCCTCATTGTAATTGACTAACTCAGTCACTCATTGTCACCAACATTCTGATAGCTGGAATAAGACAGTTTTAATGATATAACAGAGTTGTGTAAATAAACAATTTCAAGAAGTACAAATTGAAAACTTGCATGTAGCCTTCTGCAGCTGTATCCATCATCCATTTCCCCAAACCTCCCATATAATTCTAAGTATTATTTCATCTTCATAGAAACCTTATTCCTGCTGCTTCAGTTCTTCCCTGTTTGATATAAACAGTCTCACTTGCTGAGGTAATGCTGCTGACATTCTTCCTTCTGCCTCATAAATTTAACTTTGTTCATCAACCACCATGGATTCCAAACTCTCTATACTGAAGAACACATCATTATGTGTTCCTCACATGAAAGAAAACAAAACCAAAACAAACAAAAAACACTAGGTTTTTTTTTATTCATGGGGAGATCTCAACCTAGCCTCTTGTTCTTCTTCTTTCTAATCTGGCTACAATATACACTAAATAATGTGTACTGTTTGACAGAATCTGGAACTTCATTATATAACCCAATTTATATAACTTCATAAGGTAGAATGGAGAATGATTCTTTTACCCACATAAATATAAATTCATATTAAATATTTTCATCCCTGCCATTCCACCTACTCAGTGAGGACTTAGATGTGTACCATGAAGATGGAAATAGAAATAGAAGCTACACTGGGTCACATTGCCTACTGTTTTCACTGAGTCTCAAAGCCTGCTTCGCCTAAGATTGGCTAGCCTCTGTGCTCTTGATAATTCTGTGCCAGGAAATAGAGAATGCAGACTCTTCCTCACTTCTAACTATATTTAGCTTCTCATACCTCAAACTTACTATATAAATGACAAGTATCTACTTCCCCCCATTCTCTGCTATTTATAATCCTGTGCCAGGAAGTAGAGAATGCAGACTCTTGCACTCTTCCAAATACATTTAACTTCTCATTCCTCATACTTCCTATATAAACTACAAGTATCTACTTTATCCCCATGAAGTACTTCAATCCTTCTGTGACTATCCTTCATACTCTATGAAATGAGTAGTGTTATCTGCTGAGATCAGACTTATATTTATGTCTTCTGTTATTCTACAGTCCCCCAGAAATATGACAGCTTGTGACTAAAGAATAGCACTATTACTTTTATTCTTTCATTTATATTATATTTTTAGAGTCAGGGTTTCTGTTGTAACTCTACCTGTACTGAAACTCAGTCAGTAGTCCAAGCTGTCCTGAAATTCACAAAGATCTGCCTTCCTGTGACTGATGATTGCTGACATTAAAGGCATGCACCACCAACTCCTGGTATTCATTTCTTTAATTTTTAAAATATAGATATCAAGATAATTAAAATTCATGGATAATCACATATTTTGCTGCAAGCATATATCCACGAACATGCTAGGACAAAGCAGAAGAAACAATAGGTCTATAACATGCCTAAATATGTGTTGAGTATAAAGATATCTTAGATGTCTTGAGACTTAGGCTGCAAAGATATATTTAAGAAGTCAAGACTGAATCATTATTCTTATCGGATATTTCACAAATCTTAATTTAAATGTGGAGGTTCATTTCTTTCCATCTTCTGACATTTGATAAAAGTAAGCAAATTCATTCAAAATTTCTATCCCTGAGCCTTGTAAAAATATTTATGATAGTTATATTGTATTCTGAATATAATGAGTTATAGCATGACTCCTACACAATCAGGACTATGATAACTCCAATTAAAAATTTACATTTCTAGCACTGCTAACAGGAAAATTTGTAGTTCAAAATAACTCACAAAATGAGTTGACAGATTGCATACTAACAAATCAACAGCACATCTGGAAGCTTTTTCACAAAAAGAACTAACCACACCCAAGCTGAACATTTTACAAGAAGTAATAAGTCTGAGGGCTGAAATAAATAAAATAGGAATAAAGAGAAAACTTTGAAGACTCAATGGAACAAAGAGTTGGATCTTTGAGAAAATCAATAAGATAGACAAACTCCTATTTAAACTAATTAAAAGATGGATAGAGAATATCCAAATTAACAAAATCAGAGACAAAAAGAGGGATATAAATACAGACAATGAGGAAGTCTAAAGAATCATTAGGACATACTTTGAAAACCTTTGCTCCACAAGATTTGAAAATCTAAAAGAAATAGACAGTTTTCTCTATGGAGACCACCTACCAAAAGTTAGTTCAAGATCAGATAAACAATTTGAATAGACCTATAAACACAAGGAAATGGGAGCAATCTTTAAAAGTATTCCTACAAAATAAGCAAGCAAATAAAGACAGGGCCAAATAGTTTTAATGCATAATTCTATCAGACATTAACAGAAGAGTTAATATCAATTCTCTTTTTTGAAGATTATTTTTAGTCATATTTAAAATAATTACTTTGTACACTGTTGGGTGGGGTGCTGCATAATCCTTGGCATTTTCTTTTACCTGCAGGTGTTGCATTAATGTGTGAGATATTTGAATCCTTATGATCTGTACATGCTCTCAGTAGAACACATGAGGAATTCTGCATCAGTAAAAACAAGTGAGTTCAGATGCTCACTATTCCATTCTTGAGTATGTTGCCTGCCATTATGGTGGTTCCTTCTGCTGTAGTCTGGCAAAGTCTGCACCTATGGGAATGCCTCCATGTCCTCCTTGTTGAGCAACCACAGCAGGTATATTGCTACAATAATCATCAAAATATTCTACAAAATAGAAAAAGGTGAAAGGCTGCTAAACTCATTCAACAAGTCCACAGTCATCCTGATAACCAACCACTCATGAATTCAACAGAGAAAGAGAATTCCAGACCAATTTCCCTCATGAACTTATCAATGGAAAAATACTCAACTAACTACTGGCAAACCAGATCCAACAACACATCATAAAGATCAACCACCATTATCAAGCAGGCTTTATCCCAGGGAATAATGGTTGGTTCAACATACCAAAATCAGTCAATGTAATCCACCATAGAAATAAACTGGAATAAAGACAAATGATCATTTTACTAGATACAGAAAAAGTCTCTGATGAAATCCAACACCCTTCATGATAAAAGTCTTTGAGACATTAGAGATACAAGGAACATACCTAAACATAATAAAGGAATTTTACAGCAACCCTACAGCCAGCATCAAATAAATGGAGAGAAGCTCAAAGCAAGTGTACTTAAATGAGGAACAAGATAAAGTTGTTATTTCTACCTATTCAATACAATACTTAAAGTCCTAGCTAGAGCAACAAGACAACTATTAGGTAATCACCTGAATGGAATATGGAAAAAGGAATTCAATGTATCATTATTTGCAGATGATATGATAGTATATATGTGACTCCAAAAATTCTACCAAGGAACTCTTATCACTGTTAAACAACTTCTTCAAAGTGGCAGACAACAAGATCAACTCAAAAAATCAGTAAACCTCCTATATACAAATGATGAATGACTTGAGAAAGAAATCAGGGAAACAAGTCCCTTCAAAATAGCCACAGATAACATACAATATCATGGGGCTGAGTCTAACCATGCAAATGAAAGACTTGTATGTGAAAAATTTTAAGACCTACAAGAGAGAAATTGAAGATCTCAGAGTGAAAGATATCCATGCTCATGGAATGGTAGGATCAACATAGTAAATATTGTAATCTAACCAAAGGCAATCCACAGATTCAACTCAATCCCTTTGAAAATCTCAATGCAATTCTTTATAGACCTTTAAGGGAAAATACTCAAATTCCTCTGGAAAAGCAAAATCCAGAGTACCCAAAATAATCCTGAAAAAAAAACTTCTTGAGGCATCACTATTCCTGATCTCAATCTATACTACACAACAAGAGTTATAAAAACAGCACAGTACTTGCATAAAATCAGACATGTTCATCAGTCGAACTAAATTGCAGATGTAGACATAGACCCATGAACTTAGGGACACCTGACCTGCGATAAAGAATCGATAAGTATAAAATAGAAATAAAGAAAGCATCTTTAACAAATGGTACTGGTCTAATTGGGTGGCTAACTGTGGAAAAATGCAAATTGATTCATATTCATCATAATACAAAAATTCAAGTCCAAGTGGATTATGGACATAAAACCAGATATATTGAACATGATAGAAGAGAAATTAGGGACATATTGGCACAGGAGACAGCTTTCTGAACAGAAAACCAATAGCTTGGGCACTATGAACAAAGATTTTTAAATGGGACCAAATGAAATGCTTCTGTAAGGCAAAGGACACTGTCAATAAGATAAACTGGCAACCTAAAATATGGGAAAAGATATTCACCAACTCCACATCAGATAAAGGCCTAATACCTAAAATATAGAAAGAACTCAAGAAAGTAGACATCAATAAAATTAAATTTAAAAAAATGGGTTATAGATCTAGACAAAGAATTCTCAAAATAGCAATCTAAAATTGCTGAGAAACACCTAAAGAAATGTCTGTCATTCATAGCAATTAGGGATATGCAAATCAAAACCACTTCTAGATTCCATCTTACAAAAGTCAGAATGACTAAGATCAGTAACACAAAGTAGAATGCTGTTTTGAATGTGGATAAAGAGTAACACTCCTATGCTGGAATTGAAACTTGTATAGCCATTATGGAAATCAACATAGCAGTTCCTTAGGAATTTGGAAGTTGTCGTATCTGAACACCTTGCTATACCATTCTGGGCACATACTCAAAGGATGCTCCATCCTACCAGAAGGACACATGTTCACAAATGTTCATAGCAGTTTTTTCATAATACCCAGAAATTGGAAATTACCTAGATGTCGCTCAACTAAGGAAATTGTGTTACATTTACACAATGGAGTATTACTCAACTTTTAATAAAATGACATCATTGACTTTGCTGGCAAATGGATGGAACTAAAGAAAAAAAATCATGCTGAGTGAGGAAAAAAAGTCCTAGAAAGACAAACATATTATGTACTCACTTATATGAGGATACTAATGCTAAGCATAGGAAAAAAGTTCTAGTATGTATAGATATAAAACATCACTCAATAAGGAGGGCCCCAGTATGAACACAGTGATCTCCCTGGTAGAGTGAAATTGCAACATTAGGTTCAGGGAGGTTAGACAAGGGTGGAAATGGGAGTAGAGTAGTCTACCAGGCAGAGAGGGAGAGAGGGAGAGAATATATGGAGAAAGGACAAGAATTGTGGGACAAATTGGGAGACCTAGTGTAGTATAAACTCATGGGAATCTATGATGGAGACCCCAGCAGGGATCCCTAGTTATCTAGGATAGGGAGCCTGAACAGGCCATCTCCTGTGGCCAGGTAAGTATTCCAATGACAAGACTGGGACACCATCCTACCCACAAAATCTCTGAATTATGACTTATCTGTCCTTGATCCTCTTTTTCAACAGAAAGGCACAACTTCATGCCAATGTATGAAACACTTCCCAGAAACTACAGAAGAGTACAGGAACTAAAGATTGGATAACACAGATTTAATTTCTAATTATGTCATACCCTGCTTATATATTGGTAACTAACCAAGTCCTCACCCAGAAGGCCCCCTCCAGCAACTGCGAGGAGCATATCTAAAGGCCTAAGGCCAAATTTCTCTAGTACCAGCACAAAACATCATGCAGAGATCTGGGAATTCCATGGAAGATGGAAAGGGGCGATGACATACATCAGAGTGGCTTAGGACACCAGTAGAACAAGTCCCACATTGTGATCTGATTAGCCTTTTTCAGGGCCCACAGAGTCTGAATCCATACACACACAACCTAGAGTCCCTCCTAAATACATCTTATGGCTGTCTTGATTGGTGTCTTTTGAAACCACCTACAAGCTGGAGTGGGGGTCTCTGATAATTTTACCTTCCCTAGACACCTTTTTTGCTGCTGAGCTTCCTGGCCAAAACTTGACTTAAAGATTAGTTGTTGGCCTCATTACTTCCCATGATGGCATGCCTTGATTGTGCTGAAGCCCTGTGAGCCTGGATGTTTGTAGATTATGAAAGGGGTAAATCTGAGGGAGAAGGGAGATGGAGGAAAATAGGAGTGTGGAGGGAGAGGAAGTGGGTTTCGGATACATTTTATAAGTTATATAAGTTGAGAAGTAAGAGAAAAATAATGATTTATTTAATAAAAATCATCCTACATGCCAGATATGGCAAATCTCACACTTTAAATTGCCTTTTTTTGTACTGGATAAATTTTGCTTACCTGACATAGAAAGTCACGTTCATTCTTCTATACATATTATAAATCTTAATTTCTCGCATGAACATCCTTGCTTGACAATTTCCTTCTATTTGTCCCAATATATTTGATGATAAATAATTGGTATTAAATTTGCCTGAAAACTAAAACAGAATGACAATTATATCAGCCTGCCATATTTTCTACAAAATCTACTGTATTCACTATATTTACTTTGTTTGAATAAATTGAAACATCAAATCAATGCATGTAATACAGTTTCTATTAGCAAACATCTCATAGTCCTTATAGAATGAAAAGAGGGCTGGTAAGAGTGAATTATTTGTGACATTTTCAAGTGATATAAACCTAAAAATTTGAAGAGATGTGGATACAGCATAATCATTGTTTGTCTGTTTTTACCTTGAAATTGATTAATGTTTTATTTGATAACATGAATGAACTTATGTGATGAATGATAATGATTTTAAGTTCTGCATAAAAGAAACGATGGCTATTTTTTGTAAATAAGCACTGTAGAGACTTCCAGCAGTAAAAAAGAGTGGATCATCAAATTGCAGATCAAATTACAGCCAAGAAAAAATGCAGTTTTCTAGCTTTATTAAAAATAAATTAATAAGTAAGAAGGTATTTTTGAAAATTGAACTTGTTTTCATAGCCAGTGCAGGATTTTCCTCAAGATCTCCATTCTGATAATGTCCTTTCCAGAAAGAGATGAAATTATGCCTGTTGGCCTGAGCAAATAGATAAGAGCTTAAAATTTTTGCTGTACATCCCTGATAGCTTGAGTTCAAATGTTAATAACTCAAGAAAATGCAGAAATGGTACACTGTGTCTTTAATCCTAGTGCTCCTATGGTGATATGGGACATGGAGGCCAGAAAATAATGAAAAACTGGTTGTTAGGAGGATCTTGCTTGTAGAGTGGAGATGAAATCTCTTCTCAGTCTAGGAGAAAAGAGTGAAATGAATCCTAATGTTTCCATTGAATATAGATTCATCTCTCATACAACACATCCTGAACACAGTTTCCCCTCCATCTATTCCTCTCAGCTCCTTCACACCTCTTCTATTGTCTAGATCCACTTCCCTTATGTTTCCCTTCAGAAAAGAGCAGGATTCCAAGAAAAAACAACCAAACAACAAAAGAAGATATAATACGACAAGGCAAAAGCCTTCATATTGAGGCTAGACAAAGTAAACCTATAGAAGAAAAAAAAAGTAACAAGAACAGGCAAGAGAGTCAGAGACACAACAATGCACACTGTTTGGAGTCTCATAAAAAACAGATGAACAGTCATAACACATAGGCTGAGTTCTGGTACAGACCTACACAGGCTCCGTGTTTGCCACTTATGTATTTGAGCCCATATAAGCCCCACTTAGTTGATTCAATGGGCCATATACTTCTGGTGTCCTCAATCCCCTCTGACTCTTATGATCTTTCTTCCCCCTGAACATCAACAGGGAGGCTTCCTCTGACAGCAGATGAATGTGGGTGCAGAAATCCACAGCCAGACATTATACAGAGAGAAAGTATTATATTTTACTCTAACTTCCACATGTTTATTGAAGAACATGAACACTCACATTCACAAACAAATCCTCAAAACTTCACACATGCACATTTACAAAAATATTACCATATTTATGGTAGATATAGTTGAGTGATTGGAACAAAATATACCATTCATTATCCATAAAACAGGAATTATAACACATTAAATTCATATATGATCCTGAATCAAAATTGATACAATAACTCTTCAGACTGCTATGAATAATATACTTTATGAAGAACTATACTATATTTAATAGATATTAAGCAGTATATTAACATCATATTTTCTCATGTACTTATTAGAGTTTCTACATTGAATCTCTTTGAACTATAAAATATACACCCAATCATGTACTTCAATTCTTTAAAAAATAAAATTAATAGTGTTTTTCAGTAAAAGAAATTGAGAAGACACAAAATGCAAAAACTTATTTTTCATTCATTCTTACCTCAAGAAGAAAGCAACTCAGACAAAATAGGAGATTAAATGCCATATGGTTTCGACAACACAGAGTAGTATGAAACAATATGCTCATCGAAACAGGTAAAAAAGTGACACATATTCTAAAATTATATGCCTAGTAACCCAGAAACACAAGTCAGCCTACTCATGTTACCTGTAAGGGATTCTCAGCCTTCACGAAAATCAAACAAAATAGAGAAGCTAGTAAAAGTCTTCTCATAATCTGCTTTCTCTTTTTTTCTTCTATGCAGAAGAGCAGAGTACTTCAGTTTCTGGTAAAAGCTGGAATGAAAACAGATGTGATGCATTTATAGGTTTTCTAGACAGGAAATTAATATGCTGTTATTTACCCTCACATTTTGAGGCTTTTTAGTACATCCTGGTTGTTGGTCTGTATTTGCTTGTGTTTGACATCACATGACTGAAATGGAAGTGTTGCTTAAAACATGCATATGTATATTATATATTTAAAACATAAATTAAACAAGGGTTAAATTCTAAAACTCCATCTTAAATGAAAATCAGAAATTATTATTCCGTAGAAAGGAATTTTTAAGAAAGTATTTCATGCGACACAAGCCATTCTAGAATGACCAGTTTGCAGAAGATGACATTTTGTTTCTGTTACTCTAAAAAACATATGGAAAAATTGATGTTGATGCTTAGAGCCAGCATTCCTGGCTAATATTTTGTAACGATATTTGGAGGATGAATCAAATGTCAAAAGTTTCACACCTTGGAACTTAAAACAATTTTATGTGCTGTTCCATATTATTCTTTGTTTTATCTTTACATTTAAAATTTTTTATCTATGACTCAGTGTGTAAAAACTACATTCTGATGTATAATAAAGTGTTTATACATGCATACATTTGATAGTTCTTCCTGTCATGAAAGCAGTTGCCCAGATATGGGTAAAAAAAGAAGAAAGATGATGAAATATGTTTCTTATTTTCTCTGCTTTTGTAGGAAAAAAAGATGGGAAACTGTAGAAGAAGTCATGGAAGATATACTCAAGGAAAATAGTTTATTTTAATTTTCAATATAAAGTAAAAATCTCAATCTGTACTTTTGATAGGTACTTCCCTATTGTCTGCCCATTAGATGCATGTTAATCAGAAAACATTCTGCCTATATTCTGCATGGATTTAGAAAAACTTAATAAAAATATTTAAGAGATTCAAAGCCTGACTATGAAAGTTTGGGAAGAGGCAACAGATACTTGTCTGGTCTTGAATGCAGTGGGAGAAGATGAATTTAGTTATTTATATACTTTTGCATCACTGTTAAGTTTATACAAACTAATAAATTTCATGGAAATCTTTCTCTGAAGATTTACATAAAACAGTCATTTAAAATACAAAATTCAGATGGGTGGTGGCAGTGCACACCTTTAATGAAAACACTAGGAGGCACAGACAGCTGGATCTCTGTGAGTTTGAGGGCAGCCTGATCAACAGGGTGATTTCCATGACAGCCAGCAGTACAACAGAGAAACTGGGTCTCGAAAAAACAAAAGAAAACAAAAGAAAAGAAAACAGAAAAGAAACAAGAAATAGTGATGACGTGGTTTTCTTTATGTGAGACCATGAATCTACCATGTACAACAAAACAATATTGGTGTCACAGGCACCATTGTTGAAATTTAACCATCACAAGGCATGAATAGTTTTCTTATTCTTAAAGTATTTTTACATGGGATGGAAAAAATCAGTAAATCCAAAAGTGACATGAAGAACGTAATTAATAATTAAAGTCTGAGTACACATTGCTTTAGGATCACAGTGTTTCAGAGGAGGATCAGTTCAGGTTGCTCTTATTGTTCTTGGCTCACAAGTAAATGCAAGCCAAATGAGGTGACTCAGAAGCAAATATGATGAGATTAGTATCAATCTACAGTTGCTAGGAAAATATACAAAGAATCAAAATTCAATATTTATGAGCCACTCAAGTTTTCAAGTTGGATTAATACTTCATTATCTATTTGGATAAAATAACACATATTAGGGTGAAGTAATTATGTTAAAGGTGAATCATATCTCATTTGTACACTGTACCTAAGGAGTGTTCAATGTATATCTGTATGATATATATGAATAATGAGATTTTGGTGGATCTCAATGAAAGAACAATCCATTAATAAATATGCAATCTGAGTAACTATCTAAGAAGCAATATATAAATAAGAAAGACAGAGAGTCAGAGAGAGAGAGATAGACAGATTATCAGAAAGAGATGGAAGAGAGAGACAGAGAGAGAGAGAGCCCTTTCTTTCCAGGACATACAGAATTATTAGTATCAATAAAAAATTTTCTGTCTACCCTACATTAGAAGATCATGACAAAAGTTTATGTGATATTCACTTTATCATTGGTAGAATAATATAGGATATTAGTAGGGTGTGCATTATGGCCACATTTCTTTCATGATAATTATAGTAATGTATAAAATCAACTCTCTACTCAGTGAGTAGGAGCTAGCAAACATTTATTATCATTTATATTCTGTATATTACTGCCAAATAATTATTATTTGGAGCAGAGACTTGTACTTAGTATTGTGTATACACTTGTTTATAAAGGAGTTCTTAATATTATGCCAAATTTTGTGGATTCTAAATTTAGAAAAAGAAAACAAATGGTTTCTAAGTTCACTCAGCAGTATGTGGATGGAAAGTATACTCACACATGCTAAGAGGACAGGAAGAAGTAACAGTTTTTTTGAGTTAATATTCTTTGATATGTTTTAAAACAAAGTGAAAAAAACCCTCATATGTAGAATGAATAACATCCACGATCTACTGAATTGTATGCACAATCAACTAACATTTGGTTCTGGGGGATAAAATGTAGATATTGGAAAGAATGTCTTAATGAGGGGATAAGTGCTTTCTCCAGAAAAATAATATTTACACACATATCTGCCATTTTATTCCATTGGTTGCCAGAAATACTTGCCAAAAGAATGCAATGATTGCTATGAAATTAGGAAGTCTAAACATAATATTAATGATTGATGAAAAGATTCATTTGCTTATATAAATTGAAATGCCTTTCAAAAGTAGTATAGGTGATGGCCTTTGAAAGAGGTGTTAACATATTTTAATAGTTTTCATTAACTTTTATATATGTTGTATATTCCAGTGGGTTCTGAATATATTAAGTTAGGCAGCTAAAATACAATGAGTCTGAAGGTGCATGGAGTATCAAAGACCTAAAGGCAACAATGGATTTTCAAAGGAAATATGATATATATATATATATATATGTGTGTGTGTGTGTGTGTGTCTGTGTGTGTGTGTGTTTGTGTGTGTGTGTATGTATTTGCTGGGATCCCAGTACCCTCGTAACATGGATGAAGTCTGCTGACAAGGTTCCAGACTCCCTGGACAGGGAATTATGGCTCACTAGCCATTTTGCCCCTTTCTGCCCTTTGCTGTAATGGCCACAAAATGCCTTTAATCAGTAATGATAATGTTTAGACATCCTAGTAATATCTGAGCTGGCTGCTGTTTACTGGGAAGGGGGCACACCCATTTTTACTCAAAAGTAATTGTCATTGTAAAATACCTTGCAGGCTTCTAAGTCCTCGCATGTGTAGAGCTACTTACTTATACTGATAGTACATTGTAAAGGCTATTCCTGGTGTGGGGGTTGGTCCTCCCAAGAAGAGTCAAGCCTTTAACAGATAGAAGCAAATAGAGCCTAAATAGAGTAAAATAAATATTCACTAAAGAGCAAAAACTGTAAAATAAAAACTTTCTTTGGTGTCTACATTGCACCCTGCTCTGTTTGAGGCTGATGCAGGTATTATTCAGCAAACAGTAACATTCAACCAATTCTGGGTTTTTGAGTCCAATGTTCTTTCATAGTAAACAAGATAACCTTGAAGTTTGTAAGTCACAGGAGAAAGGACACCCATCTCCTTCTTGGGGATGATCGACTTCTAGGAGTGACTACATCTACAAATCAAGCAGGTTCCTCTGGAGGCCAGAGCAACATCTCCAAACCAAAAAGAACTACACTTAGCTTTTTAAAGCTTTTTACTAGAGCAGTTCTCTCTCTCTTTTCTGGTGTGTTTATCCCCTGATTATATACATTTGTCAGTCTCTCCCTCCTTCTCCTTTTGGTGTGTTTTTTCCACTGGCAAGGTGCATTGTCAGTCTCTCTCTTGCTCCTTTTTTCTTAATGTGTATACTGTTAATTCCCCTATTAAAAATGCTACTGCGTTTTACTACTAAAGAATTCTATGTGTCATTTTAAAGCATGATGCTGTGTGCCATTTCCTTGGGTCCCATAGAAGAATGAACTACTCTGTTTGTCCTTCCTCATTTTTCTTGCACTCGTACTCACTCCTGTGTAGAGTTTTGTGAAACCATTTGTGGAAAAGGATGGTTCTGTCCACATATATTAATATATGTTCAATAATTATTAAGTTATTTGCAAAGGGAAACCAGCCTTTTCTACAGATGTGGTCATGTGGACTCTACTCAGGAAGGGAGTATGGGTGGAAAGGAAATGATGATAGACAAAGAAATAGTTTGTTCCTCTATGGGACCCGATATGGCACACTTACACACTTTAAGAAATACACATAATCATAATTTAGAAATAAAAATGCAGGAGTGTTTTAATAGGAAACTTTTTACACTGCTAAAGGAGAATCAAGCCAGGAGAGTGAATTGTTGCTTGCAAAAACTTCTAAAGGGCCAGCATTCATTTTAGGTATAGAGAGGGTGCTCTGTAATTTCCAGTCTTCTCAGCAGGGTCTATCCTGGCATGCAGGTGTGATCTAGGATGGAGCCAGCATCATCTCTCCTGTAGCCTGCAATCCTCAAGGTGATTTCAAAGAACATTTGAAAGAACATTTGAGATAAAGTCCCGCCAATGGTTGGAAGCTCCTTTCAGCTGAATTCTGGATCTCCGGGGATGGATTCATTTTAGATGTGCTAATTTTACTGTTAGCCTGGAGCATTAACACTTGCCATCAGGAAGTGCTGTGATATGCTTATGATATGCTTTCTGTATGCAATAGATAACCCTTGCATATGCCAGTACTTAAAGAAAAATAACCTGCAAAGTTTTCAGATGAAATGGCTTGATTCCTTTCCCAGCCAACAAGCACCAACTCTGGTAGGCCATGCAGACATTCTCATTACAGATGAAATTTCAGAAAAAAGGGGAGAAATATAGCTGATGAACTAAAATTTCCCTATATAAAGAATCTGGAACTCTGTGAAGGAGACTCTGTTTAGCATCAGGGATATTCATAGGCCTCAGCAAGTTACAAATAAATATTATTGAAAAATATATTGGATATATATTTAATTTTAACTAAATTGATAAAGAGGTGTATTATGAAAGTCATTTTCCACTAAAATTAGATGTTATAATTTTTAATAAAATAGTACATTATTGAGCCATAATTTAATATAAAATAAGCCACTTATCTCTTTGCACTGGAAGAACTGGGGCTTTTTTCTCCTTGTTAATAAGTTACAGTGGCTGACAGTACAGGCATCACCTATGATTCTGGACTTATATTTTAAAATGTTAATTGGGGTACATACAAAAAATAACCACTTGAAATATTGGAATAAACATAATTCACTTAATCTATCCTACTGAAGTTTATTTTCTATCTACAATTTTTGTTTTACTCTCATATAAAATTTTCAAATAAGTGAATATTATATTTTAGCTTAAGTTTATAGCACATGAGCATTGATGATATGTCTGCATTTTAAGGAAGAACTTGATTGAATAGGAGTAGAAAGAAAACAATATAAGTACAGGGATGCTTTCTTCCCCACTTGTTTTTCTGTTAGGAAAACTGGGAATTAGGGCAGTAACAAAATGTAAAGTCATAGAAGATAACCATGATGGCAAATATTTGGAGTAGAAAAAGGAAAATTCTGAGAAATTCCAGAGCTATTAATAAAATACAATAAAGTCTATGCAGTATTAGGAAACAATTTTTACTTCAGAATGTTCTGACTAAGAAATGTGTAAGTTGAAAAACAGTTTACTAAAGAAGTGAGAGAGTTTCCTAGTCCTTTGATGGAAATATGAACAAAATGAAAGAACAGCAGTTGGATGTAGCCTGAGAATGTGGGAAAAGAGAAATCTATAAATGTAACTAAAAAGATGTAGTCTTCACAATCTGAAATAAACTAGGGTAGTCATTTCATGAGGACACACACACCTATTTATTGGTATGTGATATTAAATTCACATTAGGATAAAATCATGGGAGACCCACCTAACTATCACTAACTAAAAAGTAACATAGAAGGGACAGGTATCATTATTGAATCCCAAAAATGAAAGATCATATGATTCATCCTGTGTTCTCAAGTATATTTATAGAAAAATGAAAACAAGTTATTATGAAACAAACATGTAACTTGTCATAGTGAGTAGTGAGCTTGTACAGTCCACATCAACATCAAATTTTAAAGAATAAAAGAGCTTCTGGTTGTGATTTTTTGATGTTGACTGCCAGGTAAATGTTTGCATTAATCTAATTGTTTGGAGTAAACATCATCAACAACAACAAAACACTCAAATGTATCAGTGCCTGTTATATGACATGAGAGTAGATTACTGTCAATCTAGGGTTCTTTGGAAAAGTACTCCTAGAAACCATTTTAGAATTTGTAAGCCTCTTCAAAATTTTCAAGATCAATCAATACTGAGGAAATTGTCAAAATAATGGTGTTGAAATCAATATGAGAAAATGAAGCATGCTTCTAATATGGGCATTCCCCCAGAGTTTTCAGTATACATGAACCTTGCAGGAAATTATGAAGGTTGGTAATTATGCAGCTGTGACAAATACTGTTGGATCTCAGTGAAAGAACCTCTTAATTGGATGCACAAACTGAGGAACCAATCAAGATAAATTGAAGAGAGTAAAAGTAAAGAGAGTGTGTCTTTTCTCCAGACCATGCAGAACTAATACAAGAAGTTTCTGTTTATCATCTTTCCTGGATAATGTATTAATTCAAAGACTTATTAGACTTCAAATGTTTGCCAACTCTCAAAAATGAGGGAATTTTAATGAATATAGCATTACATATGACTATATTTATGTTTTGTTATATTTTGGGTAATTATGATAAAGACATGTGCTCTATTCCTTTGCCACATGGAGTAAGCATTGCCTAGGCTTTCCTATGTTTGTCTAGGACCTATGTAGGAACATCTCTTCAAAATCCACAGGTAGTCAATAGAAATGCAGTGATCAACATATGCTGGGCCTAAGAGATTATTTGATCCACAGTAGAAAAATGGTCCAGCATAGCACCACCTACCATTTGCTCCTAAACATAAACAAATAGCTCAATTGATCCAATTTTGTGCCCATAAATGGTTTAAAGTTTTAGAGTCCCATAACAATCAATAGTGATGGGGCAGAATTATTCCTAGGATAAAATTGTTCACTACAAGGATTTATATATGGTGGTGTCTTGTCTTTATTTTATACATTACGATTCTCTTTTGATGATTCCTTTGGTATACAAAATAAACATTTCTACATGCTGCATGAGAGGTAGCAAATAGTGGCTATCTCCTCATCTGCTGAATACCAGTGTCAGATAGTTCTTTGGCAGAGGAAACACTTGTAATAATATGTAAATCATTCTTGTTAAGAAAAGGGTATCTCAATATTATGTCAAACATTGAGGATTTCATACTTACTTAGAAAAAGGAAAAAAAAAATGATCTCCATGTGCACCCAATTGTGTGAGGGTAGAAAATCAATCTGTACCAAATATAAGGAAAGGCAAAATTGTTGGCAAATTTTAAAACTTTTAACATCATGAAACAAAAATATCATGTATATAGTGATTTAACATGCTGATCAACTAAAAAGAATCTTCAATTCACAGACACATGGTTGCAGTTGAAGAGAATCCATTGAGTGAAGAACAGTGATAAAAAACTAAGAGCTTTTATTTTATTTTATTTTTATTATTTTATTTTTCCCTTATGCATTCACAAGGCAAACTATGGACATTTTCAAGGATTTTGGTACTTTGGGAAAAGGAAATAAACTGGCTTTGCTGTCTACAATACATGATTTCTAAATTGAAGTAGTTTCTGGGAAGTGCTAAAAAGATTCTAAAAGTAGACTAGATTAAGAGATGTTCTTGTTTAATGAGTTTCAGAAAAATTCTGCCAGACTGTGATTACAGTTTGTTCCTAAGTTTACACTTAGTATTTTAGGATACTAAGTGACACTAAAATTATATTTGCATTTCAAAATTATACAACTTAATTTTTTTGACACAGGGTTTCTCTGCATAACTCTGGCTGTCCTGGAAATCATTCTGTAGACCATGCTGGCCTCAAACTCACAGAGAGCTGCCTTCTTCTGCCTCCAAAGTGCTGAGATTAAAGGCATGCACCTTTCGGCAACAACCAGTATTTATGGTTACTTGTTGATGATTAATAACTGTATAGATTATGTAACATGAAAGTATTGAAAACCAAACTTGGGGATAAAAACATAACTCCTGCATATACATCTTAGACTTTGTTTATATTATCACTTTTTATATACTGTTATCTGTCCACCTATTGATAAACTTTTCCTTTTAACAAAATAATGTGTTGTATCTTCTCTATTACTTCTGAATCACTTACAGGATGGAATGCATATGTCTAAAATGAAAAATTGAAAACATAGAAGAATGATCTTCCATAGACCATAAAATGGTAATATTTCATGTTATTGACGATCAGCCTAATTAATATTCATAATGCAGAATGGGTAATATAAGAAGAGAAAAGTCAATAAAATCAATGCCATCTCCTCTTTAAATGCACTTGAATTTATCAGAAGAAAACTGTTGAGAAGAACAAAATTCACATGGAGGAAAAAAGGTCCATAAATATCCCAAGCAATAGTAAACATAAAAAAAAAAAAAAACAGAGAATTTCACAATAAATTTTAATTTGAAGCAACCTGACTGGTTTATTGGGTGACATAAAATTTAAGGATATGCAAAACATAAAATTACACAAGAAAACCCAATTTATTTAAAGATTCAAAGACACACACATACAAACACAGATAATTTGCACTTAAATTATATATAAATATTTCAATTGGTTTTCAATTGGTTTATTTAGATTTGTGGAACATATGTAGATGAAATATTTTATTCATATATTGACTAGGTTTTCAGATGTTCAACTAAATTCTAACTGAATAGTGATATATCTTCACAGTCATACACAAGTAAGTACATTTCTAATTAGAACCACATTTTCAGAAATGAGGTTCTGAATGCAATAACAGCAAGCTTGAGAAATGAAAATATTCACATGAAAATTAACAGGGTACTTGACCCTTCCTGATTTTCAATCCACTTTTCCAAAAGTATAAAAAAAATTCAAAAACATGAGATATAAACTATGATAGGTGCCACAATGGTGAATTTCCTCCTTATTAGTAATTCCAGAGTTAGCATAGATAACACATTTGTAAAAACTTCCAATAATTTTTCCATTAAGATGGCCTGTCTGAATCTAAAATAATATTCTCTCCCAAACTCATTTTTTATGGACTCTCTGCTTTAGTCCTAAAATTTCAAGACAGGAATCTGCGCTGGTGGCCCAGGGTGATTTTTGTGGTCTTTGAATTTTCTTCATCCATTTACTTCAAATGAAACTCATGAAAATTCAAGAACTATACACTAAACTTAAAATTCCTAGCAACACAACACATATAGTAAGTCTAAAGCTACATGCTTCTTCATATTTAGTACCACTACCCAGCAATTCTTACTCATATTTTCTGTAGCTTTTTCTCTTGTTTCTGAATTAATGGTTTTCTTGATGACTTTGTTCCAATGTCACCTACACAGTTTCTCATCTTTCTCCAAGCCATGTGTCATACAGCACTAAGCAAATTTTATGTCTAAATTATTAAATAACCATTTGTAGAATTCATCATTTCTGATATTGAGCTCATCAGAGATTTTATTTTTCATTTTTTATTCATTCTTATCTCATACAATACATCCTGATAGCAGTTAACCCTCCTTCCACTCATTGCAATGCATTCCCACGTCCTCACCCCCCTAGATCCACTTCACCTCTGTTTCCTTTCAGAAAAGATCAGGTCTCCCAGGGATACCCACCATATATGGCATAAGAAGCTTCAAAAAACACAAACCCACATATCAATGCTGGATAAGGCCAGTAGTAAGAAAAGGGTCCAAAAGAACACAAAAGTGTCAGAGACATCCACAGTTCCACTGTTAGGCATCCCATAATACTACAGAGCTAAGTGACTATAACATATATCCAGTGGATGTAGTGAAGACCCATGGAGGCTCCTTTATTGCTTCTTCAGTATCTATGATGCCATATGAGCCCTGCATAGTTGATTTTGCAGGGAATGTTCTGTGTTCTTTTGGTTTTCTGGGCACTTCTGGCTTCTACAATTCTTTCTTCCTGTATTCAACAGGGTTTTGTGTGCTCTGCCTCACGTGTGACTATGGTTTTATTCATCTGTTCTCATTAACTCTGCAAGCTAGGCATCTCTCTATGAGTATAGCAGAATATCATTAGGAATTATTTCATTTTTTCATTTTCTTTTTCTTTCTTCCTTTCTTTCTTTCTTTCTTTCTTTCTTTCTTTCTTTCCTTTTCTTTCTTTTATTTGCCATCCTGTTTAGTTTTATCCTAAGTCTCTGGGATATACAGCCTGCAGTTCCTGGTCATCCAGGTAGTGTTATGAATAGGCTCCCTATCATGGTTTGGGCCTCAAATTGGACCATTAATTGTTTGGCCACTTCCACAAATTCTAGGCCACCATTGCCCGCAGCACATCTTGCATGTAAGATGGATTGTAGAGGAAAGGTTTGGGACTAGTTTGTTGTCCTAATCTCACCTTGGGAAGTCTTGCCTTGTTACAGAATATGGCCAGTTCAGACTCCATATTTTCCATTATGAAGAGTCCTTACTAGGTCCTTGTGGATTCCAGGGAGATTTTACTCCACTAGGTTTTCACATCCAACCATGCCCCCAATTCCAGTAATCTCTCCATGTATACTCTCCTTCCACCCTCCCACACCTTCTCCCTCCTCCTCCCATCCCCAACTGCTCTGCCTACAATCCATCTGCAAAATCTATTGTATATCCCTTCCCCAGAGAGATCCATATATTCCCACTAGAGCCATGATTTTGCATGTAGTTTCTCTGGGTCTATGGATTTTACCATAACTAACGTTTACCTAATAGCTTTATTAATTCTTTTCAATATGCTAGCATCTATCCTGAATTAGAACTATCCATTACCAACATTGGATGAAATCATGGAATGTGTATCTGAAAGGTTTAGTATTATCATGGCTTATATAATGGCTTCCTAGGAATAAGACACCCCTTTTCACATGGAAGGCTCCCTCATCCAGCCTTGATATAGGGACTTCAACCTGGCCTCATTCCATGTTGGTATGCCATGTTTGAGTCAAAACCCTGCATGACCTGCTGCTGTGATGAGAATCAAGGGACAATCTGGAGGACATGGAAGCATGGGGAGACCTTGGATGAGTGGACACAGGGGATTATGGTTTCTGAATGTATTATTCTGGAAAAATAGATAAGCTTAATAAAACTTTTCTGTATCTGTTCATGTGCTTTTTAGTTTTTGCAATACATAAGTATTCATCCTTACTGTCTGAAGAAATCATCAGATGATGCTACTTAGAGTTTCATTGTTTCAGATTTTTTCTTATTAAATCCAAATTTTATTAATTCTTTAAGAATTTTGCACTATGTATTTTGATCATACATACTAGTTGCCCTCAGCTCCTCTAATACCTAAACATATATCAGTAGCTACTATAATCATCAAAGATATTTAGTTTTCCCCATACAATTATGTATATGTACGATTACCATGGAGCAAGATTGGGCTACCAGATTCAACACACTTAAAGAAACCTGATTTTTCATCTTAGAACAACTACAAATTTCCAATATCCCCTTGGTAAAGGTGGAATTTCATGACCATGTACCCTTTTTATGATGGAATTTTTGTCTGATAAGAGCTTGTAATGGGCTTATAAATGCTGTCACAGCTGCTTAAGTAAATATATACAGCTTTCAAGCTGTGAACAGAACATAATTACATTTCAAATAAATACAAGTGTGATTATTCCCTATGGTTCATAGAGAAAGGTGCATATGCTATCACACACACACACACACACACACACACACACTCACACACACACACACACACACACACACACACACACACACACACACACACAAAATAGGCCATCAATGGAAAAGTTGCATGAATTCAAATCAGATCAATATTTCTATTAACCTCTGGCACTCAGGATAATAACATGACTATAATAAACTGAGTATGTAAGTATCTTTGACCACTTCAGTGAAAAAGAATGACATGCATATTGCTTAAGACAAGTCTCCTTGTGCATTTTGCTTAAAATGGACTGCTGCATAAATATACACATTCTTATGTAGGCATAGATTTCAGCATTGATTTTATTACTATATTATTCTTTTGCATTCAAGGCAATAGGCCGCTTATTCTTTGGTAATTCAATCCATGGTCCTAGAGAGTTTCAGTCTCTGCATAATATAATCTTAAGCTGAGGCCTAGAAGGTTTCAGCATCTGTAAATCTAACTCTCACAATGCAAGCCTGGAACTAGAAGGCTTCAGACTCTGTAAACGGAAACCTAAAATGTCTCAACCTCCAATACTTATTACTGAGTTCACTCTGACTAACTGTTTTCTGAAATGTCTTTTTTCACTCTGAGCTGTAATGTGAACTCCAAACTATTAATTGTAAACTGTGAGCTTCTTCACTCTCCTGCATCTCCTTCAGACTCTCTTGCTTCTCTCACTGCTTATTCTGGATTGAGTCTGCTCTATTCAGCTTCCCCTTCTCTCTGTAATCTGACTGCAATTAAAAAAACTCTCCATCTCTCCAACTCTCTTTCTGAATTGTTCAACTGTACTCTTTCTTTAAACTGAACTTTCTGTAAGCTGAAAGCCTCCTTTTATATCCTGAGAGATTGGTATGTCCTCTGATTCAAACTCAGATTTTCCCTGTTTTAATCTTAGACTTCATTCTGATTCAATCTCAGAGTCTGGGACTAAAGGCATCATTCTAAAGGCCTCTGAATATAATCACTTCATACAGGACTTTGGATGTTATCCCTACCTAGTTATCCCACAATCCTTTCAATGTGATCTTTGCTAGGGGAGCCATGCTTTGAGATTAAAAGATTAAATGTTCCTCTGCACTCATGTGTTTTTAAATGTTAGCATGATTAGGGGAAAGATCTGGAGTTTTCTTTCTGTACAAATACACTTTTTCTGATGGTTATAATAACATTCCAAAAACTGTCAGAAGCAATCAGTCTATATGTATAGTTGGCTCATGAGGCAATCACAAAAAGAAGCACACTGGATTAGTTTTGTCTCAATGTGACAAATCAAATCATTAAATTACATTTGAATGCCCTGAATAATATGCCTTGGCTGAGTTAATTTCAACTATACAAATTTGATATCAATGGAATTATTAGAACAATGAAAAACACATTTGTGATACTAGGTATCAACACTCATTTAGATTCATTATTTTAACCGAGCTTCTAAAGTATGTCAACATTTTGACTTTGTCTAATACCATGATTATATTTATGCAAAAGCTTACATGTTCCTGCCACATATCAAACATAATAGGGTTTGAATTTAGTCAGCCAAACCAGAAGGAAAAGTTATTTTTTTTAAAGTTTGTTTGTCATTCATTAGGAAGATAAAAGAAATGATATATTCTGTGATCAGATCAGATTATTTACCTACTGAATTAATTTTGAATCAGAAGCAACAACAGTGAATTAGAGAACCCTGAGTGACACAAAAATAGAATGTGGAATAAAAGACATTTGCAAGTCCCACATATAAACAATACCAAATTGCAATGTGATTCAGGTAGTACCCATAGCTTAACATGATATGCAATAGAAGAAACTGCCTTGCCAGGTGGTGGTGTCTCATGCCTTTAATCCCAACACTCTGGAGGCAGAGGCAGGCAGGTTATCTGTGAGTTTGAGGCTAACTTGGTCGACAGAGTGAGTTCTAAGACATTCAGAGTTACAACAGAGAAAGCCTGTCTCGGAAAAAAAAATGATCTGCATTTTTAATTACTATATTAACTAAGGACTGGAACTTTTAATTATTATTAACTAGGGAAGTAGTTTAATGGTAAATATTAGAAATTCTCACATAGTTTGACCTAGCATGAAGAAAGATTTTTTTTGAAGGACATCACCATTTTTATCAGTAGGGTTGGTAGAAGTAGGACAATTCTCAGTTGGAGAACAAAGTTTGGTCAACATATACTTCATGGAGATTCTTACTGATATCCATTTATGAATTTTTCTCCATAAAATGCAGCAAAAGAGATAAATTCCACTAAAGAAATATAATAACAATATGTGTTATGTAGCTTCAATATTCTAATGCAAATATTCAAAATGTCTAGAAAGCAGGAAAGTACACATTTTCCTTCTATTTTCCATGCAAACAAAATGACCTGAGAATAGAATAAGTAATTTAAACTCATAATATCTTTCTTGCCCACAGAAAAAGCAATTAAAACATCTTAAATATATAAGAAGTATGTTCCCTTCCATATTAACATGTTCATAGATACTGTCTTGTTTCTGTAGCCTTTTTGAGTAGAGACAGTTTCACAGTGTACTTTCTGGTATTATAGCTAATACAAAACTTCTTCAACTAGTTCTGCAATGCTCCATGTGTTATAGATATAGGAGATGTGATGCAGATGTATTCATTGGCGCTAGGCTTCCCATGAACTATTGATCACTGCTTTGTGTCTACTAGTGACTTTATAGAGAAACTTCTTAGATAAAGAGAGGTTACTACATTTATCTGTGGGTATGAAGATGAATTTAGAATAATATAAGGAATTATGTAATGTAGTAGTATTCTGCTGTGGTGGCCCAGCAAGGAAGACAGTGAGGCACCATCAGAGGTGGAATCCCTGCTAGATCTCAACAGAGGGAACCACTGTCCAGCACCACACTGAGCAATGGAAAGCTGAGCATCTAAGCTTGGGTGTTTTTATTCATTTAGAACTCCTCAGGTGTTCCACTGATAGCACATGTAGATCATGACTAATCAAACATCCCGCACATAAATCCAACACCTACAGATAATGCAGAATGCCATGACCTAGGCAACACCTCCAACAGTGCACCACTATTTTATACATAACTAAAAATAAACTCTGCAACACTTCTACTCTTCTGTATAATACAAAAATTGCTTTTCCCTACAAAACAATTTAAATTACACCAGCAAAACTATTTAAAAGAACAACAATCACAAGGGTTACTAGGATGGCAAGATTAAATAAAACCAAACATCTATCTAGATTTTCCCAATATACTTGGACAGCAGAAAATCAATATCAGTGTCCAATTATCTGAAATACACTCACAATCTTCTGGAGTCCTTTAAAGTAGTTGGGTTACTTTTCTGGCTCTGCCCTCTGCAGCATACACAGCTTGTCTTCCAGGTTCTGGATGGTTCCACTCAACTGCTACCACTGTTCTTGGTGGTCATCCCATGGTACTTATATTTTCAGAGTGCTGAGGTCTTCTGGAACAATTGGGCTAAACTTTCACCAGTAGCATCTCCTGGGCTCTCTTCACAGTGCCAAGCCTCATATTCTTTACATGACACTTTCAATCTGGGACTTCAACTACTTCTGAGGTTGCAACCTCACCAATGGCCTATTCTGACCTCTCACAGTGCCCACCCTCAGATGCTCTCCATGAACCCTTCATTCCTTCAATATTAGTACCATCTGGGTGACTCTTACAGAATCAAATTTGGCAGCTAGCAAGACAAAATACCTAGGCCAGTTCGGGGAGACAGCTTCTGTGTGCTGACCCTGAGGAAACACTTTTCAAATTTTATGATAGAGTCTGTTTTGCAGGAAATAAACAGTGTATCACCTTTTCTTCATGAATGCTTCCCTTGTTGGGTGGACTTCTTATCACCACAGCAGATGTGTCTTGTCAACAATGCCTCACATCACCAATATCTGGACAGGTTTGCACAGAACAAAATGAAAACAGACTCTGTGAGGTCTGTTAAGTTTCTTCCTCTCCACATTAGATTACCTGGCAAGATGTCAGTGTCCCAGGATGGTATGCCATTTGTAGAGGTACACCTACTGTGGAAGTTGATCAAATAAGTCATGAGGCACATACATACATACATGCAAACTCTTCCAAACATCAGCAAAAGCAACCACTATACTGGCCAGTGCTCTACTGGTCAGTGAAACCCTGATCATCTGAGCTCAGGTGTTTTTATTGATCCTGAATTCCTCAGGTGTTCTACTGATAGCATATGAAAATCATGACTCATCAAACATCTCAACATGTAAATCCAAAACTTGCAGACAATACAAACACTAAGCCCTGACAGAAACTCATCCAACATTGCACAAAAACAATTACTTTATGCATAACTAAAAATAAATTTCTCCAACAATGCAGTGTTGAAGAGTGTTGGTAGTAGATAAAAATAATAAAAATCAAAATTCTTATCTATTTTAAAATTAGAGTGACTCTGAGTAGAGGTTCCATGGAGGCACTTAGTAGATAATGGAAAGAAAAAAAACAAAGAGATAAAATTAATGATGAAAATTAAAATTATATTAATATGATATATTGTGGAATTTCAAGAAATTGTTTTATGCACTGTGGTTTGAGAGGATATTTTAGGTCTTGGCATTTTGTGATGTCTGCAGGTGTTTGATTTATGTGGGGAATGTTTGATTGATAATGATCTTCATGTGATCAGTAGAATATCAAATCAGTTCCAAATAAATAAAAAAAAACACCTGAGTTCAGATGCTCAGGGACCCACCGTTGAGAATTACATTGGCTATGACAATGGTCCCCTGCTGAGCTGTGGCATATTCCACATATAAAAATGTCTCTTTGACTTCAAATCTGAGCTGCCACAGCAAAGTACAACTACAAAAATATGTGATTAATACAATGAGTTCTTTTATATTTGTCCTGTGTTTTTATTTCACAGATCTATTTCTTAAATCAAAACATTTCCTATGAGAAGAAAACATGGTTATAACTAACTTTGATTCAAGAAGTTGGGTGGCTTTGAATTAGGAAATGAAAAATAAGTGTTTTGGTTACACAAGACACTAAAATGCATAGATAAAGCATTAATCAATAAAAGGAGTCTTTTTCTTGGAATAGTTTAGCCCAAAACAAATTTAATTTTTAATTACCCTCTTCTCTCTCTGTTTCCATTCTGTCTGTAGTTTTTGGTCTTTGGTCTATCAATTTTCTATGGTGTCTGATAATTCCTTTTGTATGTTTGTATTGATTGTATATAGAGAAGAGCTTTATTTGTACTTATTAAGCAGTCATGTAATTGTACTTTGATACACAGGCACACATATATACACATACAAACATTAGATGGAGAAAGAGTATACAGTATTCTTTCACATACATCTTAAACAGAGATTCACAAAGGAATAATATACTCCTTTGAATCCAGTTAATAAAGAATAGCACTCACAGTTGTACATATGTGATCAGCATATATCCCTGAGTTGCTTGTAAGGGTTTTGCAATATTTGTTGTTTAAGGTTGCTTTGAAGCTGTTGTCACATTACTGTGAATGTTTACAACACACACATACATACATTATATTCTGTGTATTAAGGGTGCAGTTTTAAAGCTATGCAAATATGTTATGCTGTAAGTGATGACAATATTTGTAGTCCAATATAGTACAAGGTTGATTATATTGTTTTATTAAGTACAGATTAAACTTAATGGTTTGAATATAAAATAAGAGGGTAGTTTGAGTACATAGTCTTAAATAATCTCCATACATGTTATTTAATTTGTTTTCATGTCTGACAAAGGCTCAAACTCCTCAAATCAAAAAGAATGTTCAGAAATTGATGCTATCAAGAGAATTGCATAGTCATTTTAGTTTAACTCAATCATGTAAACAGAAATGTGCATACTTGAATAAAGGAATAGCCTAAGATCTAGTATGATATTTTATGATTTGTGTAAATAGTAGTCTTCTTAATTTACAAGAATAAATGAATAAAATGAATAAATATATCAATGAATGGTCAAATACAATTGAATTTCATTATTTGTTTTGAGTCATTTATTTTGAAGATATATCATTCAATGATATTACTTAATAAGATTCATATTTGCAATGTGTAAATCATTTGTCTTCATATTTTTTGTGCATTCTAGACACCATTTTATGTATACTCACTCCAACGTAATTGTTGATTAAATGCAGTGTCCTAATTAGTTGAATCCTGGAAAATTATGCTATCAAGTTACATACAAACTTGTATAGATGGAATCCTATCATGTGATTTATTCCTTAGAAGTCTTTCAACATTTTCCCTAACCTTCAAAGAAATTCACTTATGCTTTTAAAACATAATGTATTTTATACCACTTCACATAATTTAAAATTTTATTTGCAGTCTCCTGGGTTATACAAATATCAAAACTAATTTTATTAGCATTGCTTCCATGGAATTAATTCATAAATATTATTTTTGAAGACCTTTTTGTCCAAATATTCTTTCAACTTTCCCATCCATCTTGATCTCCACAATAAAAAGCTTTTCCTTGGCGGTTCAGGTGGGAGAATAGCTAATTCTACCCTCAGACCTTTTAATGGCCATAATGGCAATTTTCAGGCCCACAATGGGTCCCTCCTCCAGAATATTCAAAGGATGAGGAAGGAATATTCCTACAGTCTTATGCAACCCTGTAAAGCCTTGTCCCTGCTACCAGAAACAGTGTATAAAGTGTCAGGCATTCCGACAGTACAAGTCATTGAGGACAGGACCAGCCTGTCCTGCTCGGGCTGAACGGGATGGTGAGTATCGAAGGCCCGACCACTCCCCCACTGGAAGACAGGCACACATGAGCCGGGAGAACTGTCAAAGCAGGAACTCGCTTTTATTATTACAAGCCGCCTTTTTGTAGGCTGAGGGTAAATGGGAGTGTCTAGAGATGAGGAGAGATGACCTAAGGTGTGAGGTAATGTGGAGTGAGGGGGGAAAGCCAGTAAGATTTTTGCATGTAGCAGTTACTAGGCAGAGTCACCACCAGAATAGGCTATGCTTAGTCATCATTATGCAGAACTAGAGGCACCAAGACAGGTCTCTAAACTCGAGCTTGGTTTGAGTTTGGACCACAGGCCCCTTGCCAGGCCATGAGGCCCAACATAAAGAACCACAATTTTCTCAGTTGATGATGCAGCTTTGCTAATGCCTTCTTCAGACAGCTATGCCCCAGGATAACTAGCAAACAAAAATGCCATTGAGTTCATTTTGAATTGATTGTATAATACAGCTCATGGTGCAGTTTGAATTCACAGTGAGATTCAAATGAATTGAACTAATTTTTCATTTGGGATGGTTATCACTGAAAGATAGCTTCTGTTTTATGGATAGGACCTTGTGTCTGCTTATTCTGTCAGCACTGGGACACCATTAGGTTCGTTTCTGTGAAGGCACTGTGACTTCTGCCACAGTCTCTGTGATTTCATGTGTGTCTATCTGGCTACTGTTAGAAGACCTCTTTCCTTGATATCCTCCACCCGAGCTTTCCCTAGAATTAGTGTTTGAATAAAATGACAAAACTTTCACATATTGCAATTAATGCCTTGCTTTAATTTTTTCCATTATGATTTTTTATTCATATTTTTACTTTAATATATTAATTACATAAAAAGTCCATTTATGGTATACCATTGGAAGTTGGTACATGAAAACATTTAATATTGGTTTGTTTTAAGGACGAACTTGGCAATTTGTAAGTGGAAGCAAAACAAGAGATGTGTTCCGGCATGCTGTCTTTCACATGTCTTTGAATATGAAAAATGAGAATGGACAATAGGTCAAGTCTTAAAAGATGTACATAAAGGCAAATAGTTAATGTAGATATAGGAAAAGTTCTTAGAATTCTTAGAGCTAGTTAATACCATCACATTTTTTAATAAAAGGAAAAGAAATATTGAGTAATTCTGCTTTTGAACTGTATGAATTGGGAGATGTTTTAAAGAAGAAATAAAATAGATTTGTAGTATGACTGTGAGAAAGTGGAAAACAGAAGAACTTGAGTTGAGTGCTGTGGAAAGTTACATTAATTTAATTTATTTTGCCTACGTTGATATAACCTCCATAATATGAGCAAAACCAGGGTGAGCAAATCATGAGGTTACTGAGATATATTACCTGACACTAGGATTAAAAAGGAATGGTAAAGCAAAGGAGAAGTAAAAGAATGCAACCAATAGGAAAATATTCATCATAAAGTGTAACAAAATGACAGAAAATTCTAAGCTGGACAAGAGATTTTTACTACATTAGTATGTGTGCAGTATAGGAACCAGATTATTTACAGAGTAATCTGACATTGAAAGTGAGTGTAGAGAAAACCTTGAGGATAAAAATCAAATATCCTCATTGTCTGATAGTGAGAATGTGGGAAATAGCAGCAGGTGGTTTTTGTCTGAGTGCTGTGGAAGAGAACATATGTAAAAAAGCAAATATGTTGCCCACCTGAGAAAAATTCTGCAACATCTGAAATAAAAAACAGTGAAGTCATGTGTTGATATATTTGCATGACACTTCAGATATATAAATGATCTTTGGTTAAATTATTGTGAGACGTGCATATTATTCAAGGATTGTAAGACAATTTATAACAATTGTAAGACAACAGCAGAAGTGAATTGAAGAGAAGTCATTACTGATGTACTGCTAATTGCAGTTTATTCAGAAGAGAAATTAAAAACATTCAAAGAGAGATGGAAATTCTCAGAGACATTTTTCCTGAAACAGGACAGTTAATTTTTACAAGGTCATCTAGAAAAAGGTCCTGCCTGGTAGATCCTAGTGCTTTTGCTTGCTAACAAAGAGCTATGTCTATAAGAATGGTATGAGTAATAGAAAAAGCAAGCAAGGAAGTCTAATGAAGCCAATGAAAAGGATATGTGGTAAGATTATTGTAAATCTGGAGTTGCAAAGAAACACTTAATGAAGCAAAATTTAATGTCTGTGAGCCTCTTAAAAATTTGACATGGATTAATCCTTAAGGAAAGGAATAAAAATAATTTAAAATACACAGGAAAGATGAAACCTGTCTCAAATATGGACATTATATATGTTATTTAGTATTGATCTGAACCAAACAAGGGAGTCATGATATGTGGAGATGTGAGTGATTTTGGAAAATCTTAGCTAAATAAAGATATTAATTGAAACCATAAACTGAGTAACCATTGAGTAATAATTACATGAGTAAAAGAAAAGCCAGAGAGAGAGTGAGAAAGAGAATGAGAAAGAGAAAGACACAGACAGACAGACATGCAGACAGAGAGATACAGAGAAAGACAGTGACACAGAGCTACAGACACACTTAGAGAGTCTTGTCCAAATTTCACAAAACTAATATGGGAATGCTGTGTTTAATATAATTTCATATACATAGTTCAGATGTAAAGTTCAGCAATTGTAACCTTGTAAATGTTTAAGAACTCAGAAAAACATTACACAAAAATTATAAAAATGTTTAAATGAAATAGCAATATATAAGAAAAGTTTATATTTACTTACAGGCTAAGAAATTATGACCTATAGGTTTCCTGTATTCATTTTTCGCTTCAAACCAAATTTTTGTCAAAGACACATGGGATAGATTCCTTTCACACCTACAGTTGCTAGGAGAAGTTCAATATTAGCTGTAAACACATGCAAATTATTCTCAGTTCATAGAGCCATTATAGGGAAATAATACTGTGCAAGTTCATAGACATTTGGACTAAAGTGAGGACAAATAATTTCATTTGGCACACTCTTTGTTCACAAGGAATCACAGATCCCTATCTCCTATCTATGGGCAATAAAAGCCCCACAGATGCCAGAAAGATTAAGAAGTAAATTATCTTTGTAGAAGCATTTTTGATGAAACAGTTTTCTAAAAGTGTATGTCATGTCTGTTTTTATTCATACATTTCTATTTTAATGATTGAAATTATATATGAAATAGGATTGAGGCCCTGTGAGTAGAAGAAGGCCAGCAAGTAGTAGCATTTTGACTGCTGAACCAGAGCCAAATAGTATTTGGGTGGAGCATGCACTTGTTTGATTACTACTTCATACCCATTTGTTTATAAAATGTTTATAGAATGCCAACCACTGAGGATTTCAAACTAAAAGCAACAACAAACAAGAAAAACAACAACAGAAATAATAATAATTAATGATTCTCAAGAACATCAATTGCATTTGGATTTAAAATATTTCACATAGAGTAAAAGGAAGAGCCAAAGTGTGACACTTTGAAATCTCTAACATTAGAAAAATAAGAAAATTATACTTGTAATTATTAATTTGAATATCCATCTCATTGTATCTGCAATCCACTGAGGCCTTGCTCTGTATTAATATATCTGGATACTGTCGGTAAATATTGAATAAGGGACTATGATTTTTCCCAAGAAGAAGCAACAAGAATAAAATTATCTGACACTTTATTTAATAAATTGGCTAAAATATATATCAGAGGAAATAATGTAATAACTGAGCTGAAGGTGCCATAGAGACCTGGAAACTATACTGATGAAAGGAGAAAGGAAATTGAAATAATACTCCTTATTACTAGAGGCACAGATTTAACGGAAGAGTGTCAACGTTCTTGAATATTTATTTTCTGACTTTATCTGTATTCTGTACATTCCAGTGGATTTTGTGTATTTTCTGTTTGGTATTTAATATACAGTGACTTACTTGTTCTTGAAGTAACATATGCGTAATGTATGGTTAACTTGTATAAGCAATGTATGGTTAACTTCAAGGTGAGTTACGCACAACAATGGACAGCATAGGCAAAATAATATACATCATGGTGTGATAGTTGTAGTCATTTGGTAGTATATAGGGTTAGTTACCAAAGAAAACTTCCTCTTGCCTTGAACCCAAAATCACATGTGTTGGACATATGTTGATGTCTTCTACATTTTTAAATACTCATCACCTTTCTAAAAGAAATTAATAAAACATTTCTTTCAATCTTAGAAACAGAGAATAAGGACCTTTTATTAATTTACAGATTTCAGATGCTATCAGTCTCATAGTCTAATAAATATAGGAGAGGTCACTCACTTTGAGAAAAGTCACTGATAGAAGCCATAAAGCTCTTACTTGTAATTTTTCTTGCATGCTTTCAGAAAGTGACTGATAGACTTTTTAGGAAACCTATTCTTTTGAGCAAAAGAATTAAATTTGTTTCACTGTCTACCCAACAATGTATTTGAATTGATTTATTTTTGGAAGATACCAAAATGTGCATAATTAAAGAACAAAATAATCACAGTCAAATGGTCAGAGGAGTCTTAGAAAACTTCTGATGTCTACAGAATGTGCCTCAATTTAATCTAATGTATTATAGAGTCACAAATGAAATGCAAATTATACTTGCATTTCAAGGATTATTCATGGTACCTTTTGAGTAGACACATTTTATTAGGTTGAAAATTAAAAAAAAACCAATTCTCCTGAAAAGTATATATAAACAATATCATTTTCTGATAGGCTTGTATTAGATTGACAGAGTTCTTTTTTATACACTGAAAAGGATTTCCTAAAAATTCTAACTAAAAAGATATATAGCCCTAATGATCGTACCCAAGAAATTTCAAATGAGACCTATCATTAAGACATAATACTTTTAGTGAGATTTTCACAAGTTTATCATAAGACAATTACAACATTAATACAATAAATCACCTGCAACTTTGTGATTTTTGATCCAAATTTCCTGTCCTTGTGACTAAATTATGGGGTGTGACATACTAATACTGTCTTCATACTTGTTTTCATAATATGACTTGAGAAAATGTCAATATTTTCTAAGGGAATGGTACCATTTTTCTCCCTGAAATCAGTATGTGTCAGTCTATAATACTTTCTTTATTCCCCATATGTGAACTATAAAATTCATTATTAAAACTTTTTAGGAAATAAACTAACATACAGTGGTTCATCATGGCTTTTCAAGTCCTTGAGTTTATCTGACCTCAAATGGATCTCATCAAGTACAGAAAAGCATTTCATTAAACTCAGATACAGCCGAAATTCCTGATACTCCAGCAGTTTAATATGTCCAGATCCAAATACTTGACTCGCCCTTAAAAAAGATTTTACCAATCTTTCTTCAAGTATTATCTAGTTACTGGTTCCTTTCATCTTTACATTAATGCAATTGATTTCACAAGGCATAGAATATCTACCCCCTTCATGACACTCATATAACACATCTCATAATACATAAATATCTAGGAAGATATCCAACCTTTTTATAATATCCATAAATTTTGATGCTTGAGCTCTTAAGATATATTCAAGCTTTTAGTGTTTTCCCACAATTAGATGCATCTGATTAGATACAACCATAATTCTAGGTTGTATCTACAATGTTTATTTTTTGCACTGCTTGGAATTTTTTCTTGGACTAGTAGCATTTTTGTATCTTTTCTTGTTTTTGTACTCTTTTTCAATATATTATTTATTCATTTTAAATCCTGAATTAATAATCCCAGCATGAGTCCTTAGATTTACATGATTTTACTTTATTATCATTTAATTCATTCTTTTCTACATTACTTCTTTCAGAAATTTGTACTAATTATTATCAATCATATTCCATATCTCTTCAGAACTCCCATATTCTAAGCAGAATTAGGAACCTGGGATTATGTCCACAATATTTGTTTTAATCCAAGTGAATACAATTTCTGGTACCTATATACAAATCAAGAAGAAGATTCACCTGATAGCTTTCATATTGTGTCATATTATTTGGGGATGTATTTTGTAAGTTCCATGCAACATTGCATATCACAGGTCACATGGAGTGCAGATGTGCCCATTCCAGTAATATGTAGATAAGTAGAAGGGCTTGCTGCATTCCTATTTTTTTCAGGTCCAGAGGTGAGATTTCTGATAATCGTCAGAGAGAACATCCCTTACATCAACATGTTTCCTGTCAATGTTGATTTTATGAGAGCATAAGTCAGTGTCAAGAAGATCCAGTTACAATCCAGTCTTTTGTGCTTTTGGAGTGTGAGGCCTGAAGAGAAGACTGCATCAGTTTGTCTACGTTTCTCTATCCTACTCCTTTTCTGTGTATTAAACCCAAAAAGCATTTTAAATTCATTTTCTTTTCCTTATCAGTTTCAAATATAAATTTTAATTGTTAAGATTTACTCCTTTCTGTTTAATAATTTAAAAAATTCAGATGAGAATTAAATGGCAGACTATAAACAGCAGAATCCTACCTTAGACGAAGATCACCAGACTTTCTTAAGCTCACTGCACACACTCTTGAAAATAAATAAGAAACACTGGACTGGAGAAAAACTAGCAATTGGACTAAAAGTAAAGAAAACATTTTAGCTTTTCATGTGGGTGTGTTATTACTTGTCATAACATTATAGGAAGAAAAATAATTGTTGTATTCATGTAGAGAATGGAGTTAGGCTCTAGCATTATAATCACAAAATTATTGACAGGTTTCATCTAACAATTTTCAAAATTTGCAGAGCATTTCAATGTTAATAGGAAGTGATATAATTTGGCTTTTTTGTTTTACTTTTACGTATATGATTTAATTTTTAACATAGATTCCTTATTCTCAGAAAGTAACATTTGTGTCATATAATTTATTTTTACTGTATTCACTTCCCACTCCATCCTCTAAGATCCTATGCCTTCTTCACAATACACCTCTTCTCCCAATTTAAAGTCTTCTTTTATGTATAACACACTGATATTTAAAGTCCTTCCAACGTTCTCCTTCACACAAATCTGTATCATTTTTTCTCTTATCCATTAAAATATAAACAATCATTAAAAAGTAATCAAAAGTGAAATTGAAAAAAGACCCAAACATATCAGACTAGGATGGAGAAAGAAACAGAAAAGTAGTAGTTAAGAAGACACTCAATAAACACAAAGAGCTGCCACTTCACACACATGTTTGCACATACAGAAAGCACAGAAAAAAAGGAATCCATAATGGATAAATAAAATTGTTGGGATCCAGGTTACCCAGACTGTGGATGCTTCAGCTTGACAAGGTTCCTGAGCATCTGCTGTTGGGAACTGGAATTCTTTAACTGCCTTGTCTCTTTCTTATTTTTACTGTTCGGTGATATACGTGTTCTCATTAATAATAAGATCTGCATAGCCTAATAGTAATATCAAAATTAATCTCTGAGCTGGCCACTGTGGGCTGGAATGAAACACAGCCATGCTATTCAGAAGTAAATTGTAATCGCATCTGGACTTCCAAGACCTGGAACCTGAAAGCAACCCAGGTTTATTGCAAGTGCATCACAAAGCTATTCCTGGAGTAAATGCTGATCTTCCTAGGAGGAGATAAGCCTTAATAGATAGAAGCCAGAGAGCTTAGCTCTTCACTAACAAAGAATATAGCAAGCCTGCACCAATTTAAAAGTAAGCACTCCCAGGACTTAAAGAGAGAAAAAGCCTTCAACCTAGCCAGGACACCAGATAAGACTAGAAATTTAGAGCTTTGGCCCAGAAGAATAAATCCAAGCCAAGGAACTAAAAAAGCCATAAAATCTTCCCTCAGTGACTTCATGGCACCCTGAACTATCTGTACAAGGCAAATGGCAATCAGAAGTGACATCTCTACCATCCACTAATTAATTATTGTATCATTTACTTTTTGGTGATAACTGAGTAATTTTGAAGCCTGCATCTGTAAAAAGGAGAGACACCTTTTGCATTGGTTCCTGTTTGAGATATACTTGACACCTGCAACCCTAGGATAAACATTCCTGCAGTGTGCTAATTAATCTACAGAAAAATCTTGGTCAGAGGAAGAATGAAGAAGAAGAAGAGGAAAGAGAAAACGAGACAAGAAAAATGGATGAGGATGAGGACAATGGACATAGAGACAGAGACAGACAGACAGGAGAGACAAGAGGAATGAACTAACTGAGGAGAATAGATCGCAAGGCCTAGAGAGTTGGATTGCTAGCTTAGAAAACCTTTGTTTTACTCCCTTAATGTGCACATTGTTATTTTCTTTGATTTTATTCTTTGCTTTTCTTTATCTTTCTTTATTTTACTATTAAAGAAGCTCTCTTATGTGTCATAATTACCATGAGACATATTCTTTGTGTCTTATTAAAGAGCATTAAGCTTGACAACTAAGGGGTACTGCACTCACTTGTCATAGTTTCAGTTGTTTACCCTCCTTCATGGAAGCTGAGGAACCCATGGTGGGAACTAGAGCAGGACTCAGACCCCCCGCACAAAAATTCTATACAGTTGAAGATATAGTTGTACATATCAAAACAATGCCATGTGGGAAAGGAGAAAAAATATCAACTCCAGAATACTACTGAGTTTGTTTTGTGTTGCCAACTACTACCAGAAATGAAGTTTCCTATACTTGTAATTTTTTATGAGTAAGTGTAAATGAATGAAGTTGAATGCACAAACATAATTTTGAAATCACCAAAAATTAATATTTATGTAATTTTTATTTCATGTATGGAGGGATCCCTTTGATGAAATGTATCTGTTTTTATTTTAAATGGAGAATGTAGGTGTATTCTACAATTTGGTTCTAGGTTTTAAAAGGCTTCTTACTGTTACTTTTTCACTGAGGACTTGACTTCACCCCTCTGTTTCAGGCTTAATGATTTCTAACTTGTAACAAAACACATTAATATAACTTATTTTGCCTAATTTGATATAGCCTTCATAATATGAGCAAAATCAGTGTAGATATATATTATGATAATATTGATACATTGAGATATTGAGACATACAAGATTTACAATTTGATCTGGACTAAACTCATGTGAGCACACATAGCTGGCATGGAATGGGAAAACAACATAGAGGTAAAAACCTCATTGGTAAAATTCAACAGTAGAAAGTGAATGGTACTCTGTTTTCTCAAGTGTATTCACAGGAGACTGAGAAGAAAATTATTATAACAGAGACATGTTAGAGAAGAGGCGGGCTATTTTTAGCTTTCTTCATGTTTACCATTTATTCAGGTGAAGAACATTTCTGATGGATCTGCTTAATTCTATGTGGACACATTTATTCATGCCACTTGTTAAGTAAAATTGTGTCCAAAATAGGAGTGAAATTTAATAAAGAATACAATGCCATGTGTTGTCCAAAATACTTTTTTTCTTTATATTAAAGGAGGAAAAGGAGGTAGTAAAAAGTTGGGGAAATCACAAAATGCAAAGATAAGGATGTTTTCCATAAAAAGTAACATAAGGACAGAGAAAATCCTGATTTTTCAAGTTGTTACTGCTTTAGTATATGTTCATTATATGGACCACTGAGGGTAAATGAAGAGAAACTTGAAAGACAAAAATCAAATAGCTCATTGCCAGGCAGAGAGAATATGGGAAATGGTGTAAGTTGGGTATTGTATGAGTGATGTGGAAGAGGAGAAATGTAAAAATGTAAATTTTGTTTTCCTGAAAAGAATTCTGCAGTATCTGAGATTAAAATATGGTTGTCATCTGTTGATAAATTTGCACAACACTTTAGATACATAAATGATATTTTGTTCCAATATTGTGATAAATGAATATCAATCATGGGTTGGAAGACAATACAGGAGATACAGATATTCTTTGTACAAGTGAACTTAGGGGAAGCCAAATATGATATTGTGCTACATATGGTGTACATAGAAGAGATTTTTAAAAATCCTAAAGAGACATGTAGATTCTCAGGGGCATTTTTGACAGAAACAGGGTGGTGAAGTTACTAGGAACCATGGAGATGACCTCACCCAGCTGCTTAAGAGTCAAATATCTTAAGTTTCTCAGGTAACAGCCAATGGCTCCTGTATGCTTATAGTTCATGAAAGAATGACATAAATTTCACTAAGGTAGTAGAACATTTCATGTCATTTTTTGTTTCTTTGCATGTTTCCTTACTAGTCAAGAAAACTAGAAAGCTAGACAGAACATAGTGCATTAATCTTGTGTACTCCATATAGATTGCTGATGTCATTGTGTTCTGGCAACAATCAATGTATTGATCATAGCAATTGTCATTATGATATGTTTTGTAAAGGCATAAAAATTCTTAAGGCTCTCAATATATTTTCCATAGCATATTTTTTGCTGTGAATACCCCAACACAGAGCATGGTGGACGTATTAACGTCTGATAGCCATATCAGGTAAGTTTGGTCTGGTAAGTAAGCATAATATTAAGTACCACAAAGTTATCTAGAGAGAGTTACTGGTAAATCTTAATGTTTTTGAGTGACAAGAAAAAGTTAGATCAATAAATATATTAGCAATAACAGTAAAAGTAAAAAAGGGATCTGAAATGGTCAATGAAAAGAAAATTTGGTAAGATTAATGTTAACCTTGAATTGCTAGGGAATACACTAAGAGAACCAAAATTCAATGTTTGTGCATATTTTTAAAATAGCACCAATTGATACTTAACAACCTCTCCAACTTGTAGGAGTTCTAAAAGAATATGTAGCCTAACCACATTAAAATATATGTGATGGACCTAGCACAGACCCATGCAGGCTCCATGACTGCTGCTTCAGTCTCTGGGATTTACTTTGTGTCTTGGACAATTAAATTCCATGAGGCATGTATCCAATAGCCCTCTACGTCTCTACTCCCCACAATTTCTGTCTGCTATTTTTTCACTAGTCATCCAAACTCTGTCCAATTTTTGGGCATGAGACTCTAATAGCTCCCATCAGCTATTAGAGGAAGAATCTCTGATGAATACTGTACTAGACATTGACCTATGAAAATAGCAGAACATCATTGGGCATCATGTATTACTATGCAATGTCTATCTCCTGGATATCCCTGCAGTGTCAATTATTGGCCCCCTCTCTTCTCACTAGGATATACCCTTCTATTGTCCCAGCACATCTTGAAATGCAATACAAATTGTAGGTCAAAAATTTTGTGACTCGGTTGGTGTCCCAGTCCCACTTCTGGAAGCCTTCTGTGGTTAAAGAAGTTTGCCAATTCAAGCTACTTATTCTCCATTACTAGTTGTCCTCCCTAGGGTCACCCTTAAAAATACAAGGCAGTTTCCACAATACTAGGCTTCAAGAATACCTCCCAATTCCAGTCCTGTATTCCTTATATTATCTCTCTCTAACCCTTTCCAACAGGTGAAATATTCCCATTCTACATAAGTCTTTCTGAAACATCTCTTCTATTTCCCCTTCCTAGAGAAAAACATATGTCCTCACTGGAGTCTTCTTTAAGTCATTTCATTAAAAAAAATTCTGATTTCATCCTTATCAAAATCCTTTTTCTTAGACTATCCATTGAAAGTTTGCTAGCTTACATTTTGATGAATTGTTTTATTTTATTATTTTCAAATTAATATCTACATTTTCATCTCATTACTTTAGTTTAAATAAACTATTCATTTATTTATTTTCCACAAACTAGTGTTCATTCCATACCAAGATGAATTGACCATGAGAGTCTTAAAAGTAAATACTCTTTATTACAGGTAAGTGATAAATCATGTCAGAGACCCTACCAATCTCAACATTTCCCTGTGTGTTTGGGTTTTTGTTCAGTCCTATGAATTTTGCCTCCTCCTATCCACTTGTGGTGATATCAGAAGAGCTTTTTAAATTATTTTCCTTCTTCCATCTTTACCTTTTTGTGCAAATGATAATTGGAAATTTTCTGGATCTTTGCTCAGTATAACCATATGTACAACCTAAGTTCATGATTTCATATTCCAAAAGATTTATACACTACAAACTAAATTCATTTCTTGATTGATTGTATTGTGTTTCTATGTAGTAACAAAACAGTCCTAGTACTTCATCTAATTGTCCCAACATTGAAATAATGTCTATAGGAAAGCCATAATTCTTTTCATTTTTAACATTAGAACAATGTTTCTTTTTTATTTCTTTCACCATTTCTTATATATACATTTCATTTTATACTCACCAAAATGGTGTGGAAACTCAAGGACTTATTTTCTTCATTTTTGTGGGGTTCAATCAGTCATAGTAAATAAGAATCCCAAGTTCATTGAACGAAAATTAGCAGAATATTCACACAATATATTCTGTCTAAGGATACATTTTATGCTCAAAGACACTCTGATGGCTGATCTTAGACAAAAACTTGTCTTGAAGGAAAGAAAACCCAGGCAGCACATTCCAAGACAAATGAAATTTCATATGCATGAAGAAACAAAGCAACTGTCTGAATTTTTTGCATTTTTGCTGTAATATTTGCAGTTTGCTCACTTTATAGAGTGTTCTTCATGTCTTGTTCTGTTTCTTCTTGTCTCTGCGTTTTTCTTTGCACACTGTAAATATTGATAGACATATATACATAAAAAGAGAGGAGATAAGAATGAGGTAAAGAGAAACCCAGTTAAAATCCTTGAAAGTTGCTTAAAGAATCCTGAAGATATGTAGTAAAATATATAATAATAAAACAGAAGAAAGAGAACAATTAGATAATCATTATATAGATGATTAAAAAGAAATCTTAATAAAAATACCACATGATTCTGAATGTGAAATATGAATCCCAGGATTGTGTTATATTAGAAATATTATTCCAACTCAAATGTAAAATGTTAGGAATTAAGTTTGTTACTTATCAGTGCCTGTTTTTATCACTTTTTGCTTAATTAAGATATGATTACATCATGTTCCCCTTACTTGTACTCCCTGCAACTTCTTTCTTTTCTACCCACTGACTTTCTCTCAAATTAATGATTTTTCTTCAAATATTACTGTTATGTACATGTTGTTCCATATATATATGCATAGATGCATAAATACAACCTGCTGGGATGTTTTTTGTATCTTCTTTGCATATGAATATTCAGCTGATACTTTGGTACTGGTTAATCATTTAGGGGTGTCATCCATTGGAAAATTTAAAACCTTTCTTCTCTTCATTATTTGTTAGTTTTTATCTAGGTTGGAAACACATAAAATTGTCCCCTTTGATGGTAACATAATTATTTTAGTTGTCATTTTTCAGATTCTTTTTAATCAGCCATCATTTTATGTATTTTTGTTGCAGCAACCCTATTTTTTCAGAAGACAGTATCTCTCAACAACTTCCTGATCATTTAACTCTTGAATTTTTTCAGATGCCACTTCTGAATTGGTTGTAGAACTATTGGTACAGAATTGAGCTAAAATTTTTCCAATGGACTTTTGGACCCCATGATATATAGTTGTCTCCATTTAAAAAAGTTTGCTTTACTGTGATTGTATCTGTTGCAAAGAGAAGCTTCTTCAGTCAGGGATTAGTGCTACGCCTATTTGTTAGTCCAATTGTATTTAGAATAGAGTGATGAATAACTTGGTCTAGTGAAATGATGGTAGGGCATTCTCTGTGATGAGATAACATTCATTATAAATGACTGATGTATAGACATTAAAAGAAGCTGCAGTAGCATACAGTATGCCTTCAGCTTATGTACAGAAGGTGCTGATTTATTGGACAGTCCAGCATCAAATGATCACATAAGATTGGAAAGGGTAATCACTATCATATTAGAGGCTGGAACTCAGCTTCAGTGGTTTACCTACTGATGAGAAGAGGCAATATGTATGGAGCAGCATGACAAGATAATGGGAATAAGTAAAAACCCAGACAAGCTAGTTGGTGAGTGACACTATAAAGAATTACAAGAGCAAGTTTGGTTTGATGACATGACCATAAACCAATCTTATTTGGCAGCTTTGAGGGCTTAGGAAAACGTCGACGATTCAGGCAAAAAGGAAATTTCCTTTACCAAGATCACTCAAGGCTCAATGGAGTTCTTCACAGATTTTCTGCAAGGACTATCTGGAACCACAACAGGGGCTATCTCAAACCCTAAAGATCAAAGTGAACATCAAGACTATGGCAATTGAAAAAGGTTTTACAACTTCTACAGGAAAACTCTGCACCCATGGTGCAGTGGAATCGAGCTACTATAGATATATATTCAAATACTTATATGGCCACTGTCATAAGAGAATCAATAGTTAAGGGACAAAAATATCACAATACCTGCAGTTTTAATTGTAGAAGCCACTTGCAAAGTGATTATATCTGAGTTGTTTCCAAAGACTATTGTTTCTTAAGCATCAGTCAGAGAAGAGAAGCCTATTGCCTAGGGTTTGCAGATGATGTAGAAAGGGTCAACACTTGACTTTTAATACCACAGAAGTATAAGGAGGAATCCCTTGCCCTTGCTGTTGGGAAATACCATGGGGAGCTCTTCTCAGACAAAAAAGCAAATAAGCCAATTCATGTCAGGACGTAATTACCATAAGACTGCGAAACATAAACACTGTATGGGAGATCTGACTATCACAGTAGATCTGTGTAGTTTGCTAGGTTTCCTTATTTTATTTCATAACTTTTGTAGGGTAGGACTTAAGTACAGTTATAGAGATGTTGTTTACTTACAGAATATGAGGGCCTCCACTGCAAATGTAGGAATATTGTCTATAGTGGTCATTGTCTTGCCAAACTTCATTAAACAATATCTGACCATTGAATGTTTGATATTTTTTACTGGAGATATAAACTACAATCTAGCCTGTATTGGCACAAACCTCACTATACTTACCAGGTTTTCCTTAAGTATGTAAAAGCCCACCAGTCCCTGCCTCTGAGTACTGGGATATTAGGTATACATTATCATTCTTGGCTGAAACCTTAACATTATTGTTAACATTTAAATCAATTTTTTTTAAAAAATAACTTTATCCGCAAGACGCTGCCTTATTTGCCAGATTGGAAAATCAAACCACTAACTGTGGGGTTGAGTTTGGTGTAATGATAAGCGTCCTGTCTTCTTCAAATCATACTTCTTCTTTATCTTTGACTTTTGTAGTCTCTACTCAATGGTGACCTGACTTTATTCAAGTCAATAACCAACCTATATGAAAGTTGTATTAGACCCTATGAATACTTTTGGTTTTTAACATTTAAGGCAATCCTACTCACATGTTCCATCTTGTAAGCCTTAGAATTTAGATGATCATTCATTCATAAAAATATTTAAAAACAGAGGAAATCATGCACATATTCATATGTTCAGTGTGCAATATGTTTGTTGATTTGATATTATACTAAGGTAAAAATTATCATCTAATTTATCTTCAAAATATGTTGCTACCCTGGTCAGACAGAAAATGGATCCAAAAACCTTCATGGAGTGTTCTTTACATTAGAATTTCTATTTTAACAACAAACAGATACTACGGGACAAAAATTATAAAAATGTCTCCTCTTAAAATTGGGAAGACCAGATGAGCACAGACATCAGGAGGGTTAATTCCTTCTCTTTGCTCTGAAAGACAATTTTACCAAGTCTTCTCTTCTAGTTTATAGAAGTGAGATGCCAATTTTTGTGTTGTATGACTTCATTCCCTGCCATTTGGTTCAAATATCATCCTGACAATAGATCAACCACTGCCTCTAATGTTCACTCTCCTTACAAGGAAAGTAGAAATATTTGGGACAATCCAGTCACCAGACATCATTACACTTGATGACATGAGCAAAGATTCTTTTCAAATAAAATTGTGCTGTGATACAATGACTCTCTGCCAGAAGTATGTTTTGGAAAATACTCTTGACAAATTAATACAGCTGAATTGGAGACAAACTCACATTTGTTGCATATACAAAGAGAGAGAGAGAGAGAGAGAGAGGGAGGGAGAATGAGACTATCAGAAAGCATAATCTGGAAGACACAATATTGAACCAATTCCAAGATTTTAGCTGGACTCAGTGGCTCATGATTCTTCATGAGAAGGAATTGGAGCCTCCTCAAATGATTGAAGGAGTTATCTCACAATGACTCCATCAATATTGCACATTTATTCACCTATGAAAATATGTTCAACATTCTCTGCCCAGCTGAATAATACCTAGGATCTCCCCAAAGCTGGTAGATTTATTAAATGTATCCAGAGTTCTAAAATTCAGAATTGCAAAGTTAATAAGAAGTACCTTTCCCAGTGCACCGTGAGAATACCATTTCTGTGATCACAGGTACTGGATTTTTATCAGCAATCATTTTGGCTTTGTGGCTACATGTTCCCAATTTTCCACAAACTTGACATTCTTGATAAGCATGAGATAAAATATCTCTGGTCATAAACAAAATTTTAACATAGAATAAAGACGTATAAAGAAATATTTCAAAGTTTTTTTCTAATGTATGCTGGTCCAGATAAACCATGGAACTTCATTTTCAAGAGGAGCAGATAAAAACTTAGTCATATTAAGATGTAAGAACATGGACATTGGACTTATAAAAACTTCTCTGAAAAATCACTAATGAAACATTACTTTAACCTAGGATTTAAAAAAGGCTGTAGAGAGGAAAGCAAAACCTGATCAATCTTTAGATATTTGGGGCACTGAGACATATCTATTAAGTAGTAAATTGAAATAACCCATGTTCTACTCCAAGCAAAAACACTTGGGAATGTCAAGGACCCATTCCTGTTATACCTAAGTGGGAAAATGATAGAACAAAATAATAAAATAAATGTATTCTTACTTCAATCTTAATAGATGATGATAATTGAATTTGATGATACAAGAATTCAAAGTCAAAGGAACAGCATGAGGTTGGAAAATCAGAAGATATTCATAACTTATCCAAAAATTTAATAATATTTACTTTTCATAATCATCATGTTTGATTAATCTTGTTGTGGTTAAACTATAGATTTCTTTACAAAATCATAACTTTATAGTGTACTGATGTTGAAATACATGCACTACTTTATGAATAATAAATACACACTGTTTATTGAAAAAGTGAAGGAGCATGTTGTTGTTAATACCCATTGCAGATGGTTTTTGATAAAAAATTGTCAAAATTTTTATTCATCACTATTTAATTGTTTTTAGAAAAAGTGTAGGTCTGTATTCAGGCCATTCTATGTCATTTTCTAGAATAACGTAGAAATACATGCAGAAAAGTCAGAGATTCTTATATTTAAGAGATGAACCAGGAGAAATTTAGGATAACTGTTCAGAAGGAGCTTTAAAGTTTAGGTATTGGAGTAAGGAAAGTTCCTTTAGGGACAAATCATTGAGTGTACTCATTGCCTTATTAAGACAAGAGAATCAGAGGGAGAGAGGTAAAATTTATCAAATTTTAGATATTTGGACCCTTGAGATACATGGAGGAAATGGTTAAAAGAAAATTCATACATTTGAAGAAGATATCTCAAATCATCCTATATAACAGCACATACATTCACAATGTATAAATAAAAAAACTCTAGTAGCATTAATAAATTGAAACATGACAAATATTTTTCAGTGAGATAGTACATATGTCTGTCAAATTCAGTGAAATAAAATATTCATGATACCTTTATATGTTCAAATGCATTTTAATATGATTAGGTCCCACTGGTGAGCTGTTCATTATATTCAGAGTTAGAATATTTTTCTGAACTTGGCTTGTCTGATGGGATGCATAGATGAGAACATTGACTATGAGATTTTTCCCATTCTTCCTGAACTAGGGTCCTTTTATCAGTATGGTTTTTCAATAGGGTGAGCTCTAACATTTCCATTTATTCCCACTGGTGAGGCCATTAGGGTATAAGAGTTAGTAACAAAGCCATGGTCACACATGTAACTCTGATTAAATTCATAGAGTGACAAAATGAAACTAAAATAAATGATATTTTGAAACGGACTTGTTTTGTTTGGGGTTTTTGACTAGCTTGATATGGAGATGTGAGACTTCTGAGATAATAATTTTCCTATTGTGAAATTTTGAAGTATTATTTTCTAAAACAAAAAACACCTTACTGAATATGTCAGAGATAATCAACTCTTTCAATAAATGGAAAAAAAGTCGTGAAGAATTGATTGAAATTTGAAATCTATACACATTCTGTAAAATCACATTCACAGCATTTGGCCCGTATAACACAGGTAGCCTTTCTTCCATGCAATCTTTCCACTCTGTCCAAAGAAGCAATCTTCAGTTATGTGAACTTCATAGAATGGGTGTATTCACTGAAATTGTAGAATTCTGAAAGTAAGAATGAAAGGGTCATACACTCCTTTTCATTATTTCTTTATGTTCTTTTCTTTTCTGTTATGAAAGAATAAGAATGGTGGAGGTTCCACTTTATAATCCAATTACATAATACAATATACTTCTTTTTATTGACCTTTTCTAACCAAATGGATGACTCACTGACTTCTTCTGTTTATCAGTACCCATCTGCTGTATTGCTTGGTTTGATGCTAAGGACTGGTATCAACAAAGGAAGCCATTGTGCACAGAAACTTAGCAATATGATCATTATGGTTTGCTTTGAGATTAGTTTATATTTCCAGAAGGAATGAAATCAATTGTTATATTTATTATCTATACTCCTTTGTAAAAATTATTTGTTACTACTTGATGTGTATACTTTTCATTAATGATACTAAGGATTTCTTCATTATTCTTAATGCTTATGCTCTTTTTCCAATGTATGCCTCAAAGTCCCAAATATCTACATTTTTATAAACATTACCTCTCCTCCTCTGCCTCTCTGTCCTGTGTAATACAATGTAATAACTAATTGGTGATTACTGTGAAAAAATTTCCTTAATCCAGTGTCTATGTTTTTTAAATTTCAGGGATAGTTTCTCATACATTTTTTGTTGTAAATCCATAGGTCTATGATTCACCTGGATGCAGTTCTAATTTTCAAAAGAAAATGACATAGAGGTTTTTTTTAATTACAGGTCTTACTTTTTATTTCTTAATTTTCCTTAATTTCATTTTTGCCCTGTGGACTATACATCCAGAAGGCATGCTCCCCTCCCTCCACTACTCCAAGTTCATCCCCATCTCACCTCTCCCTCAAAACCACCTATGTTCCTCTTCCTGATTTTCTTTAAAAAAAAAAGAAAATCAGAACAAACCATATAACAGGGCCATATGATAAGTAAATATGTCAGAGAACTTCCACTTAAACTTGTAGGAGTACTACAAGAATATGTAGCCTAATTCCTTACAATATATGTGATGGACCTAACACAGATCCGCAAACTCCCTGACAACTGTTTCAGTCTCTGTGAGCAACGATGTGTCCTGGACAGTTGATTCCATGTGGCATGTCTTCTACTGCGTTCGACTTTTTAATCCCCACAATTTCTCTCTGCTGTCTTACCCCTTGTTTTGTAACCCCCAAGCAATGTTTGGCCATGGGACTCTCTAACTGCTCCCATCAGCTACAAGAGGAAGCTTCTCTGATGAAGATTAGACTAGACACTGATCTATGAATAAAGCCAAACTTCATTGTGAATCATCTATGGGATATCCAGAGTCTGGTTGCTCGCCATCCCTGCAGTGTCAATCATCTGTTACATTTCTTGTTTTGTTGCCTGTCCATTGGCCCCACACATCTTGAAGACAGAGCAATTAGTAGGTCGAAGCTTTTGTATCTTAGTTGATGTCCCAGTAGCACTACTGTAAGCCTTTCCTGGTTATAGAAGATGGCCAATACAAGTTCCGTATTCCCCATTACTAGGATTTGTCGCTATGGTCACCCTTGTGAAAGGCAGGGAGTTTCTACAGTACTAGTTTTGAAACGTATCTCCGAAATATCTTCCATTTCAGTCTGTATTCCCTATATGCTCTGCCTCTTGTCCTTTTCCCAAAGTTGATACATTCCCATCCTCCCCCACTTAACATGCAAAATTTGTTCTATATCCCCTTCACAGAGAGATCCACATGTTTTACTGGGGCATTCCTTTAACAATGCTGTAAAAATTATTTTGATTTCATGATTCTCAAAATCCTTTTGCATAAAATACCTATTGACAACTTCCTACCTTACATTTTGAAAAATAACTGTATTTTATTATTCCAAATTTAATATCTACATTTTGATTCCATTACTTTGTCTAAAAAATGAGTTTTCTTAATCACAAACTATGATAAAAGATGGAAAAGATGAATTGACCATGAGAGTCTTAAAAACAAGTATTCATTATCTTCAGTTAAGTGATAAGTCATGTCAGAAACCGCATCCTCAGTGGTTCCCAGTATGTTGTGCTTTCTGTCAAATCCCAGGCAATTTGCCTCATCCATTCAACTTGAGTTCATATCAGAATAGCTTTTTAATTTTTTTCCATTTTCCCTCTTTATTTTTTGGTGCAAAAGCTAATGGGATATTTTCTGTCTTCTTTGAGTATAATCATATGCACCTCCTAAATTCATAATTTCATTTTCTAAAACCTTTATGAAATACGAAATGAAATTGTTTCTTGATTGATTCTCTTGTGTCTCTATGTAATCACAAAATAGTGCTAATATCTCATCAGATTCTTCCAACATTGAAATAAAATCTGGACTACACCTCTTCCTCTGTTTATTTTCAACAACAAAAATCAATGTCTTTTAATTCCTTCCACCTTTCCTCATATTCACATTTCATTTTATACTTATCCATATGGTGAGAAGACATAAGGACATATTTTCTTCATGTTTGTGGGGTAAAATCAACCATAGTAACTATGAATATCAAGTTCACTGAATAAAAAGAAACAGAAAATTGACACAGTAGATTGTATCCAAGAACACATTGCATTTTCACAGTCTCGTCTCGCTCTGGTGGCTCACCTGAGACTACAACCTGCCTAGAAGTTAAGAAAAACCCAGGCAGAATCTTTCAAGGCAAAAAAAACTTAATATGTATGAGGAAGCAAAGTTATTCTTCTTTATTGACTTTTTTGCTGTTAGATTTTCAGTTTCCTCACATTACTCACTTATTTTAATTCTGGATTTATTTCTTCTTACTGCATTTTCTTTTCACAGTAGATAGACATTACACCCAAAAGAGAGGTAGAAAAGAAATAAGAATGAGGTTTGGAGACACTCAATTAAACTAATTTTGAAAATTACTTAAAGAATCCTGAAATCATTTACTAAAATATAATAATAAAGAAAAACAAAGAGAACAAATACATAATTATTAATGAGAAGACCCTCTATTATTTCAGAAGACAATATCTTTCAACACACTTCTTTGTCCACTACTCTTACATTCTTTCAGATACTTCTTTGCACTGGTTGCATAGCCATTCATACAGAGTTGTGCAATAAATATTTCCACTGGACCTGTGCATTCCATGATATATTGTTGTCTCCATTTGAGCAAATTGTGATTTACTGTGATAATATCAGTTGCAAAGGGAAGGCTCTTCAATCAGTGTGTAATGATACAGTTATTTATTAGTGTAAGGGCATTCAGAATATAGTTTTAAATTATGATGTTCTAGGAAATGATGGGTACGGATTCCATGAATCATGACCAAAGCAACTCTGTTTGGTTTACTAGATTTCCTTCATTCATTAGTTACCTCTTTTTGGGTAGGCCTTAAGCCCTGTTATCCAGATGTTGGTTACTGCTAGTATATGAAGTCCTCTATTGCACCTTTCTTTATTTGACTATACTGACAATTGTCGTTCCAGGTCTGAGTGATATTTGACCATTAATATTGGGTATTTTTGTTGTTGTTCTTGCTGTACTTGAGACATAAGTCACAATCTAGTTTATATTGGCACAAATCTTACTATGGTGACAAGGTTTACCTTACATATGTAAAAGTCAACCATTCACTGCTTCCTGGGTACTAGGATTTTAGGTGTATATCTTCACTCTTTGCTGAAATCTTTACATTATTGTTTACACTTAAATCAATGTTGATTTAAAATTCAGTTTTTTAGCAAAACTGCCTCATTTAGTAGTTTGGAAAGTCAAACCACATTTTTTTGCCAACTGTGGTATTCAACTTGGTGTAATGATCAGTCTTCTGTCTTCTTCAATTCATGATTCATCCTTGTCTTTGATTTCTGTCATTTCTATTAGGTGGTGAGCTGACTTTATTGAAGACAATAAATACCCTACAATGGAAGTAGTAATAGAAGCCTATGAGTTCTTTGGCTTTTAACTTTCAATACCATGCTATTCACATATTTCATCTTATAAATCCTTGATTTAAATGAATATTAATTCCTGAACAACAGTAAAGCCTGAATATAATGTATGTATATATATTTGTACATCAAATTTTGAATTACAAATAAAAATTTATTTCAATTGATATATATATGTGTGTGTGTGTTTGTGTATATATATATATATATATATATATATATATATATATATATATATATATATATGCCATATATATATATATGGCATCTTTGATTAATATATCACCTAGCTGTCATATTTGTCTCTGTGTCACAATCAAGTAGTAGTGTACATGAAGATCCTTGTGTATTGTCGTATTTTTTAATGTGGTGCCTTAATGTACATAGTAGGCTATGAGAGGGCAAGACGAGATGCTAAATAAGGAGAGGGGTGAATAAAAGCAAGATGTGGAAAAAAATCGACATAAAATCAGAAGCAACATATTTTGGAGTTGAAAAGTGGATAAGCAAGAAATAAATGTGTGTACAGTGAGGAGGGTAAAAAAGAGGACAAAAAAGAACAAAGAGTAATCATGGGCAGGTATCAGAGTGCCACATGGAATACAATTTTTTGTATCATAACATGAAGGAAAACCAATTAAAAATAAATAAGGGTAAAAACATGATAGAAGAGGGCTGGATAAGGTAGAGGAAAAGGAAAGGTCAGTAAGATAAGTGAAAGTTAGGAGTTATAAAGTTAGGCAGTAAGATAACTTTATCAAGGTTATAGTGAGGAGTTGTCTGTGGATCTGATTTACTGAAACGAGGTTTGTACACTTTAAATAAAAGCAGAAATGCTCAAAAAATTCTCAAGGCAGTATCAATGAGGCAACTACAATGAAAGCTTAGAATTAGAATGTACAGTTCAAAATATCAAGTTCAAAGAATCAAGTTATACTTGGGTTTATTGGGCTTAAAAGAAAAGTTTGTTGGTCTATGGATTCAGCTTGCTCAGCTATGTTTAAAATGCCGGAAAAAGTATGTCAACTTCTTTCTGTAAAGGAGAAAATGTATTGTTTCTTTCATTCATGAAAATCAGGACAATGTCATCATGATATCTCACCTTCAGGTGTTCCTGAGTATTGAATATCTTGTACAAGATTATTTTTAGTCAAGTATAAAATAATTGTATTCTGCAAAGTTGGGGGAGGGTCTTCCTAGGTCTTGGAGTTTTATTTCTGTAGGTTTTGGATTTCTATAGAGCATATTTGATTGCTTATGATCTGCACCTGGGTAATTCTTAACAATTAAAGCAACTCAGCTCCGATGTTTGGGGTTCCACTATTGAGTATGGCATTGGCCATGACAGTGGTTTCCTCCCCTGAGGTCTGGAAAGGTTTCTCCATATGAATAAGCCTCCTTATTCTTCTTTGTTGAGCAGCCGCAGCAGGTGTACTAATAATACATTTTATCCTTTTCTTATGCAATTGTGTGTATTTTAACTGGGTTTTTCAGAAATGTTTGTTTCCAAAACGTGAGTGAAAGGACTTGACACCAGGAGTGATATTACTAAATATTAATGACAGACTTTTGTTCACAGCTGTAGATCACCCAACATAATATATATTATAACACTTCTCATAAAATAAAATTTTATTTGGAGTATCTTGCTTTATACAAATATCAAAATAATTGTATCATCATTGCCTCCATGGAATCAAATTCATAAATATAATTTTGTCAAAATATTCTTTTTTATTTCCTATCCATCTTGATCTTCTCAATAAAAAGCCTTTCCTTTGGAGGTTCAGGTGGGAGAATAGCTAACTCTACCCCCAGACCCTTGTAATTGCCCTAATGGCCATTTCTAAGCCTTCAATGGGTCCCTCTTCCAACGGGGGAAAAGGAAACTTAGGCCAACCTACAAAGCATTCTGCCTGCTACCTGAAACTGTGTATACAGTGCCCCATACTTCTCAGTTCATGTTGAAGCTTTGCTAAAGCTTCTCCAGAAATCTATGCCCCCAGGATAACAAACAAAAATGCCATTGAGTTAATTTTGTATTGACTGTCTACTACAGCCTTGTGTCTGCTTACTCTCTCTGCATTGGGATACCATTAGGTTCATTTCTGGGAAGGCACTGTGACTCCTCAACACTCTCTGTGATTTCATGTATGTCTATCTGGATATTGTTAGAAGGCTTCGTTACTTGTTATCCTCCACCCCAGCTGTCCCTTAAATTTTAAAATGTTCATTAATGTTTGAATAAAATGACAAAAGTTTCACATAGTGGAATTTATGACTTGCATCAATTTTTTGCATTATGGTTTTTAATTCATGATTTACTTTAATATATTAACTACATAAAAAGCCCATTTTATGGTATACAATAGGGAGATGGTACATGAACGCATTTATTATTGGTTTGTTTTAAGGATGAACTTGGCAATTTGTGGGTGGAAGCATCACAAGAGATGTGTTCTGGCATGCTGTCTTCCATATGTTTTTGTATATGAAAAATGAGAATGGACAACATATCAAGTCTTAAAAGATGACTGTAAAAACAAATAGTTAATAGTAGATATAAGAAAAGTTCTTAGACTTCCTAGAGCTAGTTAATACCATAACATCATGTAATAAAAGGAAAAGTAATATTGAGTTATTCTACCTTTGAACTGCATGAATTGGGAGATGTTAAAGAAGAAATGAAAGAGTTTTGTAGAATGACTGTGAGAATGTGAAAAACAGAAGAACTTGAGTGGAGTGCTGTGGAAAGTTACATTAATTTAACTTATTTTGCCTAAGTCAATATAAACTTTATAATATGTGCAAAATCATGATGGGCAAATCATGAGGATACTGAGATATATTACCTGGCACTAAGAATGAAAAGGAATGGTAATGCAAAGGATAAATAAAAGAATGTAACCATAAGGAAAATATTCATCGTTAAGAGTAACATAACAGAGAAAAATCTGAGGTGGACAAGAGAGTTTTACCACAGTATGTGTGCAGTATATGACAGGATTATTTACAGAGTAATCTGACACTGAAAGTGAAAAGAGAAACCTTGAAGATAAAAATCATCTATCCTTTGCCTGGTTGTGAGATGGTAGGAAATGGCAGCAGGTGGTTTTTCCCTGAGTGCTGTGGAAGAGGATATATGTAAAGAAAACAAATATGTTGTCCACCTGAGAAAAATCGGCAATATCTGAAATTAAAAATATTGAAGTCATGTGTTAATGTATTTGCAAAGCAGTTCAGACATATAAATGATATTTGGTTAACTTATCATGAAGCCTGAATATTAATCATGGAATCTAAGACAATTTACAGCAATTGTAAGACAACAGCAGAAGTAAATTGAAGAGAATTCATGACTGATGTACTTCTAATTGCAATTAATATATGAAAAGAAATTAAAAATATGCAAAGAGACATGGAGATTCTCAGAGATATTTTTCCTGAAAAAGGACAGTTAATTTTCACAAGGTTATTTAGAAAAAGGTCCTGACTTGTAGATCCTAGTGTTTTGCTTGCCAACAAAGAGCTATGTGTATAAGAATGGTGTGAGTACTGGAAAAAGAAAACAAGGACGTCTAATGAAGCCAATGAAAAGGATATGTTGTAAGATTATTGTTGATCTGGGGAACAAGGAAACAAAGAAGCAAAATTCAATGTTTGTGAGCCTCTTAAAATTCTCAAGGAAAGGAATAAAAATAATAATTTAAAATGCATAGGAAAGATGAAACCAGTCTCAAATATGGATACCATATAGACTGTTTAGTTTTGACGTGGAACAAACAAGTGAGTCATGATATGTAGGAGATGTGAAAGATTTTGTCAGATCTTAGCTAAATAACGTGGTATTAATTGAAATCATAAATCTGAGTATCCATTGAGTAATAATTACATGAATAAAAGTAAAGACAGAGAGAAAGTGAGAAAGAGAAAGACACAGAAAGACAGACATGGAGACAGAGATACAGAGAGATACAGAGAAAGACAGAGACAGAGTTATAGACACACTGAGAGAAAAAGAAAAAGAAAATTTTATTCATTGCAAATTACAAATTCAAACTTTTGCCAAGTACATATGAACTGTACTCCCTTTAAACTTTCATATTGCAAGAAGGATAATATTGCATATGAACACATGCAATATTTTAAATCAATAGAGCTAACAGAGGGTAATAATACTGCAAAAGGTCATTAACATTCAGCAAAAAATAAGGCCAAATAGATTAATTCAGCCATCTCTTTCTTCAAAAGAGTGAAGGGAAGCTAAAAGCCTCATGCTACAGAATATTAAAAAGTGAAATTATTGCTGTAGATATATTATTAATGAATTAGGGTGACGAAGAGAATACTTGAAATACAAAAGTCAAATAGCCACATTGCCTGGCAGAGAGAATGTGCGAAATGGAGGCGGTGGGTACTGTATGATTGCTGTGGAAGAGGAGAAATGTAAAAATGTAAATTTTGTTTTTCTGAAAAGAATTCTGCATTATCTGAGATTAAAATATGGTTGTCATTTTTTCATAAATTTGCATGACAATTCAGATATATAAATGATATTTTGTTCCAATATTATGAAAAATGCATATCAATAATGGGTTGGAAAACATTACAGGAGATAGGATATTCTTTGAAGAAGGGAACTAAGGAGAAACCTTGTCAGATATTTTACTACATACAATGTATTTAGAAGAGATTTTTAAAAATCCTAAAGAGACATGGATATTCTCAGGGGCATTTTTTTCCTGAAACAGTCCATGAAGTTGCTACGAACCATGTAGATGTCCTCACTCAGATGCTTCAAAGGCATATATTGTATGTTTCTCATGTGAGAGCCAATGACTCCTGTGGGCACTGTGTGTTTACAGATCATGAGAGAAAGACATACATTTGGTTCAGGTATGAAAGCATTTCATGTCATTTTGCGCTTCTCGGAATGTTCACTTACTAGGTGAAGAAAAGCTAGACAGGACATTTGACATTAATTTTGTATACTCCATATAGCTTGCAGATGCCATTATATTCCAGAAACAATCAATGTATTGATCCTAGAAATTGTCACTATGATATGCTTCTGTAAATGCATAAAAACCCTTAATGCTCTCAATAAATTTGCCACAGCATTTTTTTGATGTGAACACCCCAACCCAGAGTCGAGTGGTCTTTTATCATTTAGCCATATTAGGTAAACTTGGCCTGCTAAGTAAGCATAGCAGTTAATATTAAGTATTACAAAGTTATCTGGAGAGAGTTACTGGTAAATCTTAATGTTTTTGAGTGACAACAAAAAGTTAGATCAATAAAGATATTATCAGTAAAAGAAAAAGCAAACAAGGGATCCTGAAATGATCAATGAAAATAAAGTGTGGTAAGATTAGTGCTAACCTGGAATTGCTACTGAATACACTAAGGGAACTGACAACTAAGAACTAAGAGATTTCAATGTGTTTGAATGTCTTAAAAATAGCACCATTTGATACTTATCTAAAAGATAAAAATAATATTTTAAAATAGATGTAAAAAGATGAAACCTTTCTCAAGAATGAACATTCCACAAAATGTTCATTGTAGATCAGAACCAAAGTACGGAGTTCTGAGATTTTGGAGTTATGAGAGAGTTTCGTTGGTCCAACCTTATGGAAATAACATTGCATTAGTTGAATCAACAAATAGAGTGGCCATTGAAGAATAATAAAATTAATAAAAAGGAAGAGAAATATAAATAGCATCAGGCAGTGACATTGATACAGACAGACAGACAGGCAGACAGACAGACACACACACACACACACACACACACACAGATATACAAACCTTTATTCTTGTCCAGGTTACAGAGAACTAAAAGGCAATGCTGTATTCAGTATTATTTTCCATGTAAATATAATATATAATTGAAAATACAAAATTCAGCATAACTGAGGTTATATGCATTTAAAAACTCTCTAAATATATCAGTGAAAGTTTAACTAAAGCAGCAGTAGATAAGAAACTGTTTATAAAAGTTTATGTGAATTTTAGTTGAGTAAATTAAGACCCTAAAGTAAATTTAATTCATTGCAAATTACAAATTCAAACTTTTGCCAAGTACATATGAATGTACTGCCTTCAAACTTTCATATTGCAAAAAGAGGAATAGAATTGCATATGAACACAGGCAATATTTTAAATAAATAGAGCTAACAGAGAGTAATAATACTGCAAAAGGTCATTGACATTCATAAAAGAATAAAGACAATAGATTAATTCAGCCATCTCTTTCTTCATAAGAGTGAAGGGAAGCTAAATGCCTCATGCTACAGAATATAAAAAAGTGAAATTATTGCTGAAGACTCATTATTAATGAATTATTAATTCTCATTATTAATGAGAATTATCTGAAGTAATATGCAATGTATTTATTGTTTCATAATATTCCCTTTTAACAGTTGAAATGTAAAATAGTTGATGCATGGTTAATTAAATCAAGCAAATATTTAATATTCTCTCCGATTCTGATTACCAGTGCCAGTTGGTTTGGAGAGAGAATAATGACTTGCTTCCTGAATACTTTGTACCAAAATTACTCATAAAAAGCTTCTTAGAAGCATGTCAACCATGGAGAAATTCAAACTAAAAACAAAACAAAGCTAATGATTGCTAGGTGTACCTATTTGTATGTGTATTAGAACATTTTAAGAAGAGTAACATAATTGACCAAACTAAGGGACTTGAAATTTCTAAAAATAGAAATATAAAACAACATACCTGCAATGATTAAGCTTGAATATCTTCCTGGCTATATCAGCAATCCACCTACACTTTACTCTTTATTGATATATGTGTTCATTGGAAATAAAAAATGCACTGAGATTTCTTCTGCAGTAGAATTTTTAAAATTTATCATAAAAACTTTAAAATTGTCTTACAGTTTATTAAATAGATAGACTAAAATTCATGTCAAAATAAAGAATACTTAAATTAAGCCCAAGTGCTAGGTATGCCTAGGAAAATATTTAAAGAAAGAATCAAACAAATAGAAATATCCCTCAGTAGTATTAGAGATATAGATTTGACACAAGAGTGTCATCATTCTTGAATAGTTGTTTTATACTGCCTTTCTCCTTCTGCTGTATATTGCAATAGATTCGGAAGATGAAGGATAATGAAAATACAAAGAGTAAAGCTTTATGAGAGTTAATAAAAATCTAATGGGAGCAATGTAGATTCAAAAGCAAGGTGAATTACATACACAAATGGACAACAGAAACAAAACAATTTTAATCCTTTTGAAAATACCTATTCAGTGGTAATGGATGGTCACAGATATCAAATTTGTGTGAAACAGGGTACTTCCATTTCAAATTTTTATATAATCAGAAGCATTCTAAAAATGAGTAAATGTTTTTATTAAAATTTAGAAAGAGGCCTGTAAACTAATCACAGACCTCACATATCTTCAGTCTCAGGAGCCAATAAGTGAAGTGATAGCAAGTCTCCTTGAGAAAAAACAATGATAGAATCATCAGGATTTTTCTATCAATTTTTCTAGCATGCCTTAATAAAACAACTTAGAGATATTTCCTAGAAAAATCTACTTTGAGTAAAGGAATTAACTCTGCTTTGCTCTCTACTCATCACTGTCTTTGAAGAAAATCATTCATTATTATTTATGCTAAATGACATTTCCAATGCCCAATGTCCATTTTTTACACATTAAGATTATCAGTTCTTTTAATGTTTCTTCAGCTTTGTTTCTTAAGTACATAGATCCATGGGACTTCTGGACATGGCTCTACAATATAAGGAAAATGACTCTGAAGTTTTTGATTACACATATTCGTTTCTTGCATGCTTATCAAAACCATTCTGGATATCACTGACAATACACAGGTTTACATATTCCATTAGACAATATATTTTTATTATTCATAAATTATTATCTATATTTGGCTACGTTACAAGAGAGATATGAATTCTTCTGAAAATAAAGTTAAGTATTAATTGTTATCAAAGTCAATCAGCCATGAAAATCTGAACAGTGAATTCACTTTATTTTCAGAATCCTCAACCTCAACATTTCCCTGTATCTTTGGTTTCTTGTACAGTCCTAACAATTTACCACCTCCATTTAGCCAGAGGTCAAGTTAAAACAACTTTTTAAATATTTCCTTCTTCCTTCTTCTTACTCTCAATGATGTTAAGCCTCTATGCAATTCCCTGTGTGTTTCTTGAGTTTAAGCATATGCAGAAATGTCGTTAATATTTTGTCTACTAAGAAAGCTTTATGTAACAGTAATCAAATTCATTTTTTTCAATTCTCTTGTTTCTATCTAAAATCACAAAGCAGTGCTGTTAGTTCATCAGATTTTAAACATTTTGACAATGACACTTTAAAATGAAGTGCTGAATTGTCACAAAAACAGGAGGAGTATGGAAGGAGGAAAAGTAGGAAGCAAAAGATGTAATTATACTATAATATCATGATACTGAATAAATGCAAATATTTTACAATTTATAAATTAGTGTATATTATAAATATAGTCCTGTATCTGCTTATTCCAAACAGTGTCCAATCAAATGTTTATTTTCATTTCTTTCACATTCCCTTGATTTTTATTTTATACTGCTCTGTGCTGATGAGCCTAAGTTACTTACTTTGATCTTGTATTGGGGATTCACTGTGAGTAGTTAACTATAAATCAGTGTACAAATAATGAAAACACACTGGATATTGCCAGATGAGATCCTGCTCTATGGACATCGAGCTGTCTCTCCCTCTGATACCTGATCTCAAATTAAGGTTTGGCTAGAAAGAGAAAGCTTGAGGCAACACCTTGGATGGTATGTTCAACTATATATATATAAGACATTAGTTTTTTATTTTGTATGATTTGTTGTTAGAGACACACATTCCCCACTTGAAACATCAAAAATCTCCAAACATTATTTAGTTCCTGTTTTCCTTTGCATATTTTTTTGAAAATATGTGGCAGACACTACCTTTAAGAACGATGGCATTGACAAAAGGTTGGGAAGATTAGAAGTTACCCAGTTGAAACTGTGCATGTAAATAAGTTAAAAAGACCTTAACAAATGTAATGGCAAATATAGATATTCCTCAAAAAAGAAAAATATAACATAAAAAATATTGAGAAGAAATCAAATGAACCATTGGCAAGTAATATATGATCCTGAATGTAAAATAAAGTTGACTGCCCTGCGTTATGTAAATGAAAAATCCCAATTCAAGTGTCAAATATTAATTTTTTTTTACATATCAGATACTGTTTTAATACATTTCCATGGTTTCAATTGTCATCAGTGTTCATCATTTTCCCTTCTCCTTTCTTCTCTCCAACACCTCCTACATGCCCTCCCTTAAACCCATTCTCTGAAGCAACTCACTCAATTTATAGTATTTTACTTTGATTACTGTTGATAGATACACACACATACACACACACACACACACAAAACCTGATGCAAACCATTTTAGTGTGTGTATATATGGTTTGAGTGATACAGAACATTCTACATTGAACCGACAAGTGCAGTGATTTCTTTCCTTGGTGAAGTTAATTCTCATTCTCATTCTTTAAGACTCATCAGTTTTCTTTGGTCATTGTTTAGGGGTGGGATTATACAATATTTTCCTCCTCCACATTAACTTCTCCATTGATATTGCTGCTTTTTCCATCTTGTAAATTCTAATATTGTAGGAGAAAAAATTCATAACAGAATTCTCATTATTCTGGCTTTTAGTTTCCTTCCACACCCTTGTCAAAGCTGTTCTCTGGTCCTTAAATGCAGGAAGAGAAATTTGGATATATTCCTTTGGAACTTGTGTTCTATTGTAGATTTCTCTGACAGTTTCCATTTGCTATATAGAGAAGCTTTTTACAATGAGAGCTACCATCTACACCTATAAGAGGTATAAACATAAGATTTAAAATGAAAGAAATATGCTGGTCTAGCAAAATTGAAATAGTACATGGTTTTCTAAATTCCAAGACCACACTAGGCCTGGGCATTTGACAAGGGTTCCAGTGCATGCATGGTTTACCAGCATGATTTCCTGCCTGGTGTTTGGTCTTGAGCTGTTTGTTGCCACCAACATGTGAGTGTCACTTCTATGTAATTGTCATTGTTCACAGGTGTTCCATCTGGATAGGACTGTGTGCTTCTCTCTGTTAGCATCTCAAACAGTATTTTCTGGAACTGGGGAAGTGACATAACATGAACAATTTTAGGATCACAGATTCTGTTAAAATTGTTCTGAGTCCTGTGTTATAACTGTGCAGTGGCTTTGAACATAGGGGCTCATCCACAACCACAGCTTAAAAGAGATAATTTGAATTGTTTAGTCAGTCATATGGACAATCTGAAATATCAACCTCAATGAAGTTTTCTCTTGTCTGACTATTTATTTGTCTATTCTTCTTTTGGGGAGTTTGTCAGCCCACATGGCTTTACTTCTTTTAAGGTATAAGTGTCTATACACATGCATGCACACATACCTACATATATATGTATATTATAAAACTTGAATTAAATATAAAATACAAATTCATAATACAAATGTAAAGTGAAATAGATACATATGAAAGAGAATTGTACAATATGATCCCTTGACACTTCATCAAATGATGCATTTCCCTATTGTGTGAATGAATTCCACCCTGGGAAACTTAACCCTATAATTCTGTTTTCATTTTATAGTATCTTTATCCTACCACTCACCTCCAAGTACTCAACCTCATATTACATACTATCACCTTAAACATTCCAGATATATTTGATCACTTAATATTGTATACACATATCTCTGTATTTAGAGTGGGTTTTCTTTCTTCATTATATTTTCCTGTTCCTTTAGTTTACCTTGAAAGTTCTTCCTGTCATTTTTTACAGATGAATAAAATTTAGTCATCGAGGAATCTACTTCCTCAGCTGAAGAATACTTAGGTTGCTTCAATTTCCTAGGTATTGTAAATATAACAGCAATATACATGACTGAGAAATTGTCCCTGAAATTGGATGTCAAGTTGTTTTGGCATAGCAGAGAAACGGCCTTTTGAGAATTATCCACTCATCTTTTCAGAATTTCACAGTTTTACAATTTCACCAAGAATCATTGTGAGTTCCCTTTTCTTTACATTGCCTCCAATATTTCTTTTTGGATGTGGTTTATCTGTCCTTGCTCTTCTGACTAGGGTAAGATGAATGCTCAGCAGTGCTTTTATTTGCAGTTCCCAAATAACTAGCACAATAGGATCTTTTATGATATGTTTCTGTGTAATTTTTCTCTGTTTCACTATGTATCATCTTAAATACTCACTTCATGTCCAGGAAATATCTTAAATGGTGTATTTGCATTCTGAGTTTGTTTTCTGAGATATTTTTGGATTCTAGATATTAATTCTCTTGTCAGTTGATAGAAAGAAATGCTTCTTTCTCATTCTGTGGGCTTTCTCTTCACCCAATGGACTGGTTTATTTATCTGTGCAAATGTTTATTACTTCTATGAAGTCTCACTAGTCAGCTGTTTACTTTATTGACAGCTAGCATATTTGCCTGATCTTGGCCTGTACTAGATAATGCCTGTCTGATGGGATGCATAGATGAGAACTTGGATTATGAGACCTTTCTTTCTCTTCCTGAACCACTAGCATCCATTGATAAATACAGGTTTCTCATCAGGGAAAGCTCTAGCATTTCTTCCTATTCTCACTTTTGAGGCCATTAGGGTCTCACAGTTAGTAACAAAGCCATGTTCACATACATAGCTCTGATTAAACTCATATATCCACAAAATAAAACTAACATAAATGATATTTGATAGGGAGTTATTGTGAGTGCATTGACAAGCTTGATATGGAGTTGTTAGACATCTAAGATAATGTTTTATATGCTGTGAAATATTGAAAGAATGTATTCTCAAATAAAAACACTTTACTGGAGATATCAATAATAAACCACTCTTCAATAAATGGAAAAGAGTCCTGAGGAATGGAATGAATTTTGAAAGCTTTAGACATTCCATGCATTCACACTCACAGAATTTGGCTACTATTTCACAGCTGGCCTTTCTTCCATGCAATCTGTCCACTCTGTCTCAAGAAGCATTCTTCTGCATTGTGACTATCATAGAATGGGTGTATTCACTCAAATTGTAGATTTCTAACCGTGTTAGTGGACCTGACATTGGTTTTGTTTATTTCTTATGTGCTTTTGTTTTCTGTTATTGAATAGTAAGAATAATTGAAGTTTCCATTTTATAATCCAATTACAGGAAGATGAAATACTTCTGTTTATTAACCTTTTCAAACCAAATGGATGACTCACTCACATCTTCTGTTTATCAGTACTCATCTGCTGTATTTCTTGGCTTGATGTTCAGGATTAACATTGACAAAGGAAGCCATTGTGCACAGGAATTTTGTAATATGATTTTTATGGTTTGTATCTAGTTTTATTTTATATTTTCAGAGGAATGAAATGACTTGATATATTTATTTAAATTTGTATATATACTACACCATACAAATTATTATTTGTTAATGTTTGATGCACATATGTTTCATTAAATGATATAAAGGATTTCTTCATACATTCTGAATACATATGCTTACTGTTTTACAATGTTTTTTAAAATTTCCAAATATCTACATTTTTTATAGTTATCTGTCTTCCATTACCTCTTTGTCCTATGTAGGACAATGAAATAACTAATTGGTGGTTACCCTGAAAAACTTTTTCTATATCCAGTGTCCAATTTTTTAAGTTTCATTAGTGGTTCCTCACATATTTTGTTAAGTTTTCCTACTTAAATCTATAGGTCTGTGCATCACCAGGATGCAGCTTTACTCTTCTGAGGAAGATTACTTAGAGCTTTTTGATTACAGAACTTTTTATTTTTTAATTTTGTTTAATTTTATTTTCCCCCATGTATTATATATCCAGAATTCAGGCTTCCCTTCCTCCACTTCTCCCAGCTTTTCCCCATCTCCCTTCTCTCTCATATCCACCTATTCTCTTATCTCTGCTTCTCCTCAGAAAAAGATCAGATCTAACATAACAGGCATACTATCTAACAGAGGCCCTAAAGGAGGTAAAAGTGTCAGAAAAAAACCACTCCAACTTGTAGGAGTTCTAAAAGAATATGAAGCCCAACCACTTTAGAATATGTATGGTGGACCTAGCACATACCCATGCAGGCTCCATGACTGCTTCTTCAGTCTTTGTGAGCCACTGTGTGTCTTGGACAGTTAACTCTGTAAGGCATGTCTCCTACTGCCCTCGACATCCCTAGTCTTCACAATTTCTTTCTTTTCTTTTCCCCGTGGTTCTCCAAACTCTGCCCAATGTTTGGGAATGGGACTCAGTAACAGCTCCCATAAACTACTAGAGATATCATCTCTGATGAAGATTGTAGTTGACACTGATCTATGAAAAACCAGAACATCATTGGGAATCATTTATTACTATGCATGGTCTGCCTCCTGAATATCACTTCAGTGTCAATTATTGGCCCCATCTCTCCACATGATGTTCTACCTCTCTATTATCCCAGCACATCTTGAAATGCAATGCAAATTGTAGGTCGAAAATTTTGTGATTGAATTGATTTCCTTGTCCCAGTTCTGGAAGCTGTGCCTGGTTAAACAAGATGGCCAATTCAAGCTCCTTATTCTCCGTTACTAGGATTCCTCCCTATGGTCATGCTTGTAAATACCAGAAAGTGCCCACAATACTAGGTTTCAAGTGCACCTCCCAATTCCAGTGTGTATTCCCTATATGATCTCCCTCCAACTCTTTCCCCACAAATGATACATTCCCATCCTACATAAGTCTATCTGAAACATCTCCTCTATTTCCCCTTCCTAGAGAAAACCATATGTCTTTACTGGAGTCCTCTTTAAGTCTTATAATAAAAAAAGATATTGTGTTTTAAACCTTATCGAAATCCTTTTGTTTAGAATATCCATTGAAAATTTGCTAGCTTGCATTTTGATGCAGCATTTTATTTTATTATCCCCAAATTAATATCTACATTTTAATCCCATTACTTTATTATAAATATATGAATTTTCTTAACCACAAACTATTGTTTGCTCAATACCAAGATGAATTGGCCACAAGAGTCTTAAATGCAAATACTCTTTATTTCAGTTAAGTGATAAATCATGTCAGAGACCCTACCACTCTCAGCATTTCCTTGTGTGTTTGGCTTTTTCCTCAATCCTATGCATTTTGCCTCATCTATTCTATTTGTGGTCATATCAGAAAAGCCTTTTAAATTATTTCCCTTCTTCTGTCTTTACCCTTTCTCCAAATAATTCTTGGAAATTTTCTGTGTCATTTCTTGAGTATAACCATATGTGCAACATAAATTCATAATTTCATTTTCTGAGAGACTTATGGAATACAAGCTGAAATCATTTCTTGATTGATTCTCTTCTGTTTCTATGTAATCACTAGACAGTCCTACTACTTCATCTAACTCTCGCAAATTGAAATAATGTCTGTATTACACCTGTAATTCTTTTTATTTTCAACATCAATTTTTTTCTTTCTTTCACCAATCCTTATATCTGCATTTCACTTTACCATAACTTAAAGGGTGTTGAGACTCATGGACTTATTTTCTTCATGTGTTTGGGATTCAATCAACCATAGGAAATAAGAATCCCAAGTTCCCTGAATGAAAATGAGCAGAATATTGACACAATAGATTGTATCTAAGGACACATTGTATCCTCAAAGACACTCTAATGACTGACCTTAGATGAAAACACGTCTTGAAGGAAAGAAAACCCAGGCAGCACCTTCCAAGGCAAACTAAACTATATATCCATGAAGTTAAAAAGCCACTGTCCTAATTTTTGCATTTTTTGCTGTTAGATTTGCAGTTTGCTCACTTTGTAGAGCGTTCTTCATGTCTTGTTCTTTTTCTTCTTGTCTCTGTATTTTTCGTTTCTCAGTATAACTGTTGATAGACATTACATACAAAAACTGAGTGGAAATAAGGATGAGGTATAGAGAAACACCATTAAAATCCTTTAAAATTGCTTAAAGAATCCTGAAATAATGTAGTAAAATAGATAATAATAAAAAGCAACAAAGAAAACAATTAGATAATTATTTACTAGATGATTAAAAAGAAATGCTAATAAAAATACCATATGATTCTGAATGTGATATATGAATCTCAGGATTGTGTTATATTAGAAATACTATTCCAACTCAAATGTAAAATATTGAATTAGGTTTGCTACATACCAGTTCCTGCTTTAATCACTTTTTGCTTACATTAAAATATGATTACATCATGCTCCCCTTACTTGTCCTCCATGTAACTTCTCTCTGTTCTTCATACTGACTTTCTCACAAATTAATGATTTCTCATCAAATATTATTGTTACAAACATGTTATTCCATATATATATATATACATATATATATAATATAGATGTATAAATATGACCTGCAGGTTGTCTTTGTACATCTTCTTTGCATATGCAAATTCAGATGACACTTTGATATTGGATAACTGTTTAGGGGTGTCATCCATGGGAAAATTAGTATCTTTCTTCCCTTCATTAGTTGTTAGTTTATGTCTAGGGTTAGAAACATAAAACTGTCCCCTTCTATGGTAGCTTAATTATTTTTCTTGTCATTGATCAGATGTTTTGTAGTCAGCCATAATTTTATATTTTTTTGTTGGAGCATCCCTATTATTTAGAAGAAAATATCTCTCAACAAACTTCCTGTTCCTCTAACTCTTAAATTATTTCACATGCTACGTCTGAATTTGTTGTAGAGCCATTGATACACAGTTGTGCTACAATTTTTCCATTGGACTTATGTGCTCCATGATACATTGTTGTTTCCACGTTAAAAAATTGTGATTTACTGTGATGGTGTCTGATGCAAAGAGAAGTTTATACAATCAAGGATTAGTGCTACAACTTTTGTTAATCCACTGGTACTTAGAATACAGTTATAAATAACTTGGTATAGTGAAATGATGGTAGGGCATTCTCTGGGATGATATGATATCCATTAGAAATGAGTGATTTATATACATTAAAAGAAGTTGTACTAGCATACAGCATGCATTCACCCTATGTTCAGCAGGTGCTGAGTAATTGGTCAGTCCAGAATCAAACGATCCCATGAGATTGAAAAGGGTAATCACTGTCATATTGCAGGCTAGACCTTGGCTTCAGTGGATTACCTGTTGGTGAGAAGAGACAACATATATGCAACAGCATTTCAAGGTGATGAGAATAATGAAAACCTCAGACTGGCTAGTTGGTGAGGGTCGCTCTACAGAATTTCAAAAGTAGTTTCGGTTTGATGATGTGACCATAAATCAATGTCATTTGGCAGCTCTGAGGGCTTAGGAAAAGGTAGAAGATTCAGTCAAAAATTAAATTTTCTTTAACAAGATCATTCAGGGTAAATGGAGTTCTTTATAGATTTTCTGCAAGGACTATCTGGAGCCACAACGAGGGTTATCTCAAACCCTGAAGATCAAGGTGAAGATCAAGACCATAGCAATTGCAAAAGGTTTTACAGCTTCTACAGGAGAACTCTGCACCCATGGTGCAGTGGGTTTGAGCTACTGTAGACATACATTCAATTACTTATAAGACCAGTGTAATAAAAGAATAAATAGTTAAGGGGCAAAAATATCACAATACCTGCTGCTTTAATTGTGGGAGATATGGCCATTTGCAAAGGGATTATATCTGAGTTGTTTTAAAAGACCATAGTTTCTTTAAATATCAGTCAGAGAAAAAGAGGCAAATTGCCTAGGGTTTGCAGATGGTAGATCTGACGACCATAGTAGATCTGGGTAGGTTGCTAGGTTTCCTTCTTTTACTACTTACCTCTTGTAGGGTAGGACGTAAGTCCAGTTACAGAAATGTTGGTTACTGCTAGGATATGAGGGCCTCTATTGGGAATGTAGGAATATTGTCTACACTGGTCATTGTCTACCCAAGCTTCATTAAGCGTCATTTGACCATTGAATGTTTGAGTTATTTTTTTACTTGAGACACAAACTACAATCCAGCCTGTATTGGCACAAACCTCACTGCACTTACCAGGTTTACCTTAAGTATGTAAAAGGCCACCAGTCCCTGCCTCTGAGTACTGGGGTTTTAGGTATACATTATCATTCTTGGTGACACCTTTACTTTATTGTTTATATTTAAATCAATATTGTTTTAAAACTAACTTGATTTACAAGACTCTGACTTATTTGCTGGACTGGAAAATCAAATCACATTTCATTCTCTAACTGTGGGGTTGAGTTTGGTGCAGTGATAAGCGTCCTGTCTTCTTCAACTCATACTTCTTCTTTATCTTTGACTTTCATAGTCTCAACATGTGGTGATCTGACTTTATTCAAGTCAATAACCACCCTACATGAAAGTAGTAATAGAAGCTTTCCTGGTCAGACAGAAAATGGATCCCAAAATCTTCATAGAGTTTTCTTTTTACTAAAATTTCTAATTTAATAAAAAAAACATATATTAAGGGACAAAAATTATAAAAATGTCTATTCTTACAATTTGGAAGACTAGTGTTAACTCTCCTTAAATGGAGAGTAGAAATATTTGGGACAATCCAGTCACCATACAACATTACACTTGATGACATGTGCAAAGACTATTTTCAAATAAAATTGTGCTCTGATACAGTGACATGCCACTCTGTGCCACAAGTATGTTGTGGAAAATATTCTTGATAAATTAATAGAGTTGAAATGGAGACAAACTCACATTTGCTGTACACACGCACACATAACACAGAGAGAGAGAGAGAGAGAGAGAGAGAGAGAGAGAGAGAAAACGAATATCACAAAGCATAATCTAGAAGACACAATATTGAACCAGTTCCAAGATTTTAACTGGACTCAGTGGTTCATGATTATTCATGAGAAAGAATTGCAGCCTCATCAAATGTTTGAAGGAGATGTCTCTAAATGGCTCCATCAATCTTGTTCATAGAATCAACTATAAAAATATGTTGAACATTCTCTGCCCATCTGAATAGTAACTAGGTCCTCCCCAAAGCTACTAGATTTATTAAATGTATCCAGAGTTCTAAAATTCAGAATTGTAAAGTTAATAGGAAAACCCTTTCAGAGGTGCACCATGGGAAGATCATTTCTGTGATCGCAGGTACTGGATTTTTATCAGCAGTCATTTCTTGCTTTGTGGACACATGTTCCCAATTTTCCGCAAACTTGATATTCAGATTTTATCTCTGTATTTATCACTGTGAAATTTATTTTCTCATTTAAATGTCCAAGCAGCTATACTAAGATAGAGCCCTGACCAATGACTTCTTTTTTTCAGTTTTATTTATTTGTATCTTATAAACATCTGTGTTTTGTTGTATGTATGCCTGTGGAAGGATGTTGGATCACGAAGAACTGGAGGTACAGATGTGAGCTGTCACATGGATGCTGGAAATTGAACGCATGTCCTCTGGATGAGAAGCTAGTGCTCTTAACATTGATATAGCTCTGTAGATCCCTCAAATTTCTTTAATGGACAACTCATTTGTTGAAAGATAACTCAAATGTGTTGGTTCTGATGATTAAGGATTTAATGAGCATTATAGGGGTGTGTATGTGTGTGTGTGTGTATCTTATAGGAAATTAACCCAGTTGGATTACAAAAGATCCCCACAAGAAAAACAGACAAATAAAAATTGGAATACTGTGCACAGAAAGAACTCTTCATTTTAAATGGTTGGTCACGTTAAGCTAAATGACTCTAATGTGTGTATATATATATATGTAGTCTTTTGTTTGCTTTAAAGGGCAGATTTTAGGCCTTCATAGCTGAAGTCAATGTCCCTTTAGGACACAGGACACAGATAATTCTTGATTCTGCCATGAAAGCTTATTTCATGTAGTCTATGATTCATGTTTCCAGAAAATTCTTTTGATGCTAACAAGGGATGGAAGCAATTAATCACTCTACCTACTGCAACATCTACGAATCATCAAAGTTAAAAACATGACAAGATTTATATAAAGGAATGATGTCACTTGCAACAACATATCATGAAACTTTTTTCTTGGTTAAACTGACTTCTCATACAAACAGAGCTTTAATTAAGATCAGAAACAAAGAGTCTGAATAGTAGGTAATCAATCTTGAAAAAAAAATAGATACTTCACCCCTGAATACTTGCTTGCCTTTTTAATAGTATATATACAGACCTAAAATCATCTATTCATTAAGTCAATTGTGTTAAGACTACTCACTCAAATTAACCTTGAATATTATAGGCCTGCAGCTAGAAGGGAATGAAAAGTATTGAATTGATTCCCTTTTTTGCTGTATGCTTGAACGCCTGCATTCCATTAGATAAGTATGCCCGCAGTTTGCTATTTTAGCCAGAACAAGATATTTGTCTGTATGCCAGCCATGTAATTTTTTCCCAGTATACAAATTGTTATCTTTACCTTTTGTAATTCATAATTCTTCTAAGTTCTAATTTTTTTATTTTTATTATTAAAAGAAGTAGATTATCATACAAAAGATGTGTTTACACATGTCATCAAAGTGAGAAAAACCATGCCATTATCCTCTATGGGTCCCATAAAAGAGTGAAGTACTGTATTCACTTGTCATAACTTTTGTTGTTTACCCTACTTCATTGAGACAGAGGAACCCTCATGCAAACTAGAGCTGGATATGACTCACACAGATAGGTAAGTCTTTGTCTGTATGGGAAAGTCAGTTTCACCAAGAGAAAGATTTATGATATGTCTAAAGGAAACATGAATAGATCTCACACATGTCAAAAATTCGAAGATCAGTAAAACTATTACAATCACTTAGAGCTGAGATGGCAATGTCTCTCTCCCTGCCAGCCCAGTAATTGATTTGAGTTTTCAGTATTAGACAAAATAGACAATACTATTGATGAGAAGCTTTTCTCACCACACAGTAAAAATGAGAAAGGGGCAAAGAAGTTGGTGAGGATCAGATTCCTAGCAAAAGGAAAAAGCATGGTCTTTGTCAAACTGATTACTACCATGACTTGGGCATCATTGGTCCTCATTAGCCATCAATGGCTATGAATCTTTGTAAATCTCAATCATTTAGGACCATAATTTGTCCTCTTTTTTGAGAAATTAAAAAGATATAAGAATCCCATCAATACTCAAGGATATATTCTGATGATCTGATATATTTGAGGTTTAATATTTAAAAATGAAAATCTCAGTATGCTAAATTAAATCAATGTTAATTGAAATTTTCATCACTCAGTGTAAAGTAAAGGAGATCTATAGACTAACAGACTTGACGATATCATGGGGGATTATATATACTCTCAAACATCTAAGTATTTAAAAAATGCTGATTTTTTTACTTTTCAATGTATACACAAATCATTTGACTTCATTATTCCTAATATCAATAGAAGTATGAAATTGGAAATGGTCGCAATCCTTTAATCACAGATTACATAAAATCAACCAGAGGTTTCCATTCTATTAAATGTATAAATAAATTTTGCCTCATATGTAAACCTATTACACTTAGAAAAATTATTTGCATGAGGTTTAGATTTTGTTCATTATTATCACATTCAGTCTTACAATACAGTAAGAAACAAAACATTAGAAAGTAAATAATTTTAAAGAAATAGTATGTTCTTTTGCATTATTTTAAGAATAGCTTATTTTTATTGTTCATATTGAAAACCTTTTTAGCATGGACACATTTGTAATACTAATAGTACTTATGATGTGGAGAAAGGAAAAATGTGGTCTCAAAGCAGAGCCATATTATACTGAAGAATCTGTCCCAGGAGTATATCAACTTAGATCTGAATAAATATTTCTTAAGTCACTCCTTAATGTTATGGGTAACATGATGATCTGCTTTCACATCCAACAACTACATGAAAAACTGGTCCCAATGCTGGTGAAGTTAACTCACAAGGGCCCTGGGTTCATTTTGACCAAACTGAGATGATTTGGAAACAATGGTATATTGAAATCCAGATGAAATGTTATATTCAAGGGTTACATCTGCTCTCCCAATGTTTATACCCACATATCCACAAACAAACTTATTTTATCCACACTCATACACATCAATACATATGAACACACGGAAGCACAACCAGGATGATAGTAATAATAGAAAAAGGACAGAAATGAATTGAAGATGAGGACAAAATAAGGATGATAAAAAATATCATGACATGAGTATGTAAATACTAAAGCTTTGGTTAGTAAAATTCTCAAAGTCTATTGATTTCTTCTTGGTTTAAATTTTGTATTTTGGCTAAATTAGGAAACTCTTCCATTTTTTTAAAGATTTGCCAACTCAGTTAAATAAACCTTTTTAAAAATATCTACTTACAATATTCTTTATTTCTTTGGTGTCCATTGAAATATTTTGCTTTCAGTTGTTACTTGAGTCAGAACTTGATTATTTGAGTCATCTCTTTTTTTCTTCTTGTCAACTTGGCCAAAGGCTTATCTACCTATCTTCTTTACAACTTTAATGAAACAATTGTGATATGCAGAATTAGCCTACCTTGGGTAAAAATCCCCTTGTTGGTTGTCCAATGTAGAGTTGTCAACATGGAAGCAATATACAGAAACAACAAAAACAGATTAATCAGGCTTTATGCAAATCTTTTATATACATGTGCATAGGCATTATGTATATATATGTAACAGTAACAACCGAAAAAACAGGATACCAACTGGAGAGTAAGGGGGATATGAGAGAAGTTTGATGGACAGCAGTGGCGGGATGGAGAAAAGAGCCTGTGGAAAATAATTTAATAGTATTTCACTTTAAAAAATGCTAGACTCCTTCACAGGCTAATTTCAAATTCTACAATTTTATACAAAATTGATGTTAGAATCGCTTATTATCCATATTGGAAAAAAAATGAAAGTATCAGAAAACACAGTCATAAATAGTGTAGGTTTAAATTTCAATGCTGGAAAAGTAGTAAATTCTGCCTTGTGTATGTCATTTGAGATTTATACTTTTTTTATACAGTTTATTTTATTCAATTGCTACCATTCTTAGAAGGTGTTATTTTCATCAACTTTTTTGTCCAGCAGTAGTTTGATTTTGACTCACAATAACTGTTCTACTGTGAAGAACAATTGACATTTCAGGATTGTCACCTCATACCTGTTTTAATTATCTTGTCATTCAAAGGATTCAAATCAAAATATTGGTAATATATCAAAATATTAAAAGTAATTAAAAGAAACATTTTTAAATAAAATGAAATTGCCTTGTTGAAGTAAATATTTTTCTTCTAAAAATATTTGACGAATATGTTAAAAACAAGCTGGAGAAAAAAATATCTTCCACAATTGGTTTAGGAAAACTTGGATATTTGTGTGAGAGGAATTACAGTAGACAAGTAGACTTACAGCAATCACTACGCATCCTGGACATTTGACTCCATGAGGCATGTCTCCTACTGCCTTCGACTTCTTTAGTCCCCACAATGTGTCTCTGTTCTCTTACCCCTTGATTTCTAACCCCCAACAAATGGCCATGAGACTCTCTTACTGTTCCTATCACCTACAAGAGGTAGCTTCTCTGATGAAGATTAGACTAGACACTGATCTATGAATAAAGGCAAACTTCATTATGAATCATCTATGGGTATCCAGAGTCTGAATCCTGGTCATCCCTGCAGTGTCAATCATCTGTTACAGCTCTTGTTTTGAAGTTCTGCCTGTTGATTGGCCCAGTACATCTTGAAGGCAGAACAATTTGTAGGTCTAAGATTTTGTGGCTTAGTTGATGTCCCAGTCCCACTACTGCAAGCCTTTCCTGGTTATAGAAGATGGCTAATAAAAGAAAATATTCATAATCTTCAGTTAAGTGATAAATCACGTCAGATACCCCATCCTCAGTGCTTCCCAGTATGCTGTGCTTTCTGTTCAATCCTAGGCAACTTGACTCATCCATTCAATTTGAGGTCATATCACAACAGCTCTTTAATTTTTTCCATTTTCTCTCTTTTTTTGGTGCAAATGCTAATTGGATATTTTCTGACTTCTTTGAGTATAAGCATATGCACCGCCTAAATTCATAATTTCTTTTTCTAATACCTTTATGAAATATGAAGTGAAATCATTTCCTGTGTCTCTATGTAATAACAAAATAGCGTTAATATTTCATCAGATTCTCCCAAATTTGAAATAAAGTCTGTACCACACCTCTTTATCTGTTTATTTTCAACAACACAAAAATCAATGTCTTTTAATTTCTTCCACCTTTCCTCATATTCACATTTCATTTTATACTTATCCATAAGGACATGAGAAGACATGTGAGAAGACATAAGGACTTATTTTCTTCATGTTTGTGGGGTAAAATCAACCGTAGTAACTATGAATATAAAGTTCCCTGAATAAAAAGAAACAGAATATTGACACAATAGATTGTATACAAGGACACCTTGCATTTTCACAGTCTCCTCTCACTCTGTCCACTCACCTGAGACTACAACCTGCCGAGACGTTAAGAAAAACCCAGGCAGAAACTTCCAAGGCAAATAAAACTTAATATGTTTGAGGGAGCAAAGCTATTGTTCTTCTTTGACTTTTTGTTCTCTTAGATTTTCAGTTTCCTCACATTACTCACTTATTCTCATTCTCGATCTATTTCTTCTTGCTGCATTTTCTTTCACAGTACAAATATTGATTGACATTACACACAAAAGAGAGGTAGAGAAGAAATAAGAATGAGGTTTGGAGACACTCAATTAAACTAATTTTGAAAATTGCTGAATCCTGAAATCATTTACTAAAATATAATAATAAAGTACAACAAAGAGAAAAATTATGTAATTATTACTGAGAAGATTAAAAATAATTTTGGAAAAAATATCACTTGGTCCTGTATGTAAATTTGAAGTACAGCATTGTGTTATATTAGACAAACTCTTCCAACTCAATTGTAAATAATAAATTATGTTCATTACTTATCAGGCCTATTTTTGTAAATTTTTCCTTATATTAAAATATAATTATACCATCCTCAGACTAAATTTTTCTCCCTGCACCTTCTCTGTTTTCTACCCACTTACTTTATGTCAAATTAATGACTTTGTCTTCTAATATTATTGTTATATATATATATATATATATATAATTATTCCATATATATTTATATAAATATATTAATATGGGACATTTTCTTTATCTTATTATATATGAATCTTCAGCTGATATCTTGGTATTGGATCACCAATTGGGGAACTTATGCTTGTAAAAATTGTCCTTAGTTTTTGTCTGGGATTGCAAAACAATAAAATTTTCCTCTGCCATAATAGCATAATCATTTTTCTTGTCATTGTTCAGATCATATTTATACAACATAATTTTATGTATTTTTGATGCAGCTTCTCTATTATTTCAGAAGACACTATCTTTCAACACACTTCTTTGTCTACTACTCTTACATTCTTTCAGATACTTCTTCTGTATTGGTTGCATAGCCATTCACAAAAAGTTATGCAATAAATATTTCCACTGGACTAATGTATTGCATGACATATTGTCTCCATTTGAACAAATTGTGATTTCCTGTGATGATATCTGTTTCAAAGAGAAAACTCTTCAATCAGGGTTTAGTGCTATAATTATTTATTAGTGTAAGGGCATTTAGACTATAGTTTAAAATTATGTTATTCTAGGAAATAATGGTTAGGGATTCTACGATTCATGACCAGAGTAGATCTGTGTGGTTTACTAGATATCCTTCTTGCATTAGTTACCTCTTTTTGGATAGGCCTTAAGCCCACTTATCCAGATGTTGGTTACTGCTAGAATATGAAGGCCTCTATTGTACCTCTGTTTATTTGACTATGCTGACAATTGTCATTCCAGGTTTAAGTGATATTTGATTATGAATATTTGGGTATTTTCCTTGCTGTTGTTTCTGTACTTGATACAGAAGTCACAATCCATATTGGCACAAATCTCACTATGGTGTCCAGGTTTACCTTAAATGTGTAAAAGTCAAATAGTCATTGACTCATGGGTACTAGAAATTTAGGTGTACATCATCACTCTTTGCTGAAATCTTTACATTATTGTTTACACTTAATTAAATTTTGATTTAAAATTCAATTTTTCAGCAAAACTCTGCCTTCTTTGCTACATTGGAAAGTCAAATCACATTTCATTTGTTAACTGTGGTGTTCAACTTGGTGTAACAATAAGTCTTCTGTCTTCTTCAATTCATGCTTCCTCCTTTTATTTGATTTCTGTTGTTTCTATTAGGTGGTGAGCTGACTTTATTAAAGACAATAAATACCCTACAATGAAAGTAGAAATAGAAGCCTATGACTTTTTTGGTTTTTAACTTTCAATACCATGCTATTCACATATTCCATATTAGAAATCCTTGAATTTAGATGAACATTAAAACCTGAACAACAATAAACCCTGAGTATAGTATATGTATATATATTTATACATCAAATTTTGAATTTCAAATCAAAATTTATTTAAATTTATATATATATATATGTACATACACACACACACACACATATATATATATATATATTATCTTTTATATATATATATCACCTAGCTGTCATATTTGTTTATGTGTCACGATCAAATATTAGTTTACATGAAGATTCTTGTGTATTCTAATCTTTTTAATGTGGTGACTTAGTGTACAAAGTGGGCTATGAAAGGGGAGGAAGAGATGCAAAGTAAGGAGAGGAGTGAATAAAAGCAAGGTATGGAAAAAAAACAACATAAAAGCAGAAGCAAGAGTAGAAAAGGGAATAAGCAAGAAATAAATGTCAATCCAATGAAGAGAGTGAGAAAGAGGACCAAAAAGAACAAAGAGTAATGATGGCCATGTATGAGATTGCCACATGATATATATTTCTTTGTAGCATAACATGAAGTAAAACCAATTAAAAGTAAATAGTGGTAAAAAAGATGGTAGAAGAGGGCTGGATGAGGTAGAGAAGAAGGAAAGGGCAGTAAGATAAGTGAAAGGCAGGAGGAATAAGTTCATGAATGTTACACAGAGGAGCTGCGTGTGGCTCTGATTTACTGAAACAAGATTTGTACACTTTAGATAAAAGCAGAAATACCCAAAATATTCTCAAGACAATGTCAATGAGGCAACTACAATGAAGGCTTAGAATTAGAATATACAGTTCAAAATATCAAGTTCAAAGGAAGAAAGTTATATTTGGTTTTTTGGGGCTTAAAAGGAAAGTTTATTGGTCTATGGATGCAGCTGGCTCAGCTATGTTTAAAAATACTGAAAGAGTTTGTCAAATTCTTTCTGTTACAGAGTAAATATATTGTTTCTTTCATTCATGAAAATCAGGGAAGTGAAAGCCTGACATATCACCTTCAGATTTTCCTGAGTACAGAATATCTTGTTGTAAAAGGTTATTTTTAGTCATGTAAAAAATAATTGTGCAAAGCTGACCTTCTATTGTTCCAGTGGGTCCTACAGAAAGGACAGGCCATAGGTTGAAGGTTTTCTGGCTGGGATGGTGGTCCCAATTCTAACACTGGATGCCTTGCCATGCTATTGCCATGCCACAGGAGATGGACTGTTCTGGCGCTCTATTCCATAAAACTAGAGGCCCATCCAGGATCTACCTCACATATTTCACTGCACTATGTCTACTGATCAACCTATCAATGTCCTATTCTGGTTATTTCTCCATATATACTTTGCCTCCATCATCTCCCCCTCTCACACGAACTGGTACCTCCACTACAATTTGCATCCTCCCCCCAGCCTACCTGCATCATCTATTCTATTTCCCAGGGAGATCTATTTACCAAATACATCCCTATGCCCACTGCAGGCATCCTTATTCCATAGTATCCCTGAGTCTGCATTGTAGCACCTATGTCCTTTGCTTAAGTGTTAATAGTAAGATAGATTTTGTACATAACTTGTTTGACTTTCTGAATCTAAGTTATATCTCTGTGTGATTTTTTTTCTTGTTCCATCATTTGCCTGAAAAATTATTGAGATCATGTTGTTTAATAGCTGAGTAATACTCCCTTGCATACTTGTACCACAATTTATAATTGAAGATATCTCAGGCAGACAAGCACAAGAAGCCTAGATGTGCGAAAGAAGTTTATGGGTTTAAAACATTATTATTTATACTTATTTACCCATATCACACTCATACATTCCTACCACTATATTTCTCTTTATCTTTTGACTATTTTTGATTTGGGAGGCTTTCTGCATCTAAGCACACTGATTTAGGTAATCCATGTTTCAGCCTTTCAATGCTTGGAAATATTTACATTCATCCTACATTTGTATTGTGATATAGCTTAAAGAAGCTTACTATTTCTTCCTTTAAAATGGGCAGGCACTCTTAGGACCGTTTACCTGGAAAAACCAGGTTTTAGCATCCAGTCTCATTGGCCTTTTACCTTTTAGAGGTCCTAGCCAATTTTGCGGGAGGTCAGTATTATTTTATGATGTGTCTCCAGTAAACATGAGGGTTAGTATGTTGTTACAATGATTTATTGAGTTGAAATCACCATGTTCTGTAATGTGCCCCTCTCCCAGTTAGCAAGAGCAAGCCCAAGCAACAATTTTACTACTAAGTAGTGTAGACAACATATCACTGAGACTTTCCCCAGCTATCCAGCAGAAAAAAGATGAAGAAGAAACATTGGGCCATACTTTCTGGCACTTCAGCAACCAGAGCCTTTTCTAATAGTATGCTTACACTGCCTTGTTTGGTGAGGTATGTAGCAAAAACTGGTAAGAGAAAGCTGGTTGATTGATCTGAACACACTCCGGGAATCTTGAATCTGCCACATGGCTAACTGATTGCTCCCTCAATGCAAAACTGGATAATTGATGTGCACACACACTTGAAAACTAACAAGGCAAAATTGGTTAATAATTGATCTGCATACACTCCTGAAGTTCTGAATCTGCAACCTGGTGAACTGACTGCTCCCTCCATGGAAAGCTGGTTAATTGATCTGCACAGAAACTTCAAATCCTGGAATCTACAAACAGATGAACCATCTGCTACCTCAATTTAAAACAGGTTGACTCATCTGCACAATCTCCTGAAAATCACCAATGTAAACTGCTTAAAAATGTTGCACATTTTCCTGAAACCCCACATCTGCAAAGCTGCTTAAGTGATGGCTTGCTCAAGGATAAGCTGGTTAACTGATCAACAAAAGCTCCTGAAAAACAGCAAAGCAAAGCTGGTCAATTGTTCTGCACACACTCCTGTTATACTGAATTTGCAAAGCTGCTTAACTGATTGCTTTCTCAATGCAAACCTGGCTAATAGATCTGAACACACACCACAGAAATTGTGAATTTGCACACCTTGTTAACTGACTACTCTCTCAATGCTAAGCCGGTTAAGTGAGTTGTACATGCTCTTGAAAATGTCACAGTAAGATAAAAGTATTTATAGGAAGTTGTGATTCTTTGCGAAGAAAAATATTACTTCACTGTCTCTATATTTTTGCTAAGTATTACTGATTTATTGAAACAGTAAACATTATTTTACAACAAATAGAAAAGGAAAGAATAAAACTTGTTTGGAATATGTCATTGATGATATTGTAAGGCTGATCCATTAATCATGTAAGACAACTACAATGAGATATAAAAAAAAATGGAGGGACATAGCATATTTTTTAAAATTAGTATTTCAAATTTAGGAATTTAGACTGAGGTCAAAATGTGCAATATGAGTGAGTGATAATCATTGGACAAAATGGCACAACACTGAGAGATTTTTAAAATTTTATTACTTGTATTTTTTAAGTTAATTGTAGGTCTCTCTGTGTAGACACATGCATATGGAGTTCAACGGGAAACTTGTGGCAATGATAGTTGGCAACTTAATTTGGAAGGCTTTGCAGCAAGCAACTATATCCAGTGAGCCATTTTGTAGTGAAGTCATTTTACCTGTAATTCCAGGAAATCCAGTTAAGAACCCAGGAATATAATTTATGAAAAGGATAAGTACAATGCAAAAGTCTTTATATATAAAATTATCTCAATTGGTGAATAAAAACAATGAGGAATTCAAATCCCATGTTATTACATTTCTTTTAATATGCCAATGTGTGTATCTTTTAGAATATAAATATATACACACATGTAAATTTATTATATATGTAATATATGTATTATACATACATGAGCTGTGTGGTGGTGACACACACCTTTAAAGGAGTCAGACCCCCGCAGATCTCTGAGTTCTTTGAGTTAAAAAGTCAGCTTTGTTGACAGAGCAAGTTCCAGGTTAACCACTGCTACACAGAGAAACTATGTCTAGACAAAACAAAAAAATGAAAAATGCAAAAATATTAATATATGATCAGTTTGATGGGATAACAATCTCTATGAAACCAAAGTGCTTGTAATACAATGTACTTAGGTGTCATAGTTACTTTTCTATTGAGAAGAAACACCATGATAAAGGAAACTTAAAGAATAAAACATCTAATTGGTACATGCATACAATTTAAGAGAATGTGTCCATTATCATCATGGTGGGGAGCATGGAAACACAGAAGGCCAGGTCTCCTCTAACTGTGCCATGACTTTTCCAACAAGGACAGTCTTCCTCCAAAAAGACAATGCCTCTTCCCACAAGGCCACATCTACTCCAACAAGGAGACACCTCGTCCCACAAGGACATAACTCCCCCATCACAAGTACACCTCCTTCTACAAGGACATACCTCCTCCAATGTGAACCACTTATTCCACCAAGGATATGCATACTAATTCTTCCATATATTATATCAATTGAGTAAAAATCATAGGAGCCAATTTGGGCCATTTTCATCCATATCACCTCAGTAAGGAATGGGGACCAGAGAGAGGTATCAAGCAAGGGTGAGGGACAGAGGAAAAAGAGCAGTGAGAGAACAAAACAGTAAAATAAATAAGGAAATGAGGGAGGAAGAAGCAGAAATCAGTATAAATGAAGGGAAATCTGAAGGAAAGTGGTGAGGTATGGAGGGGGCAGCCAAGCACAGAAAATACCCGGGAGAGAGATAGAGAAGCACTCAATGGATAATGGATGGAGAAAGAGGGAGAAAATAATCAGGTGAAAAAATATGAAATGAAAGAAAATGAGCACAGTACTGAGGGGAAAAGGAAGAGCATTTGTTTATTTTCTCTAATCATGTCCAGTGAAATTGAACTGAGTTGTTTGTTGACTCAGGATTGAAGAGTTTACAAGCATCTATTAATTGATCTGTTGACAGCTCCAAGTTCCACTTAGCAGATTTGAAGGATCTGAACAGTGAATGTGGACAGAGGAGATGAGGTGAGGACAGGCATTGAATGGATGGAGAGGAGAGACAACAACTAAAAGACTGGCAGACTTTAGCAAGGTGGATATTCCACGATTAATTGCCATTGACTTGTTACAAGAGATCACTCATGTGTTTCAAAACTTGAGTCCCAGTGGATCACTAAGAATTGTGTCAAGAAATACTAAGGCGACTTGGGAGATATAGGAGCAAAAAAGAATTTCCAGATTCAGGCTTAGGCTAGTTTTCAGAAAATTAGCGCCATAATCACAACTTATCAGGAACTCATCAACATCAGAATACAATATTTTGAATTCATTTGGACATAATTAAATGAATAGGAAAGGCACCGTTATAGGATAGCATAATATAACAAACATAGATTAATAGTAAACAGGTAGGTAGATGATAGAAAAGTAATGAATGGACAACTTCTGTACACATATATGTAAAAAGGCAAGATGCATACATAATAGATAAATTCATTGATTCAGCATTAAAATTTTGGTTTTTTTGACATGTTTCATATTGTTTGATATGCAGTATACACACACATACAAACACACACACACACACATATATATATATATATAAAATTTTATGCATTATATCTGTGCTATATATCATTTGTGCATTACATATATCATATATACTATATGCGTATATACACTAATATATATTTATATATACATATATATATGCATGTATGTTTATGTTATATATATTTGTTATGCTTAAAAATATATATATATATCTCATTGTTTGTGTAATTTTAATATACCAAATGAAAAGCAATCATATATTATATATACCCACATATAACAATGTGTATATTATATTTAATAAATCTCTTATGATGTATAATGTTGCATATGTAATAGATAGACAGATAGGTAGGTAGATAGATAGATAGATTTTTTTAACTTTTGGATACAAGCACAGACATCAGTCTGAAAGAGTGGAGGTAACACAGATGCAAACATGAACAACTCTATATACTGTTCCTACCTGACACAAATAAGCAGAGATACAGCACAAACATCCCCACAAAATGGTGCATCTTCACAGTGAGGATGAAATGTGTATGGAACAATGGACATCAGTATGAAATTATTCAAACACATATCATGGAGGAAGCATGGGATGCAAGCACAAACATCAATACAAAATGGTCCAAATTGGCACTGAGATAAAATAAATGGAAGAAGAGACATAAATAAGAACTTCTCCAGAAAGTCACCGTGGAAGGTATGATATCATGAATGCAAGGGTATTACACAATCTATGCTATATATGTATATATATGCTTTAATCAGGAGTTCATCCTCACTGTAAAGATGGAACAGTTTGTCCTAATATCTGCACTTGCATCTGCAGTCTCCCCACATGTAATCTGAGGGATTCAGAATGAACTGGTCTTCCTTAGCTTTCCCAAACTACTGCAGCATGGTATATATCCTACACCTGGCAAGCATGCACTACCTTCTGTCCATTGCTGGGAACTGCATTCAGTCCTCCAAAACAGGACCACGTCTTCAGGTAGGTGGCAGTGTGCCTTAGAACATACATGACAGGAGTGTAAAAATGTCAATGCTATCGAGTGTCATTGATATAGCTGTCTAAATATGAGCAATACGAGAATGATAACAATCAACATACATATGTGGACAAGAAAAAACTCTCAGACCTCTGCACTATACATGGAACTACAGACAACTGAGCAAAAATGAGAGAGGGAGAAATGTATCCAGGGAAGAGCACACAAATTGAATTTCAAGGACCAAATATTCACCCCTGAAATCATGGATTCAGGTAGCATCATAAAGATTGATTAGCATACATGTAGGAATATGTATGCACATATATGTATGCATGGAATTATAATTAATGAACAAGGAGGTCACAAACTATATATATATATATATTTGTATATATGTATATATATTTGTATATATATATATTTGTGTATATTTGTATATGCATATGTATATATATATATTTGTATATATGTATATACATATGTATATGTATATATACATAGATAGTGTTTTCACATATATAAATGTATGATGTCATTGATTAAAATAGGACACCATCAAAAGAATAGAATATCCTCAATGGAAGGATACAACATGTAAATGGAAAGGTATGTCACCATAAATGTAAAAACATGACAACATAATTGGAAAGATATGAGACTGTAAATGAAACGGTATGACATTCTGAATGGTAGGATATGACACAATTAATGGATGAACATGATGATATCAAGGGAAAAATACAATACCAACAATCAAAGTATATGATATCATAATTGTATTTTCCGAATGTTAGTATGTGACAGCATTAATGGAAGTATACGACATCAATGCTGAATTATATTATTTTAAAATTATTAGAATGTGACATAAAAATGGAAGGATTTGTAAGTGTCAATGAAGATACAGGATGTATTTATATTAAGGAAATGACATCATAATAGACATGATACAACATCATTAGTAAATATGATATCATGATTGGAAATGTTCATCATAATTGGAAGATAAGGAAACACTCTGTAAAGAGACATGCCATCATACCTGGCAGAATACATGTGATCCAGTAGTTTATGACATCAGAATTGGAAAAGTCTCACACCATCAATGGAAGGAAATGACAATGTAAGAGGAAAGGTATTATGTCATATTTGGAAATATATAAAACCTTCACTGGGAAGATAAGACAGTGTAACGTAAAGAATATTGTATCAATATAATGGTAAGATATGTCATCAATGAGAGGATATGACATCATATTTGGAAAGACATTATATGAAAATTGAAGAGGTCCTAAACGGAATGAAATGACATCATCATTGTAATGATAGTATATTATTAATTGCAAAAATATAATAATTGGAAGTGTATGACATCATAATTAAAGGGTATGACATTAACACTATTACTGTAAACAAAAAAGGTGTAATGGTGGGATATGTCACCATAAGTAAAATTGCATTAGTGAAAGAACATGGGATCGCAATTGTAAAGATATGACATCAACAAAGGAAGGGTCTGACAGAATCCATGTTAGGAAATGATATCATAATTGAATGATATGACAACATAAATGTAAATATATGACATCATAATTGGAAAAGTATGATGCAATAGTAGAATGGATATGACGACACAAACAGAATGACATTATATCATAATTGGCCTTACATTCTTTTGGCCTCTTCTTCCCCAGGGTTTCCTGAGCTCTGATGGGAGAAATTTGATAACATCCCATTATGGCTAAGTGTTCCAAGGACTTTCACTCTTTTCATATTGTCTATCTATGAGTCTCATTCATTTGTAAAATGAGAGAAGAAAAAATAAAATACGAAGTATAAAAAAGATAATTTTCTTTAAAAAAAAAAAAGAGGATCCCCAACAGGATATTATGACACAACGAATATCCAAAGATGAATTTGAGAGCCCTTTGTGCTGGCCGTCTACTGCTGGGTATGGAATCCATGCTTATGAGTACTGTGTTTCCTAGTGAGACTCCCTTGGAGAAAGTAAAGTTTTCAATTGAAAGTGGTTATCAGTTGGAGACAGCTTATGGTTTAGGGATGGGGCATGTGTCCACTTCTCCCCTCATCTCTAGGACTCCAAGTGATGCAGACCTGTGAGGCCTTGTCCATGGTGCCTAAATCTCTGAGGTCATATGAGCTTGGTCAGTTGTTCTAGAGCAGTGATTCTCAACTTTCCTGAGGCTGAAACACTTTAATACATTTCTGGGAATTCCTATGTGGGAGTATCTGCATGTGGGCTGACCCACATGGATAGACCAGAGGTGTCTCATTCCTTAAGACCATCAGAAATATGTAGTTTCCATTGGCCTTAGGTGACCTCTGGGAGAAAGTTCTTCTACTCCAAAGAGGGAATGACCCACAGATTCAGAACGATTTCACTAGAAGGACTTGTTCTCCTCCATCCCCCCTGGCTCTTACACTCTTTCCATCTATTCTTCTACAGGATTTCCTTAGCCCTGAGAGAGGGATTTGATGGACACATCCCTCCCATTTAGAGCATCCCTCCCTTTTAGAGCTGAGTGTTCCAAAATCACTCTGTCTGTGTAATGTCTGTTTCTGGGTCTCTTTGTATGTTCCCATAGGCTGAAGGGGGAAACCTCTTTTTTGATGGTTGTGCAAGGCACTGGATGAGCCACAAAATTTGGTTAAAACCAATGTGTGACTGAGGCTCCTTGAATGCATGAGGATGTAATTTGGGCTCTCAGCTACCACATTCAAAAATATAGGGACCTGTTGATTCAGACTGAAAAAGCCGGGACAGGAGGTTCCCTGGGGTTACTTGGCCACTCAATATATTCAGTCCCTGAGTTCCTAAATTAGTGAGACACTCTGAATCACAAAGTAAGATGAAGAGAAAACATTCACACACATGAACGCATACGTACATTATAGATGCACAGCTGTGAATTACTGTAGGTACATTAGTTTGTGATTGTGACATATAGACAAAAGGACAACTATGTAATATATAGATCACAGATGCCAGTCACTAAATGACAGTTATAGATTGATAGATGATATATGAAATATAGACAATAGATGATATGCAACAAAGGATAAAAAGACAAGACATAGGTAAATGATAGCTTAATATTATACATACATGTATATATATGATAGGTAAATATGACAGGTGATGAATAGATACCATAGATACACATATTATACATGAAATTTATTCTGCATATAAAATTTTGATTTCTGTTTTTTAGGGTATGCTATATAAAATAATGATTTATTCTGAGTTATTTTACATCAATATCATTTCATCAGATTATCTTATGGTTCTATACAATATCTGTCGATTCAGCACAGGTAGATATATCAGGTAGTACATGTAGTGGAAACACAGGTTATGTGCTTGTATGTTTGTAATTATATCAAAAGTTTAAAATACACACACATACACACACACACAGAGACACACATATATGTGTAATCTGTATGTGTATTTATAAAATATACTGTATTCTTAACCTTTGGGATAATAACAAAATTCTGCAGTCTCCATTTTCATTATTCTCTCTATATCTTGTAAGATAGTCCTCTGCTATATCTTTCTAATTCATAACTTCTTGTTCATTGTTATTGCATACATGTATGCCATATATATTCCTAAATGTATCCTGATAAATTTGTATGATGTTACTTGTACACATGCTTTCAGTGCTAAGCATGTGACTCTTAAAATTCAGTGGGTGTGCTCTTCATTGCATACAGGTCTTCCATTATCAGCTTTGCTAAGTTCTCTGCAAGTTTATGTGTAGGGATAAGGCCTGTGAGTTTTTCAGCATCCACACTGGAATATTCATTGGTGTTGTTCTTGTTCAACTCAGCGTTAAACAGTCATGTCAGTGACACTCTATGGGTTTAGGTTTGTATGTGTTTTTTGCAGAAAAGGGCATACCTAAGTCACAGTGCCACTTCCTGTTTGGAGAACTGACTGCAGTTCTGAGCAGTGGACAGCAGATGGAGGGATCACACTGCAAGTGGGATTTGGCAGAGGTTAGGGAAGCCTGGGATACACCTGTTTATTCTGTACCTACAACCTGGCAAGTTGAGGATACTACGGATAGAAGTAGAAACAACAATGCAAACTGATCCAGTATGACACTGTGCAGAGACCTCATATGCTAGCATGTACGGCAGTACAATCTGGTCATACCTGACACTGTAAAATAATCATGGATAAAGCACAGCCACCAGTAATAACTGGTCCATCCTTTCAGTGAGGATGAACTGTGCATGGAATCACGGAGGATAGGGAGACTCTGAAAGTTTGAATATATCTCCTGTTGATAGACAGCGTGTGCATTTTCTACTACACCCATGAAGACCTTAAATTAACTCTTGGCATCTTTCTTTGTGGTGAAAGAGTATTACAGCATTCTCCGCTGTGAGGCAGTATTGTTTGTAAACAGGTACCTGTTGCATAAGTTTATTTTTATTATATGTAAATCATTTTATGCACTGTTGGGTGAGGGGCTTTCAAGCCCCTTTTGTATTGTTCATAGGTGTTGGATTTCTGTGCAGGTGTTTAATTGATAATGATGTACATGTGCTGACAGTAGAATACCTGAGGAGTTCTGAATTAATAAAACAGCTGAGCTGAGATGCTTGGGGTTCCACTCTGAGTATGACAGTGGCCCGGATGATGGTTCTCTCTGCTGAGGTCTGGAAGATGCCTCCCTGATTCCTTGGTGAGCAACCACAGCAGCAAACCTGTATTTGCTATCTAATCATATATGTTACATACTATTAACTAATATATAATATTAATATTAATTAATACACATTGTATTACATACATTAGTAGACATGTGCTCTGCCTTCATGATGACTTAGTATCAACAGCATCCAATCTGTAAATTCAAAAATTTAAAAAACAACAGAAATAATACTTGTTTTATACAAGTGATTCATGGGATTATTTTCTCACTGGAAACCTTCAAATGTGTGACTTCCATCCCAGAAAACCATTTGCCACTTCAATATTATATACGCTAATTTTTTTCTTTTCATTGTTCTATTTCAACAAACATTCCCAGGTATAGAGCATCAGGTAAAGATAGGAGGGGAATTGAGATTCCAGACCCACAACCCCCCCCACCTACCCCTTTCTCCATTATAAAGCTATAATCTATATTCAAGACCTGGGGTGAGGTTCAAGAGAACCACCCTCTGCAGGATTGTGTCAGTCCAGGCTACTATTCTCCAAGGAGCGAGGCTCCTCTGATTTTGGGGAGGTCTATCTTGAGAAGGTGGTCACATTTCTTCTCCCAAAGTTTCAGCATCCAAAATTAGGCATCTGGTAGACATTGTTGCACTGAGTTCAGAAAACTGTGCTAAATAGTGTCCTTAAGGTGGAAGGAGGGTCTTTGAGACTTGAATTGAGAGCATAGAGTTGTTTTCTGCTGGGGGAGTCCATGATGACCCAGGACCACAAAGGTTGCTGCTCAGCTTTCGATAATACTGGACCAGCTTTAGTTCTACCTGGTGTATATACGTTTGCCCCAATCTAGAGGGTGTAGGACCTGGCAAGTGAACATAACAAGGGAGCACTGGGGATAGGTGGGGGGCCACATAGACAGTGCTCTCCAGGTAACTGAGAGAGAGGATGAAGCAGGAGTTGCAGCTGCCTACAGGGAGTCAATACCCATCATTGGCAGCTTGGTGTCTACCAGAGGCAGAAGTAGCTCTTGAGCAGGGCTCCTGAAAACAGAAGCTACTTTGTCCACTAGGCTGTAGAATAGTAGAATAAAAATCTGAAGGGGATGGGAGACCTTGGAGTTCTTGAAGGGTGGTTCAGGCAGGGGACTGAGTAATAAATCTTGGGAGTAGAGGAATGATGAGAGAGGATAGAAAACTCTCATAACAGGTAACTTCCCCAGCTTTCAGGCTTGCAGTACTGAGCAGTGAAGGAAGTGCCCTTGAGAGCTACTCCAGAAGCAGCTCCAGGAGAGAGATTGGGCCTGTCAACAGTTACAGAACTGTGACATGTAGTACTGCAGAGACAATGTCTCAGGTCAGAAGCCTCCAGTGTTGGAATGTAGCTGAGAGTCAACGGCATCCCTAGAGTCTGGCTGGGAATTTGGATGTCCAGGGCTGTCATAGAAGACCCCAGGATACAGGCACAGACCTGAAGGACTGGGCTCTGGACGACAATGCCCAGTATCCAGGCTCTAGAATTGTGGCTCAGCTAAAGCAGGAGGACTGGGGAGCAGCTCCTAGACTCTGAATATAGGAATGGCCTCTGAGACTGATGTCATCAATTCATTTGTCTTTTTAAACTGTCTCCAAGCAGTAGGCACGTATTTGATTCCTTGTTGGTAGTGAGAGTTAAGTCTGTGGGCCAACCTGAGCCCAAATTTTTAGATTCTCCATGAGGGATTGGAACCTCAGGTTTAGAGTACAAGAATCCAGGACTGTGGTGAAGCTGGGACAGACTTCTCTTGCAAAAGCTCTGAGTTTTAGCTGGCTAAAGCTATCATTTTAGAAGTGCGTATATCACAGCAGATTTCAAAGGAATCCTATACCCCTTTTACCATGGGACATATGTGCTTGAACTGAGGGTCAGAATTCTTGGACTTGTTGGCCCTGCAGGATTGCAGGTTGGGGACAGAGGGGAGAAGCCCTGAGTGGCTGCTCTCTCATTGGGTTCATCTGCGTTCTGGTTTGACAGATCAGGAGATTTAACAGCTGGGACCTCAGCTACCCAGGGCATATTTTTATCCCCATTTCAGCCTCCCAAGATGAGTTGGCTTGTCCTGCTGCCAAGTCCTGCCATGTCTCCTAATTAATTGTCCTTCTTCATGCCTGTAACCACATCATCATCTAGAGACATGGGCTCTGATTTGAGCCACTTGTCATTTGTCCCAAACATTTCAGCATCCGAATGTCATATTTGGGCTGGATTTACCAGCAGGGAGATCTTGGAGGAACATTTCTTTGACCATTGCCACCATTCCTCATCTCTGTTTTAGGGTGCTGTGTGTTTGCAGGAAAGACCCCCATGATTTCATTAGTCCCCAGGAGAACCGAAGTTCCTGATGTGTCTGTAGGGAATTGGTGGTAAGGTAGGCTTTGGGGTAGCAGAACCTGATTCTAACACTGGAGGCTTTGAATTCTCTCTTCCAGGCATAATTAGATGGCCTGGATCACTGACAGGGTTAGGTGTCCATTTTGTCACCTGCTTCAGTTTTCCAGTGGAAGTTTACTGGGAATCATCTTGGTTCTCAACTTTCTCCTTGTAGAAATCTCATCCAGCTTTCCAAACATTGAACTTGAACTTTTCATTATTGTGAATCTCTTCATGGGCCCTGCCTAACCATGATCATTTTCCTGTCCGGTTGCTCAAACTCTTTGAGATTATCCTCTTTAAGCACAGAAGTTAGATCCACATTCCTTATGAGTTGTGTGAGTCTTCCTAATGGCAAGAGGCCCGCCACAGAGCTGGGTGTCAGCAAGGACCCTGGTATCAATAGGGTGGAGGAAATGGGAGATACAGTGCATACATAAATGGCAGCACCATTACATAGTAGGGAGAAAACAGGGGTGGTCTTTTAAGATGGATACCACCTGAGGAATCACAATTATGATGAAGTCTAGAGTCCAGGCCCTCCAGTTCATCATGGAGATGCACTTCAGTCCCTCCTAGTTGTAGAATTTGGGAGACAGAAGCTTTACCCAGCCTGGATGACTGGAATACTCCCTTTCTTTGTCAGTCTTGTCCTCATCACCAGCTGCCTGCATGGTTGGTAATTCTTCTCTAAGTAATCACTACAGTTCACATCTAGTGTTTCATGGTGACACTGACTTGTGTCCAGGACTTTACCATATTTGAGATGAAGGAGTATCCCTGTGGGCTGTGGGGGATCATTTCAGACTGTTGGAAGTAGAAGCTGTTAGTAGCCACAATTCCATCGAGTCATCTGCTGCTTGAGATTTCTGTGAACTCAAGTGCAACCATTAACATTTAGTAACAGTATCCTCTCATACTCTTCACTGCATTTTTGGACTCAGATATTTTTGAGAAAATCTACAGTCTAGACATTGAAGACTTAAGCTGAAATTAGAATACAAACTGTTACATATGAAGAAGCATAAAAGATATTCTGTTTTCAGAAAAACCTACCAAGTGTGATGACATTATGATGTCACTCTTCTGCCTCATCCTACCGAAAGGAAAACATGTTTTCTTCTGTGAGAAAGAAGTTAACAAACTTGATCATCAGTATTTTTAATCAGAGCCAAAACTGCTTTCCCCACAGAGCAACACTGAAGCCCTGAAGCTCTGAAGCCCAATAATTCCAAATGTAACTTGCTTCATTCGAACGGGTATCTTCTCTCCCTATATTCTCTAAGTCTTCATTGGTGCTGCCTCATTGACATTATCATGGGTGTTTTGCATATTGATGTGTATCTATAATATGTCTAATATATATTTTATATATACATTTCTTTGAGATAAAATGTATCCTGCTCAATTGGATTGATGTTACCTAAAAGAATGCTTTCATGGCTGATCATATGGCCATGGACATCCATTCAGTGTTTACTGGATACATTTTTCCACTCTCAGCTTTCCTCAGCTGTATGTAGGCCTGAGACCTGTGAGATTTTCCCCATCCACATTGTATATCAATTGGTGTTATTCTTGTATGCTCATATTTAGAAATTCATGTCAGCGACACTTTACGTGTGTAGCCTTTTACACTCCTGAAATGGAAGAGTGCTTTGCTGCAAAGTGCAGCCCTAAAGCACACTGCCACCTGCCTCTGTATATGCTCCTGTGTTGGAGGACTGGATGTATTTTCCCATAGTGAACAGCAGGTGGTGTATGCAGACCGTGTGTGGGACCTGACCTACTTTAGAGGCCAGGGAAGACCAAAATGAAACTGTTCATTCCCCACCCAAAAACTTACATGGAAGGAAAACTACGGATGCAAATTTGGTCAACAGGACACACTCTTCCATGTGACACTTCGGAGGAACCACAGATATATTTACATTGTTCATATCATATCACCCCAAATACCATGTCTGTTCCTTCCAGCTATGATGTCATACATTGAAATTGATGGTATCACATCAACTTATTTATGATATCAGTTTCTTTTTATTAGGATATCATATATTACATTGACATTTTTACTTCATATCAACTATGACATCTGTTCCTGGCAATTATAGTGTCATATCCATATAATTGGTCAACCAAAAATGATATCATATCCTTCCTTTGATGATCTCATCATCTAATATTTACACATTACATTGTGGTTGTTACATCATCATAATAATGATGTATTTCTTCCCATTTTGATATCATATTGATATTATGATGACACATCATGCAAATTATGATTTCTTGTCCTTCCAAGTATGTTGGATGTCATTCCTATTATGATGTCATATACTCACATTATTGGTTTCATATCCACCAGGTTTTGGTGTTAGTTTGTTCCACTTATGAAGTCATAAGTTGTTAGTGATGGTGCCACATAATCCAAATCATGGAATCACATGCCTCTTATTGTCAGATCATTTCCTTTCAATTGTGTGGTCACAAATTTTATTGAAGTTATAACATCTTCATGATTATGACATCTTTCCAAAAATGCTGTTATATACTTCTTGTTATGATGTCATATATTTACATTCTTGATATCACATCATAATAATTACAATGTCAGGTTTTTTTTCAATTTTTCTGTCTTATATGTCCATTGATGATATTATATTATCCCAACTATGCTGTCATGTCCTTCCAATATTCATATAATTGGTCATAATATAATGTCATATATTTACCTCGCTGTCACATTATCATGATTATGTGGTTGTTTTCCATAAGTTATGATGTCATTTATTTACATTACTTTGCTACATAATCCTGATTATAATGTCATATCCTTCCAATAAGCACATCTTTTCCTTTCAGTTATGTCAGACATTTAGGTTGATAGTGTTACATCATCACAATTATGATGCCAATTATTTCCAATTATGCTGTTACATACTTCATGTTATTATGTCATACATTTACTTCCCTTTACTATGGCGTATATTTTCATTGAAATGATTTTATCACATTACCCTATGTATGTAACTTTCTGTTCATTATGTTATATATTTTCACTGTTGATGCCACATTATCACAATTATGTTAGTTTCTTCACATTATATTACATATTGACATAGATGATGTCACATAACCCAAATTATGTTGTCATAACTTTCTAAATATCATATCATTTCCTTCCAATTGTGATATAACACGCTTACTTTATTAATGTCACATCCTCCCAATTATAAAATCAGTTCCTTCCAATTATGCTGCCATACCCGTATTTTATTATTTCATATGTTTACATTGATGATATCATTGCAATTGAGATGTTGGTTTCTTTCAATTATGGTGTCATATATTGACAGTGATGATGGTACATGATCCATATTATTCTGTCATTTATCACATCATTTTCCTTCTAATTGTGGTCAAACATCCTTAAGAATGATGGTGACACATCTGAATAATGATGGTAGTTCTTTCCAGTTATGCTATGAAATATTTTATTATAATGACATATATTTACATTGTTGACATCACATCATCTTGATTGTGATATCAGTTTATTCCAATTATATTGTCATAATTTGATATTGAGGAAGTCATATCATGCTAATTTGATGTAAATGCCTTCCAAATTTGATGTTGGGATGTCATATATTTACATTGTTGATGTAAACATCACAATGATGATGTAAGTTTGTTCTAATTATGGTGTCATATAGTTACACTGCCAATGACACATAATTCCAATTATCATTTCATATCCTCCAATTATCACATCATTTCCTACCAATTGAGAAGTCACATACTTGCATTGATTGTGTCACATGAGTATGTTGTCAGTTTCTTCATATTATGCTGTCATTTCTTATTATGATACCATATATATATATTGTTTACATAATATCATATTGAATGTGCTGTGCTTTCTTCTAATAAGGTGTCCTATATTTACATCTTTGATGTCATATCACAATTATAATGTCAGTTTCATCCAATTATGGTGAAATATGTACACTGATTATACTATTATAATCGATATTAAGATGCTTTATCCTTACAATATCACATTAGTTCCTTCCAAATGTGATATCACCACATCATATTGATGGTGTCACATCATTCAAATTATGATGTAAGTTCTTCCCAATTTAGCTGTCAAATCATTCATATTATGATATCATACATATACATTGTTGATATTTGTCACTACATTTATGATGTTGTTTTCTTATTATTGTGTCACACAGGTCATATTATGATGACTTATATTCACATGGTTGTTGTCACATCATCCCAATTAAGACATCAATATCTTCCAATTATGTTGTCATATATTACAACATTCATTTCAAAATTGTTGTCAGTTTCTTCAAATTGTGATATCTTTTAATGTCAATAATGATGTAATATAATCCGTATTATGATGTCCTATCCCCCAATTATCATATTCTTCAAATTGTGATGTCTCAGTTCAACTTTGATAGTGTCATGTCGATTATGGTGAAAGTTCCTTCATTCTTATTATGACGTCAAAATTTACATTGTTGATGTCATATGCTGATTATGCTTTCACATTCTTCATTATCTGAGGTCATATATTTATGTTAAAATAAAGTTATGTCGCTTATCAGAGAATCCAGACATTGAAATTTCCAATGCTCTTTATTAATCACAAACCATGTCCTATCTCAGGGAATCCCATACCCGGGAGGCTAAGCAGAGACTTCATTTCTTTCCCCCTCCTCCTGCTTCTCCTCAGCCCTTCTTTTTCTTTTTTCCCTAGCCCCCTCTCCACATCCAGGCCTTCATTACAATACAATAGTACCTTAGCATACTTGGCTAGGGGTGATCAGAGTCTTCTTTGATCACCTGCCTGCAGTTATTTCATGTCATGAGTCACCTTCAGTTGTAAACAGTCAGTTCTATCTGTGGAGATGCCATCAGGGCTAGCACAAGGGTGTGAATAGGTAGGAAGCAAGGCCTGCATGTGCTGCAAGGCATCTGGCTTCCCAGCTACAAGGGATCAAAGCCCTTTCGCAAAACAAAACAGCACACAGGAGTAAAATATCCCACAACATCTCACCCTTTTTACTTACAATAAGAACAATATTGACTCAATCAAATGAAACTAAGATATAAAATTTTAGTTTGTCAAATATCGAGTCCAAATTTCAGCAGACCGCTCATGCAGTTCAAATGTCTTTGTGACTGTAAGTGTCCCATAACATCAAGTATCAAGTAAAAGTTCACCAATTGTTCATAAAAGTTCAATGTCTAGCAAAATGCTTGTGCAGTTCAAATGTCTTTGAAGAGAAATCAGAGGTAACAGAAGACAATGTGATAAGAATCAGCAGGCATCTGCATCTGCATCATCACAGTTGAGCACTGTGAAAGCCGCCTCAATTTCCACTAGTTTGTTTGGCAAAACAGACTCCCTGTAGGCAGGTATTTGCATCTCTATCACAGCTGAGCACTGTGAAAGCTGCCTCAAATATTCAAAACAGGCTCCCTTTTCAGCTGCAGACTTATCTCCAAGATGATTTCAGAAGACAAGACATGAAGCCAGTAGCATCCCAAATTTCCCCTTTTCAAGATGACTGCATCTGTCTTAGGAGAGAAATAATGAACAATAAATCTGACCCGTCTCTGGGTTACTGATGGCACCATGATCAACACCCTTACCTTAGGTTGATTTTATGTCATATTCCTCATATCCTGTCTCTGACTGCCAGTCTCTGTATTTAGCTGGGGAATTCAATCTTTTTTTGTAATCCATGGCCTCTGGTTTATATGCAGCACAGGAGCAAGGCAGATAGGAAGGCCTTCAACGATCCATTTTTAGGTTGAAGACTGGACAGTAACCCACACACTCTGATGTCTCTCTTCAGCCCAGTGGTCTCTGGATACTCTCAATTGGAAACTTTCATTTCTGAAAGGACAAAAACACAACCTTTCCCCGACATGGGATGGAGTCTTCACACTCCAGGCTATTATTATTAGAGCAAAATGCTTGTTATATTATATATATTAAAATTATATATATTAAAAATTATAATTTAACATTAATTTTTTAATTTTATTTTTTTTATTTTGAGGTTAAAATAGCCAATTATAGATATATCCTACACCCTTTCCTTTTTTAAATTTTAGCTGAAGTTTTATTTATCATGAATAATTTTAAAATCCAATAATTGGTCCCGTTTTTGCTGGACATTCATTTAACATGCCAGCCTCAGGAGTTGTAGGTGTGGCTGATAACAGGACATCTAGCCACTGCAATGCCTTATGGGTTTTGCAGTCCATGACAAACCGGGAAGTTTGAAATTTTTTCCAACATTAACCATAAACAAACTTCCAAATATAGGGAAAATAAATCTTTTGTCAACCAAATAAAACTAAATACCAATTCCCTGGAGGACCAGGACCATTTGGCTGAATTTTTAGTCCAAACTCCTGAACATAGCGAAGCTTGTTATTTAGTAACCATAGCGAAGCCGCTGCTGAGAGAAAACTTCTAACACAGGCAGTGTAGATTCTGCCCAAGCTTTCTGAGTTGCTTTGAGCAATGGTCCATTTTAAAATATTGTCTTCCATTTGTATCATAAGGTCAGTAGAGGAATTATCAGAAAGCATACAATCACGCTTGAGATTTAGGTAATTTACATATGCATTCTGTAATCTGCTTTCTACCTGAATTAACTCCTTTTCTGTTGCTGTTAAACTTTTTTGTCTGTTTAAATCTGAATCACCGTTCAATGCTTGAAATGAATTAGTTAACCCAATTCTAGGTTCATTAAACCAGATATTAACTTTCAGTGGCTCTTGTACAAAATATTGACAGGTGGTACTATCTGAAAATTCTTGGGGAATGACTTTCCATTGATATCTTTTAACAGGCTGATAATTATTATCAATATCTGTTCTGTACTGGTTATGTACAACCTTGACAGTCTGTGATTGTTTTTGATAACATTTTTTAATATCTTTGTCAGTAGCATCTTGAATCTTACAGTTTGTCTTTGATATTAAAGGAATGTTAAACTGTACATTCCATTGTTTTAATAGGTCTCTTCCCCATAAACTTATAGCTAGATCTGCTACATATGGTCTTATATTTCCTATTTCACTTTCTGGTCCTATGCATTTTACACCTCTTATATTCTGTTTTATCTGAGAAAATGTTCCTATTCCTAAGAACTGAGTAGATACCTCTTGAAGAGTCCAGTTTGAATTCCAGGAGTCTTTTGAAATGACTGTTACATCCGCTCCTGTGTCTAACAATCCTTCAATCAAAATTCCACTTATCGGTACTTTTAACTTAGGTCTCTGATCATTTATAGTTGCTTGCCAAAATACCTGTTTTTCAGTACCTTTTAATTCACCTGTTGTCTCAGCTCTATCGTTGATATCAAAGTCTAAAACAGTGCTGTCTTTAGCAACAGGAACTACCTGTTTTAATCTCTCTGAGGGTGAGTTAATCCGTTGCTGGTAAGAAATTGTTGGCTCATGTTTTCTGTGATAGGGGCCTGAGCAGGGCCCCCAAAGGCATTTCCCAACAGCAAGGAGTTACCTTGAATATTGGTTACAGATCTACACTCATTAGACCAATGTCTGCCTTTTCCACATCTTCTGCATATACCAGGAAACTGAGGTTTTCTTCCTGGCTTATTATCAGAGAAAACATTATTTCTAGGATCCATTTGTCTACTATCCTTTTTAAAATGACCTGACTTTCCACATCCAAAATATCTGACCTTTTGATTTTTAAGACCTTGAACAATTGCTTGTCCAATCATAGTGGCATTGTAAGCATTGGATCCAATATCAGTAGTAATTTTAATCCATTGATCCAAAGAAGCTGTTCTTAATGGCCTTATTGTCTTCTAGCATTCTGAATTAGCATTTTTCAAACTCCAGAGATTTAATTAACACTGCCCTTGCTTCTGAGTCTGAAATTGTCTTATGGACAGTAGAAATCAATCTCTGTAAAAAATCAGTGAATGGCTCATTTGGGCCTTGCATGATCTTAGTAAATGACTCAGACTTTATTCCTTGCTCTTCAACTTTATCCCAAGCACTTAATGCCGCTGTACGACATTGTGCTACAACATTATCATCAAATTGGATCTGTTGACCTTCTTCTATCAACTGATCTCTGAAAATATTAATGCCTCTAGCTCGGTTACATTGTTCTATTGCCAAAGCTTCTTCTCTCCACCATGTAATCCATTGTAATTGAGGACCGGCTTCTAACACAGCTTTGTTAAGTCCCTCCAGTCTTGAGGAATGACTCGGTGTTGAACAGCCCAGATGTTCAAAATCTGTTTTACATAACGAGAGTGAATTCCATAGGCTACTATTGCCTATTTAAATTTCTTTAAATCTAGCATTTCTGTAGGTTGCCATACAAGTTCATCATAGCCCTCTGGGTATCTTTCATCAGAGGGCCTCCTGTTTATAGTTACTGGATAAACCATAGTTGGTTTTCTTAAAACCTTTGGCTGCCACATTGCGTTATAAGGTGGAGCAATAGGCTCCAAATTCTCTGACTGAGATAGGCTTTTACTTCCTTCCATCAAGTGTTCTAATTTTGCTACCAAAGTCTGCATTTTCTCATTCCACCTCTCATCTATTTCTTTTAAGGCTGCTCTTGTGAGAAGCAACTAGATTATGCTTTTCTTTACATCATTTAAAAATTTTCTGATTTTGTTCTGAATTTATCTCCTGTATCTAAATCAATTTCCTGTAAAGGGCTAAGAGATTTCCCTTTTCCTTATGCACTGACAGTTTTCCTTGAAAGAGCACAGTATACCATGATGGCTATTGATAATACCATGTGAAATACCAGAATAACAAAAACCATAATCTGTATTATGCTAGTTTCAGATGAAGTATTTATCTCTTCATCTACTGTTTTCATTCTCAGAATATCCATAACAAACTATAAAAAGCCCATGTGCCCTGTGTCACAATATTTTCCATTTTTTAACATGGAAAAATTTTCTTTTCCACTCTTACTTATCCTCTCCTTCCGTAGGAGACTCCTGTGTATTTTTCTTTTTTTTTTTCTATCTTTCTTACTGTGGCTCCCACTTTCTAAATAGCATTCTTTTTATTACCTTCTTTTCTTACAGAGTTCTGTAAATCTGTGGTTCCTTCCTTTCCTGGAACTTTATTAATCCACACTTGTATGCATTTTTCTTTAATTCTGTCTCTTTCTCTTCAGCTCTCCTCTTTCCATAGGAGGCCTTACTCTTTTTTATTTATTTATCTTATATCATACTTTATCTTTCCTGTGTCTTCTTTCTTCTTTTCTTCTTTTTTTCTGCCTCGGTTCTCGCTGTTCTGTGTTGTCTATCGTTTCCTTGTAGACTCTGTGTCTGGATTCTCCTGTCTCACGTTGTCTCTCTTTTTTCGTTTGCCTTCTTTCTTTCTTCTCGTGTGTCCTTGGTCCACGTTGGGCGCCAAGTGTTAAAATAAAGTTATGTAGCTTATCGGAGAACCCAGATGTTGAAATTTCCAAAGCTCTTTATTAATCACAAACCATGTCCTATCTCAGGGAATCCCATACCCGGGAGGCTAAGCAGAGACTTCATTTCTTTCCCCCTCCTCCTGCTTCTCCTCAGCCCTTCTTTTTCTTTTTTCCCTAGCCCCCTCTCCACATCCAGGCCTTCATTACAATACAATAGTACCTTAGCATACTTGGCTAGGGGTGATCAGAGTCTTCTTTGATCACCTGCCTGCAGTTATTTCATGTCATGAGTCACCTTCAGTTGTAAACAGTTAGTTCTATCTGTGGAGATGCCATCAGGGCTAGCACAAGGGTGTGAATAGGTAGGAAGCAAGGCCTGCATGTGCTGCAAGGCATCTGGCTTCCCAGCTACAAGGGATCAAAGCCCTTTCGCAAAACAAAACAGCACACAGGAGTAAAATATCCCACAACATATTTATACTTCCAATTATGCTTTCATTTTCCTATTTTGATGTCATCTATTTATATCATTGATGTCACATCATCATAATTATGATGTGAGTCCTTCTTATTATGCCATGCCTTAATTTTTGATTAGATATATTTACGTAGTTGATGTCACATCATCATGATTGTGATGACAGTTTCTTCAAACTATGAGATCATCTATTGACACTGATAATTCCACATATTTCCAATTATGACATAATCTTCAAAATTCAATGACATTTTTATGTTCAGTCATATATATATATATATATATACATATATATATATATATATTATATCATATTTTTGCCACTTTCTTCTAATTATGATGTAACATCATTACATTCATGGTGGAATATCATATCAATTATGGAATAAGTTCCTTGCACATATGCTGTGATATCCTTTTTATTATTATTTTATATTTAACATGCTGACATTACAAATTTGCAATTATGTCAGTTCCTTTCATTTATGATGAGATATATTTACTTTGATGATGTTACATAATCCACATTATGATTCCATATCCTTCCAATTATAAGGTGACTAGTTTCCAATTATGATGTCACTATATTGGTATAATATACCAATATAATTGATATAATATACCAATTAAGCTGTCAGTTCCATCCAAATATGTCATATAATTCTTATGTTGTCATATAATTATGATATTTATTGCACACCATATTATGATGGTGTCACATGATACCAATTATGTTGGCATGCCTCTCCAATTATCACAATATTTCTTCCTAACTATGATATCAAATACATAATTTAATAGTGTCATATTACCCCGATTATGCTCTCACATCCTTACATTGACCTTGGCACATCATCTCAATTATAATGTCAGTTCATTCCATAGCCTTAATATGTATGTCATTTATTTACAATTTTGATGTCACATCATCACAATTATGTCTGCTTCTTTGAATTATAATGATGTGTATTTACACTGATGATATCAAATCACCTTAATTTTGTCAATATTTTACAAATATAACATATCCTTCTTGTGATGTCGTACATTTACATTGATGCCACATAATTCACATATGACATGAAATCCTTCTTATGATCATGTACTTTTCTTGCAATTGTGATGTTGCATACTTATATTGATGGTGTTATGCCATCTAAATTATTATGTCACTTTCATCCAATTCTTTTGTCATATGCTTATTATGATATCATATATTTACATTATTAACACATCAATTTCTGATGTCAGTTTCTTCAAATTATGATGTCATTTATTGACAGTTATAATCTCCCATAATCCTAATTTTGATGTCAGTTATTTTCAAATATGATGTCATATATTTACATTGTTTATGACACAATATTATTTATGAGGTCAGTTTCTTATGATTATGATTAACATTGCCAATGGTACATAATCCAAATTAAGTCACATCCTTCCAATTATATTTCCTTTCAATTATGATGTCACATCCTAAGGTTTATGGTTACAAATCACCTCTATTATGATGTCAGTTCCATCCATTCATGCTGTGATAACTTTCTTGTTAGGATATCATTTATTTACATTGTTGATGTCACATCATCACAATTATGATGTCATTTGTCTAATTATGATGACATATATTTACATTAATGATGATATTACATAATACACATTATGATGTTATATACTTCCAATCATCAGGTGATATCATTCCAATTACGATGACAAATCCTGACATTGATGGTATCACAGCATCCCACTCATGATGTCAGTTCCATTTAATTATGCTGTTGTAACCTTCTGTGGTGATGCCAAATGTAGTGAGGGCTCTGTTTCACAAAGCTCCCATGCAAGAATGACCTTGACTGACTCTTCACTGCCCTTGAGAGAAATTCACTAACACCTTCCACTTATATTCTTTACTGTCCAAATGGCTGTCACCAAAAGATAGAGGTGGAATAATATAACAAACAAATGCTGGTGTTAATAAAAATGAAATTAATGGCAGGACCTTGGGAAATACAAATATGCAGAAATTTGAGTCTTAAATAGAGTCTAGGTTTGAGACATACATTTAGATTATTAACAAATGATATTAGTAAGCATAAGACAGAAGGTGGGAGAAGAATTATTGAAGAAGAAACAAACTAGAGAAATTCTAGAAGCTGACAAGCTGTACTGGATCATCAGGTTTTCATGTCCAGAGTCAGGGAAGAGAGAGAGATCATGTACTTAATGATAAGCCTTGGTATGTTCCTAAAAAACAAAGTACGGAGTTCTAGAAATCCTTATGTCCTTTAAAACTTTACAGAATTGCAATAAAGATAGGGATTGTATTGAAACAAGAGCTTATGAAAGAGTCACAGAAAAGGACATTTTAGTTGAATGAACTGCTTGTTCACCTGAGCAAACATGTCTAATCAGGACTTTTCTGATAGTATGGAAAGACAAAAAGTAGACTGCTTTTGCTTCATAAGAATAAAAGGAAAGGATGGTGGTCTTACATTAAACAGAGCAGAGAAAGGAATGAAGAATAAAAAAGGATCAAAAGTGACTTTTCTTGAAAAAAATATGTTTAATGTAACAGGCAATAAAATCCATTAACTCTATGTTCAACTTAAACAGAGTCAAACTCAAATAGCATCATCCTCTCTAGCATTTCTTTAACCATAAGGCTTCATGACAACAATTTTAAGGACAAAGATGTTGAGTTAAAAGAAAACTGATTTTATCATAATGTTAGCTTTTAGTTTTGACAAAATTTGCTATTAGCCTGCTTTGTTGATTTTAATATATTTTTGTAATCAAGGAAGACTTTACAAAAATGACTTCCAGAAGGTATGTGATCAATGATCAAAGTCTTAAAGAAAATGATTTTGTGCATAAATAAAGTTTTTGAGATTCACAATTTGTCAGAATAGGTCAAGCCATACCGAGATCTGCTTCCTTTCTGTCAGTCTCTTATGAAACTAAACTGAATGGTGTCGTGCATCTGATTCTTCCCTCACCACTCTTTCATCCATCCACTTTAAGCTCTGCCCTCACCAACGCTGGACAACAGCAGTTCTGACTATGATAGCATATACTTACACTGTTGATCTGACTCCATCATGATAATGATGGCAGTTTCTTCCCTGTCATATATGGTATATGGCATATGGTGTAATGCCATACTTTTCTTATTACAATGCTGATGTCACAGAATCCACATTAAGAAGTCATTTCTTTGCAATTATCACATCATTTCCTTCCAATTATGAAAATATATGTCACATCCTCAAGGTGATGGTTGATGGTGTAATTTCCTTCCATTTTTGCAGAAATATCGTCCTTATTTTGATTTCCTTTCTTTACAGTGTTGAAGTCGCATCACAATTGTGATGTCATCTTCTTAAAATTGTGATGACAAATGTTTACATTCATGATGTCACGAAATCCACATTATGATATCAGTCTTACAATGATCAGAAAATTTGTTCCAATTATGATGAACTTTTTCTGGTATTAACTTTGTCACATCATCCAAATTATGTTGTCTCTTCTGTCCAACCACGCTTTCATTCATTTTTTATTATGGTGCCATATATTTACATCATCGACCTCATGTCATCACAAGTAAGGTGTGCATTTCATCCAATAAGTATTACATATTCTTGCATTGATGTTAACACATCCCTCTATTTATGATGTCAGTTCCTTTTCATTATGATATCACATATTTACGTGGATGATGTCACATTGTTGCTATGCTGTCAGTTTCTTCCCAATAAGATGTCATTTTTTAGCACTGGTGATGTCATATAACCCAAATTATGATATCGTATTCTTCCAACTCTCAAATCATTGTCTTCTAATTTTGATGTCACATACTTGTATTGATAGTGTCATATCATCCCAAGTATTATGTAAACTTCTGCCAACTATGATGTCATCTCAAAATTGTGATGTGTATTTACATTTTTTGATCTCACTCCATCGCAATTATTATGCCAGTTTTTTCTAATTATGATGACATATATTTTTACATTGATGATGATGTCATGTTTGTCCACAATAAGATGCTGTATACTTCATTCAATCACATTTTTCTTCTAATTGTGATGATGCAGGCCTAACCTTTCAGTGTCACATCATCAAAATTGTATCACATATTTACATTGTATATGTCACAGAAGACTGCAGTGATCAACTGTTTCTCAAGACCTTCAATCCCCAAAGACATAAGAACCAACAAATGGTGAAATGTAGAGTGTAGCGACATGTTGATATGAGAGCTCACCTAGGACAACAAAGTGGCATAATGATAGAAGAAATCCCTGCCAGACATTAGCTGAGGGAACCAGTGTCATGGCAAGCACCATGCTGTCACTGCTCAGCTTTTTTTATTGATATAGAATTCCCCAGGTGTTCTACTGATTGTACATGCAGAGCATGACCAAACAAAGATCCCTCACATAAATCCAACACTTGCGAACACTGGAAAAAACACCAAGACCTAGGCTGCCCCTCACCCAAGAGTGCACAAAATTATTTTAAACATAACTAAAAATAAACTTCCACAACTATAGAGGAAAATAAAATATACTTGAGTATAAAATATACAAAACAAAATAACAACAACAACAAAACTACAAACCTACATCATCTGAACTGTTCCCTGGCTGTTAGCTGCATGACAGGGAATCATAAGAATTTTTATGGGGTTGTCAGGAAACTTTTATGATCTCACAGACAGTCACAATTTAACTGCGGTGTTTGGGTGTCTCGATTCTTTTACTTGCTCTTGAGATAGTTTACCTCCTACGGGTTTGATCATGAAACCTTGATTTGAGTGTTTGTGCATAGTCTTCTTGTATATTTTTATACTGTATTCTGTTGATATCCTTGTGAAACATGTTCTTTTCTGATGGGAAATGGAAGATGAGTGTATCTGTGAGGGCAGATGGCATGGATAGGTAGAAGAAAAATAACTGATATCATGATGTATTATTCCATGAGAGAAGAATACAATAAATAAAAAAATGCTGAGAAGATGCCACATTAGAGATAAAACACCTACCTCATCAACCAAGGCTTAGTCTAAGGAATGAGTTCAAAATCTGGTGAAGACATACCCAGTAGAGAACTTACCCATCGGGGATACCTCTGAAGCCCAAGGTTTCCATTCCATAGTGACAATTCATAGGAAACAAAAATTTCTCCACCTAAATTCTTAGATCAACTTATACACAACTGTAACATGTGCCAGCTCGCATTAAAACCTTTACTTCTAATGACAGATGTGAAATCAAGCTTACAAGACTTGAGCAATGGCTTCATTTAACCAACATATGCTGAAATGAAAGGTTGTAGCAGATACTGATGTTGAGTAAAACAAAACAAAAACAAAAGAAAACGAAGAACCACAGCATCTAAGCTTCTACATTCTTGCTGGCTGTATGACAGGGGATAATGAGAATCTCATTGGTGTAATGAGGAAACCACTGTGATCTCATAGGCAGTAACAAGTTAATAAACTTCCTAGTGCCACACAGTTCCCACTCTCTCATGACATTTCATTATAAACTTATTTACTTTTTTCAAAATAACAATTTTATCTTTGAGTTCTAACTCCTTTTTATTTCTCTTACCAACAATTTAGGTAAAATGGGTGTTGTAAAGCAAACAAGTGAATGAAGGTATTACATTGCCAATCTAGTAGATTCATAGATTCTTAGACATACTTCAGATACTCATCGTTTCATATCACTAGACTGGAGAATGAACATCAATTTGTGTTCTGCCTTCAGCTCCTTCAAACTCAAAAGGACACATATTCTCTTTAATATGTTCTTTTGAATAGCAGAACCAAAACCCAGCGGAAAGATGCAAAGCAGTAGAGGAAATAGGGTTACAAATATCTCTTAATGAACAAACATACCAACACTGAAATACACACACACACACACACACACACACACAAGATACATAAGATTACATACATGCTGACAAATATACATGCTTCCATTGATTCACTAGCATGGGTACCAAGGACAGATATTTATCTGTGGATTCCTGGAAAATTGCCATTTTACCTTGGGAAAAAGCTTTTGATATCCAAACAGAAAGTTTTTGACAATCTAAGGATTAAAATGCAACAGTTACCTCGTCACTATTGATATCTTTGAAAATGACCAAAGAAAGAGACAACACTCTTGGTTCCTTCTAGACATTCTGCCTACCATCACCCTTTCCTGTACAACCAGAATCCACAACCTGCTGTACTACTGCTGAACACTGAATTGTATGCATCTTGGCCTGCTATGAATTCTCACCAGTAGCAGGCTATGTAATTCAACTGACTGATAAGCTGCTGTTCAGTTGTCAGTCTATTTCAGTCAGTATGCTAAATACAAGAATAGACAATTGTACCAACTATAGAAAATACTTACCTCTGTGATCCGTTCATTATTACCTATATTATTCTGAACTTCTGTTGATGGTTGTGATTTCATGGGGCACACATCAAAGATTGATCATTGTTACATTTGAAAAAAAATGTAGTAGACAAGTAATAAATGTGCTATCCTAATAAATTACATACATAACACATTTACCAGGTTTTCTGTATATTTTAAGGCTTGGCTGCCTTTCTGGGACAGTACACAGTATGTATGCTCACTCACTACTTCATGGGAATTATAACTGTCCCATAACAATGATTACAATTAGCAAATGATCTTATATGCTCAATCAAAAGAATACACAATTATACGAATGATAATACATGCTTCTGAACATTGTACTGTACAATCTGTGTCAACATAGGCTCCTCTTCAGAGTTGTGAATGCATGGGGATTCCACCATAGAACAATATTTCTTGTTTAAGCTTTAATGGAGAAAGAAAGAGAGGAGCTGAACTTCAGAATGGTCCTTGATAGAATCTATCTTCTTGGCCAATACTCAGTTAATTTATTTAAACCTTGCTTGCTTCAAATTTGAATTGGTTGTTATAGTCTTATTCTCAACCAGATTTGAGATTTACAAGATCAGGGGCAAAATTTCACCTTTGTCCAAACCCTAATGTAGACTCATGGGTGTAGGATCCCATCTTTTCTATCTTCCCTCAGTGGATATTTTCCAGGGATATTTATTTCACTACTTGTTGACCCTACCACACCCAAACTACCATTGTACTGCCATCTGTGTTTCTGCTGTGGAGCAAAACTGACTTTTCCCATCGGCCCTCGAAATCGGATCTCAAGATGCCAATTGCCTTTTGAGGCTGCTGCTTGACTTCCTCCCTTCACTGCTCAGGACCTTGGATGCTCTGGATCCCTGACAACAAACTCATGTGTCCACCATGACCTCAAATGATACAGATGACCACTGGGGAGCATCAACATTTCCCCTTTATGAGAGTCTGGCTCTGCAAGACTAGGGAGCTCAGGGACATGAAATCCCAATAGGAAAGCTCCTGGAACTACTTGGGTACCCACTCTCAGCTAGCTGAGATGTCCACTAATCTTGCCAGATCAGAACCAAAGTGGCCTAACTAACACACATGGTCCTAAGCTCGGACCCTCCACCATCTCTAGGTTAGCCAAATATGGGCTAAAAATCTCTATAATCAGAGGCCACGCTGAGAGACTCCTTCCCCCTGGAACCCTATACAGAGATCAGTCTTCTGTACACTGTTCATAGGGGGCACAGCTTCAACTGCTAACTTCTTCCCCAATAGAAGCAGCAATTAAGACAAGTGTAGAAAATAAACAGAGAAGCGAATAAAAGAAGAGAAGAGAAGAGAGAAGAAAAGAGAAGAAATAGAGAAAACACTTCAGATCAGCCAGAACAACTCAGCTCATCTGGGGAAGACTTCTTTGTGGTTCCTGGCTTCCTGAATATCTGCATACCATCCCACTCGGGACACCTTCCACATCTCAGAACTGTAGAACTGCGTGGTCACTGTGCTCCCAACTTCCAGGGTACCTTCATCTCAGAGCTGCAACACTACCATTGGGCACACATGCATCACCTCAGAACTATGTTTTTTGTGGGCTCCAGAATTCCCAGCCTCTTTTCCATCTCAGTCTGAGCTGAATAAAAACACTAATACTGGGCTGACACTCTCTTACATCAATTCTAAACGCGGCCAACAATGTAACTTTGTTTACTTATCTCATAAAATACATTCAGTATTCTGTCCTCCCTCCTATCCTTCCAACTCCTCTCAGATCCCCTATGCCAAAGAACTACCACTTCCTCCTTCTACTTCTACTCAGAAAAGAGCTGTCCTACAAGCATTAATACTGGATAATGTTTCGTTTGACTTCTTTTCTTCTTTCCCAGCACACTAACAAAGAAGCACACACTTACAAACACACAAGCACAAATACAGAGCATATATAAAATGGCATCCATAGTAACAAACTTCAAAGCACCCATATATTTTGTTCCTCTGGTATATAAGACAGGCTTTTATGTTTGATTTCTTAGAAAATTGGCATTTTCATTTGTGGAATGCCATCATAACCTAAAAGGTCTCCTAAGTCCACACACCTTAGAACTGAAACTGAAGAGGCAATCACCTCACAGTTAGAATCATTTGTGATGTCCAGAAAAAAGACCACATTCTTGGTTCCTGGTAAAAATCCTGTCCTATTTTGAATACACCACAGTCCAGGGAGCCTCTTTGTTGCTCACAAACTGTGCTTGCTTCATGTTGACCTGCTCAGAATTTTCACAAGGAGCAAGAAAATGGAATTAAATTCATCACCTGCTGTCTACATGGTTAGAAATCAAAGATCTTTTCTGCTCAGAGACATAAGGAGCCACCCAAGCATATTTGAGTAGATTCCTAATCTCTTTGATACCTGTAACAACCTGGATACCTATCAATGCTTGGTAATTCATGGGGCAATCCAGTATAGATCAGTCATTGTTTATTGTATTAAAATGAAAGAGGAAAACTTAGGTGTTCCGTTGTACTTCTGCTACATAAATCACACACACTCTGCAATGTATTCTGAACCTTTGGAAGTTTAGGTTCCTCTCTATGGAAGGAACATAGTACATATTTTGCCTATCAATTTCATGGGCTCTCTAAATTACAGTCCCTATCATGGATTACAATTAGTATTAGGCTACCTCTTCCACCTCAGGTCAAAAATCACCTTGAGAAAGAGGCTTCCTTTAATGGGAAAAATCTGGAAGACATTCTCAAAATTGACTGCAGCTGTCCTCCTAGGAATCTTATAAATGGTAATTGTTGGTAAATGATGAACAAACATCTTTAAGAATATCAGATTATACTCTCCACATGTGGACTCACCTGATCAATCAAGAAGGAGATAAACATATGCCTCAGAATGTGAATCATTCAGAGTTGAGTTACTCATGAAATTATGTTTCTCCAATGCAATGAATCAAGCAAGGCAGTTTTTTAACTGATAGTTTATAAGAAACATAGTGGATAATGAAGAAATTAAGCACCATTGTACAGAAGCAATCAAACTAATTCAGACTGTGAAATATGCCACAGGAAAACATTCCTGATTTCTTTTCATGCCATGGAAGGAAGAAGAGAAAACTGATGTGAAGAGATATTTAAGGGACACAGACAAGATGGATCTTGCCTAGATTGCAGTAATGTGGAGGGAGATGCAGACGAAAGAATTCAACTTTATCTTCAGCAACAGAGTCAAGATCATTTATAAGTGTGGTGGCCCATGTCACAGCAGTCAGTAGCCAGAATGAAATAGAGCTGTATGAGTTGGAGGGTAGCCTGGTTTACACAGAGAATTCCAGACAAGCTAGAGCTACATACTGAGATCCTATCTCAAATAAAAGTGTAATGTATAGAGCTTGTTAGATTCTACTAAAAAAAAGCCAATCATGTTTTCTACGAAATTTTTAAGACTATCACAGAATTTGATGGTTAGTAGATAATGGTAAAGGATAATTCCTCATTTTATAAGAAGTGTTAATAGTATGGTGTGTATATATGTGCAATCACTGTTTTTCATTGGAAATGGTGCAAAAATTTTTGGTGTTAAATGTTATAATGCATAATATTTTAATTTTAAATTTGTCTCGTTTTAAAAGTAGAGACAGGTGGAATCTGCCAGAAATCCCATATCTAAGTCTAACTCTCCTTTCTCGAGAAACCAAGTTTAGAGCCAGGAAGCAAGCAAGTGCACATACTGAAATACGTGAACTTGAATTTTTCACAGAATGAAGAAGGGAAGTGAAGAATTTTTGACTGACAGTGTGTATTACAAAAGAGTGCAAGAATATCTTCCAAAAAACATCTTACATCTGCAGCTTGAAGATGAAAAAGTTTGAGATATGCAGAGAAAGTAGTAAGCATTTTCCTACACACTCTAGTAATCTCAATCCAAACTTGTATATGTGTGTGTACCTGTATGTGTGGGAAGACGATGAGTGTACACGTTTGCTTGTGCATATATATTCACAGGTGGTTGATGTTCCGTGGAAGACTAATAAGTGTTTCTCAACAGAGCAGCCATCTATCTAACCTGAGAATATTTTTATCTAATGCCAATTTTCAACCTTTTAGGAATAAAGAGCATCTGGAACTGAGCTGAAAATACAATCTATGGTACTCACTTAACATACAGAAAGGATTAAATCAGTATATTAAGTGTCTACATTTTTCATAACAAGTGTTTACTTCTGATATCTCAATGACTGCCTCAATGGGAAACAACCTCTAAACTCAATAATCTTATCTGCACTAGTAATTTGTCCCACAGACCTTTGTATTATACAGAATGCAGAGGCACACATTAGCATTATGACAAACTCTGTCTTACTCATGTAATTAATGAAGCTTAACTGTAATCAATAAGTACGTCCTATAGTAATCAATTGAGGAAAGTATTTTTTCACTGTATCTCAAAACGTTCTTCCTTCTACTGCCTTGAATTTTCTACTGAAATCAGAGTTACATAATTGATCTGTGTCTTACAGCTAGAGCATGCCTAGTAACACAGAAAGGTCTAATGAGTTTTAGAGACCCCATTCCTCCTCCCGCTATACCCAAAGTCTCTAACTTTGAACAGTTGGCTGGTTATAAAATTTTATTTCCATCTCAGAGTAAATTAGATACCAACAAAAATCACAATCTACCATCAAATATAAATGACATTTGGCCTGACATTCATCTGGCTACAGATTTAAAGTCAGGCTATAGTTTCAACATATAGTTAACTACGGATATCATGTTTCAGAAGCTCAGCCAGGAATGATGGCTCAGTGGTTAAGAAAAAATATTGCTCTTGCAGATGACCCAAGTTCGTTTCCCAGGACCAAAAATGCTTGGATCTCCACTTCTTGTAACTCAAGATTCAGAGATTCTGCAGGTCTCTTTTGGTCTCTTTGGCCACACAGGCATGGCATATGCTCAATTCATCATTCAGAAATAAACACATGCAAAAGTAAATTCATAAAATCTTAAAAGATTCACAAATTTTGAGTGGCCATGTAGCTCAGTTCAGGTATAGCATTTACAAAGCTGTGTGATTTTTCCCCAGCACTGCACAGACTAGGTTTGGTGGAAATTCATTTAACCCTAGTACTGGAAAAGAGAGGCAAGAGGATCAGGGGGTTCAAGGCCAACCTCAACTACATAATTTTCTCAAGGCCAACCTGGAATACTTGAGACCTTGTTACAAACACAAGTAAATATATTAATAAATAAACAAATAAAAAATAATTCCAAATACTGGAAATCAGGCTGAATAATTTAGTATATTAAAAAGCTGATATCCAACTCTCTTTGAACATATAAGGTCTTTCACATATCTATCTCCTATTGTGTCTCTATGTTGTTTACATACCCATGTTCCTCTCTATTTTCAACTGCCTGGCTTCATCTAAGCTTATACCTTTTGTAACCTTCAATGTCACTGTGTCATATAGTCATGACAATTAATGGTGTTCAATTATTATTGAAGTCAGTGTTCTTTAAGCTCCAGAAATTTGGATATTCGCTCCATTATAAAGTCATTAGTGGGAAGCTATGATGTAAAAGATAAATTCCACTTCTATTTTACGTATCTAATGACGGGAATCAAGTGTTGTAGAGCCACAGGAGCTGCTACCCCCTGCAGTTGTATCATCTGGGATACTATCTGATATCTTTACAACACCATACCTGTATTTCATACCTGTATTTCAAACAGATTTTGCCCTCAATCTCAGAAAGTGTGGCTAAGTAAAAGATGGTCATTGCAGCTGCAGATGACCCATGCAGATGTTGGAAACATCTGCAGGGATGTGTCCACCAGACAAGAGCCAGTGAAATGACTAGGCAAAAATGACACTTGCTACTAAGCCTGCTGATTTTTAACAAAAGATTTCCCAGAGAAGACAAATTTCAAGATTCAATCTCAACATTCTATACAAAAGTTAAAGTAGGTTCTGAAGACAGAGTGTGGAAGACAGATAGTATTCTATCAAATATGAGGCCATAGATACCTCATAATATTAGTAAAGATAAAAATTTCAACAAAATCATGGAAGAAAACTTTCCAAAAGTAAAAATTCTATGCCGATAAAAGTACAAGAAGCTTAAAGGACATCAAATAAACCAGACTAGAAAAGAAAGAACCCTTGCCACAAAATAATCAAAACACTAAACATATACAACTAAGAAAGAATACTAAAAGCTGAAAGAGAAAGAGATCAAATAACATAAAGAAGCAAAGCTATTAGAATTACATCTGACTTCACAGTGGAGACACTGAGAGCCAAAAGGGCCTAGACTGAAATAATACAGACTCTAAGGTACATAGATGCTCCCAAGACTACTATACTCAACAAAACTGTCAGTTATAATACATAGAGAAAATCAAATATTTCATGACGAATCCAAATTCAAACAATACCTATCTACAAATCCTGCCCTACAGAAGGTAATACAATAAAAACTTCAACAACAGGAAGTTAACGACAATCAAGAAAACATAGGAATTAAATTATCTCACAATATGGTATTCAATAAAAGAAACACGAAGCACACACACACACACACACACACACACACCACACACACATCAACAATAATTACAAAATAACAAGTCCTGACAATCAATGGTCATTGGTACCCCTCAACATCGATGGTCTCAATTACACAATTAAAAAAAAAAAAAAAAACAGTCTAACAGAATGGATTTGAAAACAGTATCCAGCCTTCTGCTGCACACAAGAAAAACACCTCAATCTCAAAGATAAACATTACCTCAGAGAGAAGTTTTGGGAAAAATTTACCAAGAAAATGCTGAAAAATAAGCTGGTGTAAAGATTCTAATATCCTATACAATAGAATGCAAACCAAAATTAATTAGAAGAGATGAGGAAGGACACGTCATACTTATTAAATGAAAACCCCACCAATATAATATTCCAATTCCTAACATCTATATCCCTAACACAAGAACTCCTTCATTTATAAAAGAAATATCACTTGACTCCACAAAATTGGAAAATCTTAAAGAAATGGAAGCTTTTATCGATAGATTCTGCACATAAAAATTGAATAAAATCCAATAAACAATTTAAACAAACCTGTAACTCACAAATAAATACAAGTGGACAATAAAACCCTCCCAAAATGCTATGACCAGAATGTTTTAGCTCTGAATGCTAAGTGCTCCTCAAATTACTCCTTAAAATAGAAGCAGAAAGCACACTGCCAAACTAATTCTTGAAGCCAGAGTTACACTAATATATAAACCACAAAAAGATTCAAAAAAGAAAGAGAGTTATACACCCATATGTGTAGTGCCCTGTATGTGCCACACCCTGTGGCTTCCCAAGATGGCGCTGGCTGCTTGTGTGCAAAGTGATAAACAACTCCTTATTTGGAGATGAGGGCTGAGTGATTCATGGTTTGAAGTGATGCATTCCTTTGCAGCCTATGGAGGGGCGATGCATGGTGGCAGCGGATAGGCTCTCATGAGGGTATATAGGTGTGGAGGGGACGGGATTCGGGGCCATTCTCTCCTGTTTTCAACCTCCTGATTAAACTGCCTTGAGAAGGAACCAGTCGTGTCGTGTTTCTTTCCTTGCTGGTCGAGGTCAGCGCAGCACACCCATATACATCATTAACAGAAATGTAAATATACTTAATAAATACTCATAAACCACATCCAAGGACACATTAAAAAATTATCCACCATGATCAAATAGGCTTTATACCAGACACACAGGGATGATTCAACATATAAAATTAATCAATGTAATTCACAATATAAACAAACTGAAAGAAAAAAAAAAAGCTCACATGGTAACGTCACTAGATCCTAAGACAGTTTTTGACAAAATCCAACACCCCTTCATGATAAACCTATTGGAGCGATTAGAGATGCATTCTATATCTAAACATAATACAGGCAATTTCCAGCAAGAATTCTGCCAACATCAAATTAAATGGAAAGAAAGTCAAAATAATTCTATTAAAATCTGGAACAAGACATAGTTGTCCCCTCTCTCCATACATATTCAATAGTACTATAAAAAGGATAGCTCTCTAGGTGCAGTGTACAAGTTTGCATAGGAATAACAAGTGCTGAAGATGTTCCCTCTTGGGATGGCAAAAGAGGAAAGTATGGTTGGTAGGCTCAAGACCTATGGGAAACAGAATGCAGGGGCACCATTATTTTACTTCCCTGAGGGACAACACTCAATTCTAGGCACATGGGAGGTGCAAAAGCTGCTTCAAACACCAAAGGGAATGCTCTAGAATATCCATGACCTATGCCAATCAACAATACAGAACAGAGTCCTCAAACCAGTTAATAAAAGCTCAAGGCCAGTCTGCCGTAAAAGAGATCCAGAGTTCAAAATAAAAAAAAAGCCATCCTCTTACATTCTATTCTGTTACAGAATGCAACATCCGTAAAATTAAAGTGATGCAATAGCAATTCAAAAAAAATGTCAACCCACTGAATATACATGACAACTGCATGTTTTGAAAGTTTTTGAAGCATTTTTCACCTTCTATCATACCTGATTTTTGATTTGATCTCTGAAAACCTTATGTGCAGTTTACCCAAAGAAAAATATATCTTTCTTCTTTTCTTTTTTCCTGCATTTTTTTTCCTTCTAACAATGATAAACAACTTTGACTATTCAACCTTCAAACTCAGTAATTGAGGGTTTGCATCAGGAACAGGCTTGCATTCATGAGGCCACTGGTTAATTATGAATGACTGGAAACTAACAATTCACTGTAGAAGTATTATTCTTCTATGATTTCTTACTCTCCCAACTATCTCATAAATATAGTCTATTTTTCTTCCTTCCCTCCATCTCCCAAGCCCTCTACTTTGAAGAAAGTGTTTTTCCTACACTGCCTGTGATTAATTACTTCTGCAATCTATAGTGAGTTCCATTAAGACAGGTGCCTAATGCCAACTCCCTTGCTCTTAGCTTATGTCTGGTCACCACTAGGAAATAAAGTTCATTGCTGACTATGGGAATGAATGCTCGGATTCTAAAAGTCTGTGAGACATTTAGATATCGCAGTGGAAACATTTTGCCATCATACACTCATTTGATGTATCTCTTTGATAAATCACGACCACCACATCATTTCGGAAATTTTTTGAAGGAGCCAGGTCAAGTCCTATGGGTTAAATACACCTCGAAGAATCTAGCAACATGCGAAGAGTGATTGATTCCTATTAGACCAGAATTTCTCTGCCATTCTAGTACCTGAGGTGTGTCTAGGATGGAGAGGATGATGATGTTCAAGAAGTTTTGCCCCCTGCTACTGTAGAGCTTTGACCTCCTCTGATTTTAACAAACCAATGTTCAGTTCTCCTCCTGGGGTCCAACATCATTGATTCTATTAGGATGTTTTCCCAACTTGGGACTTCAACCACTGGGAAAGAACTTGGTCAGAGGCCATCTAGAAGTCAGCAAGGAAGTGTGTTCCTAAATTCAGAAGACTTCCCTACCAATGCTACCTATGAAGAGCCAGCAGACCAAGGCACAAGGAGCTCACTCAAGGCCAGTGACCACTGGGTGTCCAGGGGACCCACCTCACATTGGACACCAGGCTCAACCATGTTCCTGGATGAGCCCAGAGAGTTTCAAGTAGAAGGTAAGAGAGGGGCTCCACTCAGGAAAGAGGTTCTCTTGAGGAACCCAGTCGGCTGGCCTAAATCCTAATGGCTAGTGGCTGCAATTGTTTCCCAGGCATCCAGGCAGAAAGGCTGAAGCATGTCATAGATTAGGGCTGGGGAAAGGGCACCATGTGCGCTTGGGTTCCAGCTGCCAGGGGGCTGCAGCGGCCAGCAGACAGGGGAGAATGAGTCTGGGTGCCCCAGGCAGGACCATCTGAGCACCACCTCCTGATAAGTGGACTAGACCAGGGCAGAACCAGGGGCTTCCAAGGGGCACCTTCTCCACCCTTCACATTCCGCCAAGTGGATTCACGTGGACACGGCCACTCTACTGTCTGCCAAGCCTATGTGTGGGCTGCATCCCTGTCGAGCTCAGCAAGAAAGTAGGCAGCAAAGCAATTCCCATGAGGGAAGTGGCTGCAGAAGACCCTCAACCCCCCTTGCATATTACCTGGTCTGCAAGGTGGGTCTTGACCCATGGATCTACTCATCAACATGCATGGCTGTTCAGGCTGGAGCATGATGGGGCACAAATGGCTCACCAACAGCTTCTGGCCCTGTGGTCCCTCCAGAGGTCCCACCACTGGCTTCCGGTATATTTGCCTTTTGGAGCTGCTGCTTAGCTCACTTCCTACACTGCTGGGGATTCTGAGTTCCCAGTCATCTCCCCCTGTGATCACCATGAGACCCAAATTTACCAGCAGACCACTGTGGAGCTACTAAATTTCCCCATCGTGGAAGTCTAGCTATGCTAGGCTGGGAGCTCTGACTTCAGACCACCAAAGGACAGCTCACCCTAGAACTATCAGGATCCCCACTCCAAGCTGGCTGAGGGGGCCCAACCTGGCAGATCAGCAAAGAAGTGGCCCAACTAATACAAATTGCCCTAAGCTAGGGACCCTCCACCCTCTCCTGGCGGGCCAAGTAATGTAAAGAAAAAAAAAAAAAAAAAAAAAAACTCAACA